>CM034151.1:105563405-106049603 GCA_019776745.2 Taxus chinensis
ACTGTTCACCAGTCTAGACCTACAGTTACCAAGATAACATTCTTTATCTCCTATCTATTCACTCTTTCTTCATTTCCTGTGCTTATATTTCTTGAAGCATTTTTATCTCTATTAATGAAAAATGTCCATTATCTTAGATTTAATTTGTTAAAATCATGTAGTGAACCTGATAAATATGTCCATGTGTTGATCCATTCTTCATTTTCTTTCTTCCTAAAGCCATGGAAGATTCTCGCTACCCTTCATCCCCTGCTCTGTCTGATTCCCGAATATTATCATAACTGAATAATAATCCTTGTATATGCCAGTATCCACCTCATTACACCCATACCTATATAAATAATATCAATATATATATAATATTATATATATATATGTAATATATATTCCTCTATCAATTTATTCTACCTATTATAATAGGGAACCTTTGCATCTTCCTACCTCTATTCCCCCCCTCTTAGCGTACACTTCCTCAACCTATGTACATCTAAAACTATGATATCCATTAAGAAATTAAAGAATCACCCAAATATAATATTATCTTTCTCTTCAATCATTTATATGAACCCCTGATTGTCAACCACACCTTAGGCCTCCATTTTCTCTTATTCAACACAAATAATGAAATCCACGATATAACTTTTTCTAATCATTTGCATATCACCAATTCTATCACATTTTCTAATGAGGACCAATCCCAGTCTTCCATTGATTTTTCCTCTGCTTATATTCATGGATCGTTATTCAAAATTTCCAAATTTAAGCATGTACTTATGATGATGACTCCACATGATTCCATTTATCCTTACTTTCCCAACTCCACATTCCTTATCAGTGTGATTTAAAATCATATACTACTGAGTTGTTCGTGCTATATACTACATTACTCTGTACAATGCATTGGCACCATCAGATTTTAGAGTTGCAAGTCAGAGCTGCACTTTTCACACCCTCTTTTAGTCATGGATCCCCATTTGCAATACCAATATGATCCTTTGTCAACCTTAAGATACTGTTATAACAATTTTTCTCTTTTGCGTGCTTCCTCAAATGATAGTTCTACAATGTAACATAAATGTTGTAGACTACCCCTTCAGACATCTTTGTAGCAATGTGCAACCACATTTGTTATTCATCTTATACCACCTTCATGGTTATTTAGCCTAGTAACAAGATGTGCGGTTGCTTGTACAATTGATACTTCTTCATATCTATTCCATACTGCCGGCAGAAACCTTTGTAACCCAGCTCCTTCTAGTCTCCAATATAGGCCTTGTCTATTAAATTCATCTCTCAATCTTCTCATGTGCCTTCAATCCCTGTTACTATGGAGATGAGCGTGCTTAACAATTTGCTATCTCCTGCCTCAAAGTAGAAAAAAATCTTCATGTACTGTCTGCTCATTGAATCCACTTACTAAGGCTCATATTTCCAAAGTAACGGACTATGTTATAGATTGTAAACTCCATCTTCTTCACAAATCTTCTCACCAGCATATTCATACACTGCACGTCCTCCGTTCATTGTTCTATTTGTCTTTTGTCAACAAGGCATCAAATCTCTTTCTTATTCCTTATGGTACAATGATCGTACTCACATCATCTTACTTCTTCTTATCTTAGAATCCCATTCCTAGCCTAATTGATGGTCCCCCTCTAGATATTGCATTTTAGAAAAATTGTTTCGGGCAGCCATCTCCTCTTCTTCTACACCACCTTCTTCTTTCCTCACTCTACTGCAACTACTTTCTTGATGTTCATTTTCTACCTTATCCTTTGTAGAAACTCGCCTCTGATTCTTAAATTGCGAATCAAACCTTAGCTCGACTTCAACATCCCAGTCAAATCACGTTCCCTCACTCCTCTCTGTCACCTTGCTTTGCTTAGACCCTTCACCACCGGGGACATAAGCTCTTTCTGCGCATAGATCTCTTTGTCACAACTGGATACACACCTCTCACACCTCAATTCGATCACTTGGCTTTCTTCACACTACTCTTTTTCATAAATACTCTTAATCACAATGTAAAATACTTGCATCCCATCCCTATATAGATTTTCAAAATTTGATGCATCTTTACTCCTTCACCTACCTAAATATCTCTCATTAATTGGACCAATTCCATCGTTCCACCCATTAATCATCTTCACGCCCCTATTACAACCTTCTAGCGTGCACTTACTACCCTCTCGTCCATAGACTTCTCTTCAACCGCACTTCCTTCCCCCAACTGAGTACCTTATCACTGCCACACTTCATTGTGTTGTTTGAAAAAAATGATCGGTTAGTATTGTGGGGAAACACCAATAGTGTGCTTAAGGCATATGCACCCTTTGAGACAGCAAAGTAAAAACGGTTATTGCTATTCTATTAAAATAGATTCTGTCAAATCACACTATTCTAAACTTCATGGGGTTTGGATCTCATCCCAGTAGACGTAGTTTCAACAACGAACAGATAAAAGGTAGAAGAAGGAACAGAGAAGTAATTCTAAAGGAAGAAAAGAAATGAATTCCAAAACAGAAAGGTCAGAAGGTTTATGCTTTGGGTTGGTAGTAAACAGAGCCAAACTTACTTGCATAAATGAATAAAGCAATACTGATGAACATATGACAATATAAAGAATGAATCCAATAGAATAACAACAAAGATCTAACATAAGAAAGATCTGATGCAAATAACACACATATGGAGCACAAAGTCTAGATACGTATATTAATAATCCTTATGTTACAAGAAAGCACAAATTCTTTCTCTCCTCACTTCTCTTTTTCATACAAAAATATCCACCTGGAATACAACAAGTATTCCAGTATTTATAGAAGGAGAAAAGAGAAGAAGACAAAAGAAAACCAACCACTATTTACAAAATATCTAAAAAGTCAAAAGTTGACTTTGGGCAAGTTTTTGGATGGCAACATCCCATGGTGCAACATGGATGATGTCATCATAAATGCCAACATACTTTTAAAATATTTTTAGAAAAATGATCAAAGCGTACAGAAGAGGAGGAACTATTCCTCATCATCTCTTTGCTTAAACAGAGTGTCTTGCTTCTGATCAGGAGAGGCGATGTGGCACTGAGCTCGGTATTCCATAAACTTGCTAATCATTGACTGAATTTGATTATGATCTGGACCTTTGAAATGGTCGCCAATGACTTTGCAAGTTTATTTTTCATTCCTGAGCTCGTCAGGTAGCCTGGCGTACTCCTTGCATGCATCGATCAAGAATCTAATGAAATCGTGACAGGCCAAGAGGTTATTGATAGACTCTCTGTTGAAAGTGACCTCTGGTGCCAAACCTTGAGTTACTATAGCCTTGAAGCGTTGGAGTGTGTCGCTTGCTTCCCTCAAGGTGAACGATTCACTAAGCATCTCTGGAGACATTTTTGTAACTGTCTGCTCCATGTTGTATTTTGCATCCAGGGATTCATCCTTGATTTTATCTATCCTCTTCAGGATATATTCCATTTGATAAACTCGATAATCTAATGCAACGAGAGCTTTATTATGTGCCCACGGGTGATTAATGACGTCGACCTTCAATAGGTCATTGGCTGAGCAGTTAGCCATTTGTTGGAATGTTTCATGTTGCAACCTGACATTGTCTAACTCCTCGGAGAGGAAACCTGCTACTACTTGTACTCCTTATTCACTCGATCTATATCCTGGTATAGCATTGTGAATTTCTTAATCATTTCCTCACTATCTCTGAGGATTCACTCAATCCAGGAGAATACTGTTGCGCCTTGTTCTCCAATCTTAGCATATTCATTTATTTTATCTTGACTGAGAACTTCATTGGGTTCGACAACAGTCATAGGAGGAGAGTTGCCCATTCTCTGCAATGCTTGGAGAAGATGTTTGTTCTCCTCCTTGAATATTCTCTTCTCCTCTTTTGCTTCTTGAAGTTTCTTGCAGAGGGCATCTACTACAGACAAGGCCTCTCCTTGTAGGATTTCAGATGAGGTTCCCATTGTGAATTGATTCATTGTGAATTCTGTAGGAGACAGATCCTTCTTTTCTTTGGTGGGATCCGAATATGCAATCTCCATGATTCTCTCTCTTGAAGTGATTTTTGAAAAGTGAGTTATCGCTTTCTACTTCTTGGGTCCCTTCTTCGGAATGACAGAGAAGTCCATGGGTGCAATGGGAACCTTTCTCTTGTGCTGGCTCAGATGATCAAAAATCCAGCTTGGACTTATGGGAGTGGGAGTAGAGGGAACATAAGAAGAAATGGGGGTGAAAGGGGAAGCAAATGAAGAGGCCGCTGGGAAGAACGTTGAAACACTTGGTGGTGACATCGACAAGGAGTCCAATGCACTGCTACTCGTGGGGCCTGGAGTTACTACAGGAGAAGAAAAGGTCATGAAATGAGGGATCTTAATTTGGATGAAGGATACTGTGTGAGATACTGAAGCGGAGAAATGGAAGAGGGTGGGAGTGGAAGGGAGAAGAATGGGAGAAAGCTACATCCATAGGAAATGAAGCTTAAACGACATGGGAAGGAAAAAATGGAAGAAATGCACACTTGTATATCTACATTGTAGCTGGATAACATCCTGAAGTGGACTATCTGTTGAACCCTCTAATTGTTTTCTCCTTCTTTACCTGGAGACACCAGGTCGACCATTTGCGTCTCAGAAGTAGAAGGAGGATTTATGGACTTCTTTTTCTTCTTGTTTACTTGATTCTCCCTCCTTGTCCTTTCCTTTGCCCTTTGGTACCTGGGCCGGTCTTGGAGGTGCTCTACCTGTAGGAGAAGTAGTGAAGTCTACTCCGAGGTAGGTGAGACCTTTCTGTTTACACCAATGTTCAGTGTGCTGCAACATGGGCTTAATCCTCTCCTGAATGGTCTTTGGTGCCTTGGCCTTGTCAATATCGGTAAATGGCCAATCATCCCCATCTGTGTCAAGGTAAACCTAATCAGTTTCTTGATCAGTCTCTTGGAATCCCTTTGGAATGATGTCAACGCCATAATGTTTGATCTCTTTTAGGGCTAGCTGGGAGTGATCCTTTCGTCTGATATCTATCTCATGTGTCAGGTCAATCCAAATGTCCTCAATCTCAGGAACATGGATAGGATCAATCTTTTCCTTTGGGAGGCAACTCCGGCAGTTGAAGGTTGGCCTTGTAGGGAAATTATGCTTTAGATTCAACAATTCCAGCTCAGCATACATCTCCCGAGCTTTGGCAAGTGTGGTACAGGTGTATCGGCCAACAATAAGGGGGAATGGGGTTCCTCCCTTATTTCTCTTCATGCATCTCTCATGGTAAGTGACCAGTTTCCTTGACAACTCCAAGAGGATCAACTTGGGCCCTACCTACCTTGGTAGCTTTATCGGTTCACCCTCAAAATTCACCACTCTGAGGTATGTGAATGTGGGGAATTGTGCGAACAATGCCCCCCATTTCTTCGTAGTAGCAATCACACTCGGGCTGGTCCGGCCATGTCTCATATTCGGCCTCAGTAGGCAGATCACCTCATAGAAGAAGGTGTCATTGATTTTAGATAATTGGGCGATGCTGGCCTCGAGCTTTAGTTATGGGTAGAACTCATATATTTTAACCTGGGGCCAAACCCCACTTCGAGCTAACCCTGCAAAGTCTCTTGTTGATGCAACAACATATACAACATAGGAATTAATGTAGAACTTCCTAGTTGTTAGGACTTGTTGAAGCTATTTGGAGATGGTGTCACTGATGATTTCTCCCTAGCCGAAGCGTTGATCAGGCAAATTCTTGCTCATGGTTTCCAAATACCTGAGCATCCATTTGTGGAAATAATGGGCATCAGGGAGCCTAAATACTCTGTTCAGGAAGGTGATTGTATCACTCAATTCCTCATTGAAGTCACTCCAGTGGATGGTCTGTGGCCATCTACTTACCAGCTTCTTGTTTTTTAGATAGATCTCATTCATAATTTGCATGCATTTGTCCTCGTTGTCATCCCATGCCTTCCTGCAGTCTTCTAGACTTATGGCAACATAATGGAAATGATGAGGAATGCCCAGAGTTATCTCGAAATGATGAGTAGTGAGGTCAATTATTGTCTTTCCCTCTTTTTCCTCAACACATCTAGTGTCTTTGTTGTAGCACCGTGCAACCAACATAATGAATTCATTATTCACAGCACTGACTGGCAGCCCAGCTGCAAAGTGCAATCCACTACCCACTAGCTTGTTCATCCATGGGCCACTGCTAGCCTGGTTGGTTCTGTCATCACTAATCTGACACTATGATAATTCTTCACTGGGAACTCCTCGTGCTATGATTATTTACTAATGCACAACCTTTAGTTTGGTGGATGTAATCTGGAAACACAACAAAAAAATAACACAAGAATACCGTAGACTATGATAAGAAGGAATTATGATAATTTAAAATATCAGAGTAAATTATAATATTAAACATGAAATTGTTACAATCTCACCCATGTGGTACTTCAAGTGTTACTGACTTCACTTGCCTTCCACCAATACTATGGGAGAAACTTCACAAGTTACACCTCTTATGGCTTCTCTAACACACCTTCAAAATGATGGCTTCCTTTACACACTTACTCATACAATATTCTCTACTACTTCCTTCTATGCTAAATGAGGGGGGTGGCCCTCTTTATTTATAGAACTTCCAGGCTTATCCAGCTTATCTCTAAGATAGGATAAGAATCCACGCTGACGAATCATATTCCATACCTTAACTCTTATCTGTACATGTAAGCTTATCTTTTAATTAAGATAAACCTATCATCTCACATGGGTTCCACATTTTTAGACTTTTACAAATAAAATACAAAAAATATTTGATGACCGTCACTCCTTGTCCTTATTACCAATATATATTTCTAATTCCTAATCATGTAGACCCTACTTCTCTACTTACCCCAACTTTGACATTTTAACATTACTAGACCACTTACGACAAATATTTACTTTTTACCACAACATTCCTATTGTACTTTTGACTATTACCATACTATACATTATTGGCGGCATCATACTGGAAGTGCCGTTATCTTGTATCGGACGCTACTACTATTAATACTTACAACATCCTATTCCTAATACATACATTAATGAAATAGAAATTACGGAGGAAAATTTTAGTGTCGACAGTTCTGGCCTAGAAATCATCCATATCAATGTGCCCCAGCTCAGAGTCTCTAATGTCGAGGTTTCTCTATGCATATGAGTCAGGCATCCTGACTTTATGATATTTGTACTTAATCTCTTGCTCCGACTGCTTTGCTTTAACTTTAGAATGTGTTGGTTTCTTGCTTGACAAAGACATGAGTGAGCTCAAGGATGGCTATTTTTGTTCTGTAAGAAGAATCAAGGAGGTCAACATAGAAGATCCATTTCAACCATCATGTTATTCATAATGAAAGATTGCAGAAAGAAGAATGAGTAATTATAAGGCTTAGGGCGCAAGACATAGGTTCATAGCATGCTGCAGAAGCCTTTTATTGCTGGGCGCACTTTTGAAGATGTCAACATGCAATAAGTTGCGCCTGTGTTGAGAAGAGAAAAGTTGCACTTAGTAGAATGGCGCGGTTTTTGGGATGTCGATATGCAATTTCTATCACCAAAGGGTAAAGTGCATTCAAGAGGATGTCAACATGAGGAAAAGTGCACTTAGTAGAAAGGGCACAATTTTGCAAGGTGTTGCATGAAAAATTTCAGCACCAAGGATAGGGCGTGGGGCACGGGTTAGCAACACACAACATGGCACGTTGATGTTATGGGGATTGCACCTGTGCTTCGAAAGAATTTGCTGTGGTGATGCGCAGGTAAAGTTGATGTTGCATGGGAAACCAGTGCGCCAAGGAAAAAGGGCGTGACGTGGATTTGAGGCACACAACATCCAATGTTGATGTTGCACAAGTGGCGCATGTGCCTAGGGAAAAAATATCAAGTGCTTTTTATACTGGCGTGGGTTAGGGTCATGTAACAAGAAAGGATAGTGTGCCAAGGTGGGAATTCAAAATGTGTTACAGGGAAGGATAGTGCACCAAGATTTTCATCAATTTTAACAGCTTAGATTATTTTTCTTCTTTCTCTTTCTCCCTTTTTGGATATCTCTGATGGTAAAGAGAGGGTTTCAACAAGATAATGAGCACAGAAAAATGTCCTTGGGTTTCTTCAGAGGCAGGGGCCTTCCAGATTTGCAGATCTGGAAGGAGAGGAAAAGGGGTTTCTAGTTGATCATAGATTGTTAAGTTCTTCTTTTTAGATTCAACCCTTTTAACAACCCTAAAACCTAACACAACCAAAAACAAAAAACTGTAACAATAATAAGGATGATAGAAGCCACTTACCCAGATTTATAAAAGATGAAGGATGACGTTGGGGTCCACAGGCTCAAAAAACGGCACTCGGGGATGACAAGGACAGCGGATAGGCGCAGAGGAAATACTTTTTTCAATTTTCAAATCGTGAAAATGACAGGTGTTGGGCGCCTATTTATAGAAAACCTGGCATTTATTATTCTACCAACTTTCTTTGGCGCACATCTATGTATGTCGACATGGGTTAAAATGCGCCTTGGTGCAACCTCAAGGATGTCAACACATCATTAACAACACCTTTAGCACACATTTTTTGATGACAACATGATATTTCTAGTGCTAAAGAGGCACAAATTTATGGATGTTTACACAAGTTTTCTAGCACCAAAGGTATTTTTAAGTGGCACACATTTAGGTTTGTTGACATGAGAATACCTGCGCCTAGTTTAAAAAGGTGCATTTTTGAGAATGTTGACACACCATTTTCTGCGCTAAGTTAAAGAAGCTGAAAATGGCTAAGTTCTAAAAAACTTGATTTTTGGAAGGGAGTTTTAAGCCATTTTGGACGTTATCAGACTTCCTTTGGGGACAAAACAAAATTTTGGTATGGTTATCTGCAGAATTGCCCTTGTCAATTTTGCAGGATAACACATTGGTATTTGTTATGGCGTCTTCTTACCTTGCGTTATACTATCCCTTCATTCATCTCCAACTTTGGTCACTTTTTAGAAGCAATCCCTTGGCTTGAAAAGCACCCGTAGCAACTTATTCCTTTCACCTTTTAATTCCCACAATCTTGTACCTAGACACCAACAATCCACCCCACACTAAAGTATGTGCAGTTCTTTATGCACAAACATGCTTCATATAGTAATTAGCTTCATGCACGCAAGCGCGCTTATTGCACAACACACCAACTAAATTGATGAAGCATAACAAAAAATAAGGAAACACATTAAGGAAATAAAAAATTGAAAACCTAATCTAAATAGCAATACTACCTTATTACAAACACCAAGAAGGCTTATTTATTGTAGGGCTTCAACCTTCCCGTTGAAGTAACCGAGTAGCCGTGTTCCATCAAGGGATTCTAACTGGCAAGCGCCTATTTCAAGGATGTAAGTGATAACATACGGCCCCAACCAATGTACCTTAAGTTTTCCTGGATGGCGCAAGAACTTAAAGTCATAGAGAAGCACCATTTGTCCAATCTCAAACTTCTTGTCCCTTATGTTTCAGTCATGTCATGCTTTCTACCTAGATTTTTCTTACTTTTGACTCTAACGTGCTATGGCTCATGGCTCATCCATCTGAATTATCTTTTCAATCCATTCTTGTAAAGCTTTCTCATCAGCTAGACCTCTAGTGTGCGTAATACGCAAAGAAGGTAACATAAATTCCATAGGAAGAATGACTTCTGCACCAAACACTAACTAAAATGGTGTGGCTTTGTTCAACCTTTTGTATGTTGTTCAATATGCCTAAAGTACTGTAGATACTTTATCATCCCAATCCTTTCTTCCAACATCACATATTTTTATCAATGTCTGGCTCAAAATTTTGTTGAAAGATTCAACAGTTCCATTTGCTTGAGGATGATACGGTATAGTCTTATGGTGTGCAATCATGAAATCATCCAATAAAATTCTGATTGTCTCATTAAGAAAATGTGTGCCCCTATCACTGGTCAAACTTAAAGGACATCCATACCTTGTAATAATATTTTCCCATAGGAACCGAGCTATTGTAGCCACTTTATAGTCCTTGGTAGGTACTGCTTATGCCCATCTTGTCATATAGTTTGTGCAAGTTATGATGTAGTGTGATCTAGTTCTGCACATAACTGGTGAAATAGGACCCACAAAATCTACACCCCATTTCTCAAACAGTTCTATGCTAGTAATAGGTCTCAGAGGAATTTCATCTCGTTGACCTAGTTTTCCAAGACGTTGACATTGATCACATGCCTTACAAAATTCCTTACAGTCTAAATATAGAGGGTCTCCCACCATAATCCAGTGAGTAGAATCTTGTGCGCTATGACATCATCGACATAGTGGCCACCTGTAATTCCACCATGAGATTCTTCCATAATACCTGTGTGCTCATGTTCCAATACAGAATGGTGCAACACTTCATCTCAAACCAATTTGTACAAGTCACCATTGATTAACATATAAGGTTCGACATGTATAACAAGCTATTTCTTCTTTAAGGTTCATTCCTTCTGGTGGCATCCCTATTCGTAAAAAGACATCAATGTCCTCTAGTTCTGATGGTGCACGTTGTAACCTATATAACTATGCATCTGTCATGGTATCCTCAATTTCCTGTGCTTCTTCTCCCAATTGTATTCTTAATAGATGGTCTGGTCCATAATTGCTTTTTCTTGGTTTTACCACAACTGTGAAATCAAATTCTTGAAATAAGATCACCCATCGACATATGAACCCTTGTAAAACATGTTTATTTACTAAATAATTCAATGCCATGTGATTTGTATAAAAGAAAAATGGTGTAGCTAGTAGATACTTGTGGAATTTATGCAGCGCATAGATCATTGACAAAGCTTTGTGCTATGTAGTTGTGTAATTCTGTTATGAAGGAGTCAACTTTCTACTAGAAAAATAGATAGGATGATCTACAATACCTTCTCTAGGTTGGGCCAACACCGTGCCAATGGCCATGCCTAAGGCATCAACATGTACATGAAATGGTTGGTCCCATGAAGGAAAACGCAAAATAGGCATGGTAGTAAGTTTTTCCTTCAATGTCTCGAATGCGTACTGCTACTGTTCTCCTAAGTAGAACATACCTTTCCCTTTTAGCAACTCTTATAACAATGTGGTAACTTTGGCATAGCCTTTGATAAACTTTCTATAATATCTTGTATGACCCAAAAATCTGCTCATCTCACTTTGACTGGTAGGCTCCCTTAGGCCTATAATGACTGCAACCTTTGCTGAATCAACCAACAAATCCTCTTTGCAGATTATGTGTCCTAAAAGTATCCCAAATGGTGTAGCAAATATGCACTTCTTGATGTTCAAAGAGATACTCAACTATCTACACCGTTCAAACATCAAGCACAGATTATCACTTTGATCCTTGACTAATCCATACACCCTCCAATCGTCTAAATATACCTGTAAGAAGTTGTGAATAAATTCCTTGAATGCTTGGACAACTATGCGCGAAAATACAACAAACACATTTTTTAGACTGAAGGGCATTACAGTATAGGCAAAGCTACCCCATTTAGTAGTAAATGTAGTCTTTTATTGATCCTCCTGGGCAATCCTAACCTGATGATACCTAGAGAACCCATCTGTAAATGAATATATTTCACGCCCTGTAACTCCTAGTATTTCCTCAGTAAATGGCGTAGGGAATGGATCATTTACACATGCAGCATTCAACTCCCTGTAGTCCACGCATATTCTAATCCGTCCATCCTTCTTGATACTGATCACCATTGGACTAACCCATTCTGACTCATCAAGGGGCTTGATAATTCCATATTTCAAAATGTTATCAATCTCTTCTTTGACATTTTCATGCAAATTGGGGTTCATTATGTAAGGCCTCTTTCTAACTGGGCGTGCACCCTATTTAAGCTTTATCTTCATATCCCCTAACAATTCATGCATGCCTTTAATTTCATGGTACCCCCCTAGGAAATAGGTCCTCGGTAAATCCCTTAGTAACTCTATGATTTTTACCACTTCAGAGTCTGACCAATAGTCTCTAATTATGGCTTCCCTTAGGCTTAGTATCTGTTCCAATATTTACTCGCTTTGTCTTTATTGGTTCATGATAGGCGCGCGTGGTCTTATCCGCATTGTCTAATACCTCACACCTCCTTGTTGAATGGTTTACATCTAGATTATCTACTTCTTCATCATCCACTAAGTAGACCATTTTTCCTTTCTCTTTTTCAAGGCAAGCACGTTGAAACAATGTTGCATCAGCCCCTAGTTCATCATCAAGACGCGCTCCCGAGTCTTCTTTATCTAATAAATCCTGAAGGAGTTCCTCAGCCTTGGCACTATCCCCCATAGTTAAGTACTTGATAACTTTCAATGCTTCTTCTATCGGAGGCTTTGCAGAGAAGAAGTCAAATGTTTGGGCCATTCTTGCAATTAAAGACTACCAATTTCTAGTTTCTCTATGGAGTTCTGCATATACATACCAAGCACGCGCGAAACCTTGTAAAGTGGAATAAAACCGGTGCACCCATAGTGAAGGTGGTAAAATTTCCTGCCCTTCTATTTAGAGTCTCTCACACTTCTGAACGTGGTGCTGAACATGATGATTACCGTGATAAGTATGGATTTGAGTAGGTGCAGTACCCATGAAGAACCTAATAGTAAGAGTAATCCCAATTTCATTCCATCTGACAAGATTATCCCTGTGGACCACCTACCAGCATGCTTCTGTTCCACGTAGTGTATATGCTAGCATATTTCTTCTTTCCAGAGGGTCTATCCATTTTTATTCCATGGCACACAGGAATACCATGGGATCCCCTTCTCCTGTGTAACAAGGTACTGTCATCACCTATCCGGCACTATGATAATTCTTCACCGGGAACTCCTCGTGCTATGATTATTTACTAATGCACAGCATTTAGTTTGGTGGATGTAATCTAGAAACAAAACAACAAACATAACAAAAGAATACCATCGACTATGATAAGAAGGAATGATGATAAATCTGAAATATCAGAGTAAATTATAATATTAACATGAAATTGTTACAATCTCACCCATGAGGTACTTCAAGTGTTATTGACTTCACTTGCCTTTCACCAAGACTATGGGAGAAACTTTACAATTACACCTCTTAATGGCTTCTTCAACACACCTTTAAACTGATGGCTTCCTTTACACACTTCCTACAATATTTCTCACTACTTCCTTCTATGCTAAATGAGGGGGGTGGCCTCTTTATTTATAGAACTTCCAGGCTTATCCATCTTATCTCTAAGATAGGATAAGAAATCCACTCTGACGAATCATATTCCATACCTTAACTCTTATCTGTACATGTAAGCTTATCTTTTAAGATAAGATAAACCTTATCATTTTACATGGGTTCTACATTTTTAAACTTTTTTACAAATAAAATACACAAAATATTTATGACCTCACTCCTTGTCCTTATTACCAATATAATATTTCTAATTCCTAATCATGTAGACCCTACTTCTCTACTTACCCAAATTTTGACGTTTTAACATTACCGGACCACTTACGACAAATATTTACTTTTTACCACAACATTCCTATTGTACTTTTGACTATTACCGTACTATACATTATTGGCGGCGTCGTACTGATGCAGTGCCGTTATCTTCTATCAGACGCTACTACTAATTATACTTAACAACATCCTATTCCTAATACATACATTAATGAAATAGAAATTACGGAGGAAAATTTTAGTGTCGACATCTTCCCCCTTCCTAGCTTCTACTCCGTCCTCGGAGTAGACTATTCTGGTGCTTGGAAAATATTCAACTTGTCGTGGTTGACCCATTTCGTAATGGGAGTGCCATCCAATTCCTCCAGTCGGTACGTACCATTTTCATGCACAACTGCTATTTTGTAGGGCCCCATCCATTTTGGAAGAAATTTTCTCTATCTTCTTTTTTTGTATCTGGAATCATATACTAGAACCAAGTCATTCACATGAAATGGAGACCACCAGATCTTTTGATCAAAGTATTCCTTCTGCTTCATTTTCTTCTTATAGCTTGTATCCTTAGCTATTTCCCTCATTTCCTCTAGCAAATGAAGATGTACCAACCTTTCTTTTACTGAATCACTTTCATCCATCCTTTCATTTTCCATAACTCTGACCGTGGGAATATCAAACTCAATAGGAAGAACTGGATCAATGCCATAAGCCAACTGAAATGGGGAGTATCCTGTTGCTGACTTTGATGTTGCCCTATATGCCCACAATGCTACATGAATCCTTTTATCCCATTTATGTACCTGCAAGGCTGCATCTTTTGCTAGAATTTGACACAACACAAAATTTGTTCGTTCCACCTGTCCATTTGTGCTTGGCTTGTATGTTGTTGCCTTCCTGTGCTTAATAGAAAACTTATTGACTAGGGCTTCTACCACCTCATTAATGAAGTGGCTTCCTTGATCTGTTACAATTTCTAATGGACAACCAAATCTGGTGACAATGCGTTCATATATGAACCTTGCCACTTCATCCATGGAAGTTGTTTTCAATGGCCTAGCTTCAACCCACTTGGTTAAATAATCTGTGGCAACTACAATATACTTATTTTGGCGTGAGGTAGTTGGAAGTGGACCTACAATGTCTATTCCCCACTTTTCAAAGGGACCAAGTGGAAGAATAGGGCATAATGGAGCTGATGAAGTCTTACGGTTACCATGTGTTTGAAAAATATCACATGTCTTACAATAATTATAACAATCTTTAAAAAGAGTGGGCCAGTGATAACCTGCATCCAAGATCCTTCTTGCTGTAAGTTGTCCAGAGAAGTGCCCTCCACATGTACCATTGTGGAATTCTTCTAGCAGTTCCTTCCCTTGATCACGTCCAACTGCCCTCTTGTACTGTCCATCAGGTCCTATTCGAAATAATACTCCATGCAGAATAGAATATGGACGACTGGCTTGAGTAATCTTTCTCTTAGTCTTTGCATTGGCACCATCAGGAAACTTGAATTCATTCAGATAATTCCAAATATCTATGTATTCACTAGGGATTGTGTCAAGGGATAACAATGCTGCATCGGGGAAATCATCATCATCACAAGATGATCCTAAACCATCATAGGCTCGAGAGAGTGCATCTGCATTGACATGCTTCTTTCCTGGCCTATCTATAATATCAAATTCAAATTCTTGTAGCAAAATTATCCATCTTGCTATCCTCCCTGATGGGTTAGGCTTATTTACAATATATTTTAGAGCCTGATGATCTGTTACAACTAGAAATTTTTGCCCTAGCAAGTAATTTCTAAACTTCTTTACAGCAAAAATGATAGCCAGAGCCTCTTTTTCAGTTACAGTATAATTTACCTCAGCACTGCTCATTTGTCTGCTCCCAAAGTAAATTGGATGTTCATTCCCATTTTCATCCTTTTGGCTCAAAGTACTTCCTAGTGCTGCATCTGAGGCATCAGTGTACACAATGAATGGCTTGCTCCAATCTGGATTCTTCAAAACAGGTGAAGACACCAGGGCTTCCTTCAGTTGTCCAAAAGCTTCATGCGCCTTATTTCCTGGTTCATAAGTAACATCCTTCTTCAAGAACTGGGTTAGTGGCTGTGCAATCTTTGAGAAATTCTTGATGAACCTTCTATAGTAACCCACATGGCCTAAAAATGATCTCAACTTACTTCTATTCATAGGAAATGGTAAATCTTTGATTTTTGAAACTTTATCAGGATCAGTACCAATACCATCTCTGGATACAACATGCCCTAACAAAACACCTTTAGAACATCCAAAGACACACTTTGTAGGGTTTAGTGAGGCTTGTGCTTCATCTAACCTTTGAAATGCTGTCTCCATTTGGTGCAGGTGGTCCAACTTGCTCCCATAGATGCAAAAATCATCCAGAAATACTCTGATGAAGGTCCCAATGTAGGGTTCGAACACCCTATTCATCAAACGCTGGAATGTTGCTGGAGCATTACACAACCCAAAAGGCATAACTCTATAAGCAAACATTCCCCAAGGAGTGGTGAACGTGGTCTTCAGCTGATCTTTCTCTGCTATACGAACTTGGTTGTAGCCGCTATATCCATCAGCAAAACTATAGCACTCCTGGCCAGCTACTTCGTCCAAGATCTGATCTGAAAATGGAAGAGGGTAATGATCCTTCTTTGTTGCCTTATTGAGCTTCCTGTAATCAACACAAATGCGTAGCTTCCCATTCTTTTTTATTGAGATCACAATGGGAGAAACCCATTCTGAATTCTCCACAGCAAATATGAATCCTGCATCAAGCAACTTATCTATTTCTTCTTTTACAGTCTTGGAAAAATTAGGATTCATTCTATATGGCATTTGCTTTATGGGCTTAGCACCATCTACCAGCTCAATAGAATGTTCTACCCAACTTACTTGACGGAGTTCCTTGTAATCAAAAGTGAATATGTGTATGTACCTTCGAAAGAGCTGGAGGTAGGATTCCTTCTCACTCTCCATCACAGCATCACCAATCTTTATTTGTTGGAGACGATCATCAACTTCTTCTTCAGATAATTTTATGGGGTCATGAGTTGGTGTGACTGGAAGGATATCCATGACTGAAACATCAACCTCACTTTCTTCATCTTCAGTGTCCACTTCACTGGTACTAGAGTAATCAGAGGATGTCCAATCATCAGTTTCATCACTTGAATCCACAGGTTCTGCCTTATGATGTCGAGGGATCACGTTTATCTTCACCCTCTCTCTACCACGTCCAAGTGTCATGAAACCTTCATTCCAGTAGTTTCTTGCATGAACTCTCCTTAGCCATGGTCTTCCCAGCAGCATTGGGTACGCAACAGTACCATTTTTCATCACCTGAAAGTCTACCACACATACAACACCCATAACAGATATTGCCACATTTGAAACTACACCTTCTGGTTTAGTTTTTCCCTTATTTAATGACCTTAACATAAGTGTTGAAGGGCGATCAATTTTTAAACCCAACATATTCATTACAGACTCGGTCATTACATTAACTGCAGCACCTCCATCAACTAAGACATCATGAATTGAAATACCATTACATAATACCTCAGCTTGTGGAGCATAGGGATCCACCTCTGCCTCCAAAACAGGGACCTCAACCTCCTTCCTTCATCGAGCATTGAGTCCACTTCGCAGCTCCCGCCTCTTCTCAGAAGACATAGCCAAGAGTTGACCATATGTAATATTTGCAGGCCTTTTGGACAGATCTTCCAAGATGGAGTATGGTCCTTGCCCCTGTGAAATCAGAAAATCCTGCACACCCAACTTTCTTCTCCTATGTTTCTTACTAGTTTCTCCTTTCATCTTCTTAGGATCATTTCCATCTTGATTATCTTTTTCTTTCTTTCTTTTTGTTACAAACACATCTACTTCATTATTTCTGCTCTTATCTACTACATCAAAAGAATTCACAGGTGCTTTTCCTTTATCATTATCTCCTTTACCAGATGTAGAAGCTCTATCTGGACAATTATACTTATAATGACCCTTTTTATAACAACCATAACATACAACTTCAGAAATATTTCTTTTTGGACCTCTATCTCCTCCCTGAGAACTAAATTCTTTTCCTTGAAGAAGATTAATAGTTAACTGACCCATCTTTTTGAGCAGATCTTCATACTCAGTAGATGTACTAGGAGAAATATTTGTGCTCACCAGGAGTGGTTGTGGATTCTGGACCAAAGGTGCTGGTGTAGGCTCTACTTTAGCAACAATTTCTTTGGGCTCCTCTTCCATGCTTTCTTCTTGCCTTCTTGCAATCTCCTTTGCTTGTTCAATGGTAGCTGGGTGGTCATACTTCACTCGTTGTCTGATCTCTGGCTTCATCCCAAGAATGAAGTGCTTACATAGGAGATTATCCACGCCATTCATCAACCCATCCGCTAATCCTTCCTTCCAGATCTGGGCATCGAGCTTCCTCCTTAGCTCTAGAACACGAGCATGATAATCCCTTATCTTCTCCTTCTCTCCTTGGGATAGCTTTGTGATATCGATCATGAGATCTACATATTTCTGTTGTTCACCAAATTCTTCAAGAAAACTTTCAGTTAATAAATCCCATGAATTTTTCACATTATCACCTAGTGTTTCAAACCACCTAAGTGCTGAACCATCCAAAAAGGTAGGAAAAAATTAGTCCATTTTTCCCTTCTTATGATCCCATTACAAATACAAGATCGTTTAAACTCTTGAATGAAAGAAGAAGCATCTTCATTAGATTGAGCTGAAAAAACAGGAATCTTTCCCATTTTCAAAAGTAACCACCGTGAAATACCAACCCACAAGTACAATCAACAAGACTTATGTGCACAAATAATTGGAATCACTATACTAGAAAGTGACTTTACACCTTTCTACAGTAAAATAGAAATGACCACGGTAAACTATGGTAAAACTTGACTTACTGCGGTAAAAACTGACTTTACTGTGGTAAACACTATTCACAATAAAAAGTGAAGTTACTGCGGTAAATACTATTCACGGTAAAAAGTGACTTTACTGTGATAAATACTATTCACAGCAAAAATGACTTTACCATGGTAACTACTATTCATGGTAAAAATGACTTTACCATGGTAACTACTATGCACAGTAAAAATAAGGTTACCCTCCAATTGATTTTTGACTAAGTGGGAATATCTCTCCAGAAAATCCACCAACGAGGAATGGTCCCGGCAACGGAACCAAAATGTCATCACCAATCCGGCACTATGATAATTCTTCACCGGGAACTCCTCGTGCTATGATTATTTACTAATGCACAACCTTTAGTTTGGTGGATGTAATCTGGAAACAAAACAACAACATAACACAAGAATACCATCGACTATGATAAGACGGAATGATGACAAATCTGAAATATCAGAGTAAATTATAATATTAACATGAAATTGTTACAATCTCACCCATGAGGTACTTCAAGTGTTATTGACTTCACTTGCCTTTCACCAAGACTATGGGAGAAACTTTACAATTACACCTCTTAATGGCTTCTTCAACACACCTTTAAACTGATGGCTTCCTTTACACACTTCCTACAATATTTCTCACTACTTCTTTCTATGCTAAATGAGGGGGGTGGCCTTTCTATTTATAGAACTTCTAGGCTTATCCATCTTATCTCTAAGATAGGATAAGAAATCCACTCTGACGAATCATATTCCATACCTTAACTCTTATCTGTACATGTAAGCTTATCTTTTAAGATAAGATAAACCTTATCATTTTACATGGGTTCCACATTTTTAGACTTTTTACAAATAAAATACACAAAATATTTATGACCTCACTCCTTGTCCTTATTACCAATATAATATTTCTAATTCCTAATCATGTAGACCCTACTTCTCTAATTACCCAAACTTTGACATTTTAACATTACCGGACCACTTACGACAAATATTTACTTTTTACCACAACATTCCTATTGTACTTTTGACTGTTACCGTACTCCACATTATTGGCGACACCGTACCGACAGCGCACTGTTATCTTCTATCAAACGCTACTACTAATTATACTTAACAACATCCTATTCCTAATACATACATTAATGAAATAGAAATTATGGAGGAAAATTTTAGTGTCGACAGTTCCTTCATCCAATAACTCCTGAAGGAGTTCTTCAGACTTGGCACTATCTCCCATAGTTAAGTGCTTTATGACTTTTAATGCTTCTTTCACTGGAGGCTTGGTGGAGAAGAATTCAAACGTCTGGTCCATTCCTGTAATTAAATCTTGCCAATTTCTAGTCTCTCTATGGAGTTCTACATAGACATACTAAGAAAGCGGGCAGCCTTGTAAAGTGGAATAAAAAATGTGCACCTAGAGCAAAGGTGGTAAAGCTTCCTTCCCTTCTGTCTAGAGTCTCTCACACTTCTGAATATTGTGCTGAATAGGTTGATTACCATGATAACTATATATTTGAGTAGGTGCATTGCTCTTATAAAACCTAGTGGCAAGACTAATCCTAATTTCATTCCATCCTACAAGATTATCCTTGTTGACCACCCACGAGTGTGCTGCTGTCCCACGTAGTGTATATGCTAGCATATTCCTTCTTTCTAATATGTAAGGGATCCACTGTTCCTCTATGGCACGTAGGAACACCATAGGATAGATCTAGCTAGTATAATAAACTTATCCAGTTGAGACCTAGTCCTTCCAAGGATATTTCCAACGTTGGTCTCTAAATCCCACCACTATATATAAATATCCTCATTTTACTTTGCATGCCATAAACTATACTCATAAAGTGGCTATGATCCCAATGAAAACAGTGAAATCTACATCCACCCCTTCGCCACCATAGATTTTGCATCCTCTTCATTCAAGGATGTTATTCTGTACAGGGATCAAGCACCTCTAGCTCCTTGGATGACATTTTTCATAAATCCTATTAAGGTATTCTTCTCTCAAGAGCTTCCACATAGGGAATATTTTTGTAAACCATCCTGTTAAAGGGATAATAAATCTTTCCTCCTCATTTTCAAAGCTGATATACCCTTTTTGAATTCCAAAGATCAAAATTATTTGTCATAGCACCAAGGATGACCCAATAGAGTTGGGAAGCTATCTGATTCTGCCAGTGCTAAACACCCCTTTTCAAAATCTCCAGTGAACTTGGCTCCTTGTATGGTAATGGATGCATCTTTCAAAACTCACTATGGGAGTAGCCTTAGTCCGATTAGCCATGAACAATACATTAGAGGATGGCTTTAATGGAGGTCTAGTCCCATTTATACCCATGATATATCCAAGGTAAGAACATTGACTTCCGCGCCTGTATCAACCAATATATTACTCAAGAACCACCCATCCACAAAAAAAATTAGAGTGATTTCCTTATCATAATCTAGGCTATGAAGAGGGAAGATTTACATAACACAAGGATCTGCCATCTAGTCTCATACTTACACTGTGGAGTAATTTCCTTTTAACCAATTCCTAACAATGGAATGCTGATTCTCCTTGACATAACCATTTTACACACTTCTACCTCAAGTCATCTAATATTATTTTGGACCATCTCTGATGCTTGCTTCATCTTCCGTGGTTATCTCCTTTAAATACTTTATCTCACCCTGAAGATTCCTAAGTACTTCCATGGAATTCTTAGATAAATATCCTTTTGATCCAGGTAGGATCTACGTACCATGCATGAAGAACTTATCATCCTTAGTGATGGCAGGGCTTATGCTACCCAAATGCTTCTTTGGCATGTGCCGCTACTTCAGTGCGGGTCATGATCTTACTTGTAATGCCTTAGATTCCTGTATCCAACTTAGGCATCCATTGATCTTTGAAACAACACGTTGAAACAAATATCCTAACCATCCTCATCAACCCCCATTTATTTTCTAAAAATTTTATGCTATGCTTGCTCCAGATGCATTCATATAGGTCTGGACACTCAATTCATAGCTATGATTCTTTCCACCAGAAAGAACATGTGATATTCCTGAGGACATTCATGTACTCTGTAGTGGTCAGAAGATCCACATGTATAACATGTTCCGTGAGGAAACTCACTTCTTCCACTACCATAGCCTCACTCCTACGAATCCACCACGGTATCCACCACACCTCTACCATGACCAGCCTTCAAAACACCCTTCATTCTGATCATAGCATGCCTGATTGTGATCCTAAGTCTTGATGCTCATTCTTGAACATTTAGAGTTATCCCTTAAACTCCTATCTATTGTACACCAATATCTATAACATTATGGATTAGTCCAATTAGTTGACAAGTCTTCCGTCTCATGAGTCATCGACCTACATCATTTTGTGAGTAGCTTGAAACGTTTATTCCTTATGCACATGTTGTCAACCCTAATGGATAGCGAACTAACCATCATTGTTTAATAGCATATATTTCACAATCCATCAACAATGAGCACACTGATTGTATCGAGGAATAACTATCCAATTTGTGTGACCTTCACTTCGCAACCTGTGCACCAAATCCCTATGCGTGTCTCATGTGCCAAATTTGCTGATAGTTTTTCCATGTTCCTATGCTTTTCCATAGCCTGCAATCCATGCGCTTCTAAAAATGGGCTCACCCCAGTGTCTTCTATAACAATATCCAACTGCCTCAGTGTGTAAGGCTATTTCAAGTTCTACATGACGTAGATCAGTCTTATGTCTTATGTGATAATTCCCTAATTTAGAACCGATTATTAGACCTTGCTAATGTTCATATGCTGATATTTACTGTGTTATTTACATGAATAAAGTCGTCATAGACATAGATGTAGATAATATTATTATTTGACAGTGATTGAACATTATATATTTCATTAGGTAGATTCAGTAGTGCATGGTACTTAATCATCCTTGAGAAAAATAATAGGTCTTCTAGAGAAGACTCGGTGGAGCAGGAACTCTGTAATGATATACATCTTAATACACGTTGTATAGTCTACGCAAGTTTGATTAGGGTACAAACTTTCTATACCAATTGTGTGAATGTGCTCCTATAAAAAATTTATGTAGTAATATTGTATTGCACTATGTTCAGACAATGCCAGGGTATAACTTGGTTTGAACGCGACACAAGACTATTTTACATGGAGTAGGAGTAAATTTGAATTTACAACAAAATCATCCAAACACATTCCATAATACGAAGGTATAACTTTTAATATTTATACAATATTTTTTATTTAGAAAATAAAAATTTAATCTTTTTGCGTAGGAAGAGAAAAAATGTCATCGTAGAAGACGTAACACCGAAGAATGAATTAATTGGGAAAAGAATAAAAGAGAATTCATTGAAAACCTTTGAAATAATTGAGTTTTAAAAAGAACGCAAGGAATAAGAGCTTGTTTAAAAGGAAATTTGAAACGTGCCCCGATAGTTTGTGAAGTGTTACTACTCCCATAAGTTAATCTTGTATTTTGTATTGATGATACACCTAAAAAGGTACTCCCGTATAAAAATGAATCCATTTGTACCGCCATCACTATGCCTCTTATAAGACTTGCTCCTACTCTCCCACTGCTTGAACTATCTTGTTGACTGCTTGTACTAGATGCTCAAAAATCAAACGCAAGGGCAAGGTTATCAGGTGGATTTAGATGCACACCCACGGCCCAGGTAGTCTCTACTGGCACGCTTCTGCGTGAGGCTGAGGGGGGATCCCTGTTATGCTTTCCAAGATGGGGGAGTTCCTGATGCTCTGGCTCCATGTCTTCTATGTGAGCTTCAAATCCTTCATGATCCATCTCTCCTCAATGCCATACTTTCTACAACATTACATTGCTTCTCTATCTCCCTCTCACGCGCCTCATTATACTTAAGTTGGATTTCCTCTCTCTGCCTTTCTACCGCTAGGTCTGCCATCTTTCACCAAACCTAATCCTACTCCCATGTGTGGTGGGGTTTAGTTAGCCATTGGTTTACTCTCCAAATTCAAAGTTACCATCAGGATCTTGATTGCCAGTGGAATTCCTTGTAGGTAAGCTCCCCTTGGATATCGTAAAAACTAGAATTCAGCTAACTCTGAACACAAATAAGTGCAAATTGAGTATTCCAAGATATAACTATTCAATACACCACAAAACCACATATCCATAGCTCGAGACCAAATCAGATTAGCATTATAAAGGGCATGGAATTCTTCCTGTGTCAAGACAAGTGTGCGATACCTCCAATTCCGTATAGATGCATAATTCTACTAGAAAGATAACAAAAAAACTCTCATATAAATTGTCATACAGATTCTTTTCCACCCACACACATGTGTTAAACTTAGATCCAATGATGAATTGCCATGTGTATTCTTCTTCCAAATCGCGTATCCTTTCTTCAATACTTGCTAAGGTCAACCGATATGTCTTCATCGCAAACCATCCTGAAAACAACTGAAAAAGAGGTCCCAACAATTGAACCAATGATGCAACCTAGAATTCAATGATATAAATCTAATAAGACCCTAGACACGCTAGCACAATTTCAGGAGGGCAAGGTAGGGGTTGAATCTCCAAGAAGTGCGAGGATGCCATGTGGACCCGGTACGGATAGAATTTTTAAATATTGCATGCCCGCGACCCAAATATTCAAATGGCCATATCTTTTGATTGGAAACTTAGATTTAGGCGGGACAAGACTTTTTGGAAACATATCGACACCCTCTACATCATGAAAACATAAAATATTATCTTTAATAGGTTTTGGTAGGTGAAAAATAAGAAAATGTCTCTTAGGCCATTAATACAGAATTCGTTGCTCCAACAACCAGATCGGATTTGATCCGATCTGTCATTCTTCCTCCTTCAACGCACCGAACAAGTAATCAAGGTAGACTTGACAGATTGTGGGAAGATCCAGAGCAGGCATTAAGGGGTAGTGGTTGAGCTTTCAGAGTAGGATTTAATGCGTTGTGGAGGTGGTTGAGCAGGATTCAAATTTTTCCATCCTCTCTCTCTTATTCTTCCTATATATTGTAAAGGAGGGGCATATTCGAAGGGTTGGTCATTATTTTCTCTCATGTCCTCCTCTCTCTTTCTTCCTTAGGGTAGAATGCAGAGTCTAAACCTCCTCCAATGGCTCTATAATGGCGTTTCTTGCCTCTTATCCACTAATGATGTACCGTGTAACATTTTGGAGCAATAGAATCTGTTTCATGATGCATCTTTCCATCCTTGGATTATTTTGTTGTCTCTTCTTACCTATCAATGTTACATGGTATATTGTGCATATTTTGATGTTTGTTGAAGGTCCTGGGAGCTGTTTTTAATGGGTTTTGAAGTGGTGTTCTATGTGAAATCTATCTCTGGACCGTGGTGCATTCTTTCCACCCTCTCCTCTGCTCACCTCTCTCCGCTTTAGGCAGTCGCGTCTGTGATCATCCACTTCATTTTCTGGTGTATCACCGCTTAGTGTAGGATCTTTCACCCTCTCTCTCTTTCTCTATATCCCCTTGAAATAGTTAGATTAGGTTAGTTAGATTCTACCTGCACTAGAGTAGATTGTGGCGGGTAGATTAGGAAGCAAGAACCAACTTTCTCTGAAGGTCCATCTCAAGTTTTGCAATGTCCCACAGCTTGAGAGATGGTCCCATGTTGTGCAATCACACCAGATGCCCCACTTCACACCTGAGCCATTTGAGGGTGCTGTGATCGGCACTAACAATTTTGGCATGCCCAGTGGGACAGGTATGAAGCACCTTACCACTTCATCTTAGCAGGTTGGTGTGTTCCTGTTGAGATTCAGCCTTTTGAGGCACATGCAAGCACATCTGGTGACTCTATCTGGTCAACAACCCTATCTCTGAAGTTACATAACTTTTCCATCCATTTCCACCCATTTTCATCCATTTTCTTCTTCCATCTCTTTCATTTTCTCCCATTCCTTGAGGTTGTGCAATCATGACTTCATTCCCTTCATGGAACTCACACTTACAGCAATGCAATTCACCTCTAATGCATTTCCCAACTCATCCAAATCAACATTATAATTAGATCCAGGACCATTATGCTTACCCATATAAGTAGGGTCAAAGTCAATTTGACCATGGAGCTTATCAAGAACAAGGGGACACATACAATGGTGACAACTATGTGGAGAATGTTGGTTTATTCGAGAAAATTCAAAAAATGGAGGCTAGCATGGTTCAGTCAAGGTGCATAGCAAAAATGAAGGTATCCAAGATTGGTTGCAGGGCACTTTGTCCATAGGAAGGTCCTCTTCCAAGACATTACAACCCTCAAGAGAAGCTTGGTTTCATGGTTGAAGTGTTGCCTCAACTTACATAGTAGATTAAGGACATTCAAGATTATGAGCAAAGTGTAAGACAACGTTGTCAATGGGTAAGTCCACCACCTCTTAGCTCCTCATTTTCTCTTCCTCAGTCTTTATCATCTCATCATGATCAAGAGATAAGCCCCTTAGTTACTTCCCCAAGTGTTGGTTTCTCTTCTTCATCCCCTGATCTTCCACCTCACCTCAGTTTTTCTGCTCCTTTTCCCTTCCCAAACAGTCATTCCCTCCAAAGAAACAAGAAGTTCCACCTCCCTCCCCACCACAAACAATTGCAAAGCTGGTTGAACCACAACCTGTCACTCCTCTTACTTTCCCTCAAGAAGTGGAGCCCAACATAGAAGAAACGATAGACAATCTGAAAAGTTGGGCTGCTAAATTTGGGTTTACAAAGATCCCCTTAATGGTCAAGCCAATAGAGGAGGTCAGGGTTGAACAACCAGTGGTGGCTGAGGCTAAGTTTGCAGCAGAAGAAGAACAAAAAAAAACAAGAAGAAGATCAGTAGTCTGTTTGCTCCGAATGTAGTGTCCATGATGGCACTTTTTCTGGAGAGGATGTTGATTTGATCCAAGCTACACAACTAGTAAAAGAGGAGGATTAATCAGCTCTAAGTCCCATTGAAGAGGAGCAGCTGGGAGAGATCAAATTAGAGTTGAAGCCACTCAATGAAGAAGGCATCATTGAAGATTTTTTTCTTTCATTTCAAGGGCCTGATTTGATTATGAACCCATGATGGAGGAGGATCATATAGTTTCAGAGGCCTTGTTGGTGCTCATTCTGATCTCACACCATTTTCCCTTGAAATCCCTTAGTTTGCGTCCTCTGTCATGTTTTCTATTTTCCTGGATTGATGCATAAAAACTCTGTTCTCCATTTTTCAAGTCTGGTGCCCCATGCTTGTTTTTTGTATAAGAAAAGATGGCAGACCAAAAATCCCAACATCCCAATAAGTGGAGAACATCAAATGATTCATATCCCGTATTAATGGGAAAAAATGTTTTCCAAGGTTTCACCCATTAAGGCGTATTAAGAATGATATTATATGTTTTCATGGCATGGAGGGACCACACATGTTTAAAGACCGGCCCCTATGTTTTATTTTTGAAGAAGTGTCAGGAGGACACTTGGAGGCTTCCGCTGACTCTGCCTTTTTATACCGAGAATTTTCAAAAATCTAGATGGGACCCTTGAATATTCTTCTCTTTTAGGGGGAAAATCGAGTGAATGAAATGTATAAATGAAATGAGAATACTCTTGCAAAAGGTTGGGAGTTCATTTTCATGAGAAAATTTTGAGAAAATCTCATCCTCTGAGAAAAATTTCTGAGAAACCAGGTTAATTTCCTCTGTGTTATATTTTCATTCATGTTGAATTGGTTACAAGTGTATAGCCATCAACAAGCTCTGAGATTGTTTAAATAACTCTCTCTAGCTGATAAATCTGATAAAGTTTGAGTTAATTTGTGTCAAATATCTGGCGAATTTTGTGTTTATTTCACTTTCAAAATGTCTGCAAGTAGTTTTTCTTGTTCCTATTGCAATCTTGTATCAAAATATATTTGAAACACACAAATCTCAATCCTTGTGATAGTTTAGTGGCATCTGCAATTTCATTTTTTAGAAGAGCTTTCATCTGAGAATGAACTAAATGATTTATTATCACTTTTTTTCATCTGTTGACAGAGATTGTTTGTAATCCTCTGGGTGTACCTCAAGCGTGACTGATCTTAGATTTTGATGTTTTATTGGGTCTTCTAACTTGAGCCTTTGTGCTAGAATCTCAAATATTGTGTGAAAAAGTGCATGTCTGGGCCTCCATTGATGCACACACTCTGGTTAAAGGAATGTTCTAACTATTTTGAAGATTTATGTTATTGAGTTCTCTATTTTTTGTGAAGTTTCTTAGGGATCTGGTAAAGTCCAATATATCTCATTGATCTCCCACCAAAAATTATTCAAATAACAAATCCTACCCTGAAGTACCCCTATTATACTCTGTATATCCACAGAAGAACAAAATCCATTTGCTAAAGTATGTAGAACAGATCAGGATTCCAAATGTCTTCAGTAACCTTAGCCTTGTGTTGAAAATATCTCCATAATTTAGAAGTGACAACTCGTGAGAGTCATATTTGGTGTGTTGATCATATTTTCCCAAGGTCTTCACTATAAAATTTGTGCAAAAGAAAGGTATCTACATCTCCTTCAATAACAGAGGTTACAAAATAGGTTCTCTTACCTTGGTTGAACGGCACAACCTAAAATAGTTAGGATAATATCAAATCCTTTTAAGGTGCTATCCATCTCTCCACAAACCCGAGTAACAAAGGGTCAATTAGATTTCATCCCCAGCTACAAAGCGATACACATTTATGATCTATCTACCTCTAAGCACCCCGTCAAATTTGTGTTGCTGCGCAACTTGAAAAGGAGAACGAATTTGGATACCAACAGGCCCCAAGTGTGGAGCAGGCCACATAAGAACCTTCAGTTCTTCCTCCCACTTCATCCCCTTCAAGGTCTGATGTTGAAGAAGAGTTTGAAATTTCAAAATTCATGTTTGAGGAAGAGGGAAACCATGGTGAGCTAGTTGTAGATCAGGAGGACACCATGGAGGAGGTCGAGCACATGCAACAGGACAAGGAGATAGATTATATGTCTGACTTGGAGGACTACTTTGATGGAGAAGAGCCCATGGAGATTACTATTGATGGCGAATCACCGCACCCCTAAATGTCAGCAACTCGATGGGTTGATACTCTCAGTGCGATTGCATAACATGGAGCTTTTCCCAAGTGTGGGACCCTGTGAATAGGGAGAGCTCTCTGGATGAAGGCCGGTTCCTATTCCTCTGTTCAGATGCACACATAAAAATGTAGAGGGTTTACTAAAAAACCTAATCTATCTTGCCAAGGAGACAGGGTAAGAAGATGCATAAAAATAAACCTAAACTAACAAAGGTGATGCACCAAGGAATGAAGAACACCTGTCTTGCCAATAAACACAAACCATTAAAATGCAATGCAAAATCATGCACAAATAACCAAATTTGTCGTGAAAGATCAGGAGGATGCAAATGAACATAGATAGGGTTGAGAATCATCCATAGACATGCATTATTTGCTCCAAAGATTGATACAATACACTACAAAATGCCAAGAGGCAAAGTTGCGTTGTAGTTTTAGATGGGAGGTTTGAACTCCACAAATTCACCTGCCAAAGAGAAGAAGGGAGGGGAAAAACAAGAATGTCCAACCTTTAGAAAGAATCCCTTCCTTACAATTTATAGGAAGAATGAGAGAGGGAAGAGGGAGGAATTCCAAATCTACCCCAACCACCTCTAGATTATATTTAATTCATCTCATTATGGTGGTAGGTGAGAACCCTAGCAAACCCAAAAATGGAGAACTATATTTTACATTTTTGAAGAACTTGTTCTCACCCAATTAAGCTTGTAAGCTTTCCAAAAAGTCCAACCTTGCATGAATCCGAGCTCCCTGTGAAAAGTTATGGTCATTTGAATATCTGGGTCAGGGTTTGCTTCCTATCGAGGTGTCAACGCTCAAAATGTTGTGCCTCCTGAAGATGTGCCTTGGTGCATCCATCCTCATGTCAACATACTCTTACATGCGCCATAGGTGCTGAAAATTTCATGTCGACATCTTCTGCTCTGCGCCTCCAACCTACGCCTTGGCGTGACTTTTTTCATGTCGACATCTTCTGCTCTGTGCCTCCAACCTGCGCCTTGGCGTGACTTTTTTCATGTTGACATCTTTTTCTTTGCGCCTCCAACCTGCGCCTTGGCGTGAATTTTTTTGTGTTGACAACTTCTACTCTGCGCCTTCAACCTGCGCCTTGGCGTGACTTTTTTTGCGTCAACATCTTCTGCTCTGCACCTCTAACCTGCGCCTTGGCTTTTGGTGACACAATAAATATCGGGGTTTGAGTTTCTTTGATTTCCATATTCTTATGCTTGTCTATATCTACCCAGGGGGGAATATATATACAACAATTACATCATTTTCTCCTCCTCCATCCATCTTCCAAGCATATGAGCCTGTTTGCATGAAGGAGAGTGTTCAAGGACAACAACTTGCACTTCATAACAGTCCTCTTGAACCAATGTTGGAAGATATGAGTCTTCCTTGTTCTTCACAAGAGAAGGAAGAGAAAAGGCAAGAAGATGTCATCATCTCTCTCACACCATCCATCTAAGAAGGTCCACAAAAGACTCCATTTTTGGAGTTAAATTTCAGAGCAAAGGGCACATTCAAAGGATCAGACCATGTCCTATCTGGTACTTGGCTTCATTAGAGCCAGGAGAGAAGCCAAAACCAGTCATGCCTACTTCAAGGCATGAGGATGAGAATCAAAGTACCAAGGGTTATCATCAACACCTACAGGAGTCCAATGACAATTAGCTTGAGGAGGTACTTTTGCTTGATGTAGATACCTTGATGATTTGGGTGGAGGACCGACTTATAGTAAATTTTTCACTCATACAAACAGCCATATTCAGTGTCAAATCATTTGCATGGCTGCCCCTCTTGAGAAAGGGAAACTACTTCTCCTTGTCTATAACAGGCTTTGTTTAGCCCCCTTTTCTCTCTAGTTAGTTTAGGAGTAGGATTAGACTTTGTTTCCAGTAGAAGAAGTGCCTGTGCACACTCTGCATGTCTCATTTGAGGCATGTATGATTTTGTTTTTGTACATAAGTTTTGTTCATAATCTCCAAAGATACTGAGGCCAAGCCCTTTACTATTCATGGTAGAAGACTCATAGTTTCCTGTAAAAGTCATAAATTTCAAAATAAAAAAAATGTAGAGCAACTAAAGCTATCTTTGAAATAGTCCATTGAGGGACATATGAAAGCCTGGGGTCAAAATAATTTTCTACTCTCAGAAGCCTTGTTTTAAGATTTCTTATGAAAATTGAGAGTGCAGAAGCGCGGGCAGGTTCAAGGTCACTAAGAGCAAGCAGTCAGGATCACAGTGGCTTGGGGATCAGGTTTTCAAAGCAAAAGGATCAGTAGCGGGCTATTATTCTTGAATCCATGCCCAAAGGATGCTTTAAGGCTGATGGTCCCTCCATCTAGCAGGTAGATGCCCCTGTGAGTCACCAAATTGTTATCCCAATTTTGCCCCTGGGTAAAATTGGATCAACCACGACCCCACACAGAAGAAATCAGAGAAATCACATTTAAATCCTATAATCAGGCAACAGAGGGACTCTAAAATGGAGTGATAGGTCTTGCAAATGATCAAACAACCCCGTGCAATTAGAAATTCAAGAAAATGGTTCCATCGTTCGAGCCCATGCTTCAAATCCAACAAACAAGTTACAGGCAGGCTCTACAATGAAGTAACAAGGTAGAGGAAAGAGTAAACAAAAGGAAGAAACTAGAAACTCAAAGGAAAAGAAATGATGAATTTTCAAAGTTTTTGGGCTCTGGAAATGATTCAGAATGAGCCCTGAAATTGGATAAGTATGGAGGAGACAGTGGAAGCTTACAAGTGACCAAACGACGCACCTCTAAAGATTAAGCCCAAAAGGGCAGACTCAAATGAGTGCCAAGCCTCCATGCGTCCAGAGCCCCAAAAGATGCACCAGCCATTGAAAATTCTTCAACTCAGTGGAAGGTGCCAAGTTTCCAAATGACACAATTCCAAGATGGGAGTCCTGGGTGGAGACTCAAACTTGCGCCAGCCTTCCACATAGCCAATGGTCAATAGAGGTCAAAAAGGAGAGTGGACCTAAAATGACTAAGTATAGAGTGTAGGAAGAAGGCGCCACGTGTCTTAAAGACGCTCCATCAAAGGTAAAATCTTGAGTAGGTTTTCAAATGAGTACAAACCTTCCACGTGTCCCAGAGTCCAAAAAGGGACAGAGTCAGGGTTGAATAGTCAAAGCAAAAGTAGTCCAGTGGAAGGATCCACGTGTCAACATGACGCTCATTCAAAAATTAAAATTTGGGACGGGTTTCCAAATGAGTGCCAACCCGCCACATGTCCCAGAGTCTGAAGAGGTATAGTCAACCATTGAAAAGTCCAAAGGAAAGCGGAGGCCTCCATGTGTTTCAACCGCACAACTTCAAAGGTAAAATATAGGAGCTATTTTTAAACGAGCGCCAAGCCGCCATGTGTTCAGGGTCAAAATTTTGTCTCCACCAAGAAAAGGACTCAGGAAAAATACAAAGGGACACTGTGGAGCCTGTGAAAGCCACCATGTGTCAATCCAGTGCAATTTTAGGAGTACAAGGCAGGGTCTAAGTCTCCAAGAAGCATGAGGCTGCCACATGGGCCCGGTATGGATAGACGTTTTAAATATTGCGTGCCCGTGACCTAAATATTCAAATGGCCAAATATTTTGACTAGAAACTCAGATTTGGGGGGGAGAAGACTTTTTGGAAAGGTATCGACACCCTCTATGCCATGGAAACATAAAATGTTATCTTTAGTAGGATCTGGTGGGTTAAAAATAAGAAAACGTCTCCCAAGCCATTAATACATAATCCGTTGCTCCAACAACCAAATCGGATTTGATCCGATCCACCGTTCTTCCTCCTTCAACGCACTGAACAAGTAATTGAGGCATACTTGAAAGATTGTGGGTAGATCTAGAGCAGGCATTAAGGGGCAGTGGTTGAGCTTTCAGAGAAGGATCTAATGCGTTATGGAGGTGGTTGAGCAGGATTCAAATTTTTCCATCCTCTCTCTCTTATTCTTCCTATATACTGTAAAGGAGAGGCATATTTGAAGGGTTGGTCCTTGTTTTCTCTCCTACCCCCCTCTCTCTTTCTTCCTTAGGGTAGAATGTGGAGTCTAAGCCTCCTCCCATGGCTCTGTAATGGCGTTTCTTGCCTCTTACCCACTGATGATGTACCATGTAACATTTTGGAGCAATAGAATCTGTTTCATGATGCATCTATCCATCCTTGGCTTATTTTGTTGTCTCTTCTTACCTCTCAACATTGCAGGGTATACTGTGCATATTTTGATGTTTGTTGTAGGTCCTGGGAGATGTGTTTAATGGGGTTTGAACTGGTTTTCTGTGTGAAATCTATCTTTGGACCATGGTGCATTCTGTCCACCCTCTCCTCTGCTCACCTCTCTCCACTTTAGGCAGTCGAGTCTTTGTTGATCCACTTCCTTTTATGGTGTATCACCGCTTAGTGTAGGCTCTTTCACCCTCTCTCTCTTTCTCCCTATCCCCTTGGAATGGTTAGATTAGGTTAGTTAGATTCTACCTTCACTGGAGTAGCTTGTGGAAGGTAGATTAAGAAGAAAGAACCAACTGTCTCCAAAGGTCCATCTCAAGTTTTACAATGTCCCACAGCTTGAGAGATGGTCCCATTTTGTGCAATCACATCGGATGCCCCACTTCACACCCAGGCCATTCAGGGGTGCTGTGATTCTACACTAATAGTCCCTCTTTAGGGTTGTTGTTGCAAGATGTTAGCATGATGAAGACTTAACACATATAGTTCCATTACTAACACATCATTCTACAGAGGATACCAGATCTATCTCTAAGGGAGAACATAACTAAATATTAACAATGATAAGATCAAAAACATACTAGATTCAGATACACATAGAACTAACACTTAGATTTAGCCAATATCCTCCATTATATTCACTGTAATAAGTATATAAAAGCTTCATTATAATAACAATAGTATGCGCGTAACAGATTTAGCAGCATAATATCACTATGTATGCATATCTCTGTATATGTCGATCTCTCTATTACACAGTTTACTACATAATTATAAGGGTGGGGACTTTCTCTTCACTGCTTATCTATTCCCAAAATAGGTCAGATGCTACTAATAGCCACACGCCGTTACAAAACTAGCCAAAAATGCAAGTGCACTAATAATATACTACTGGTAGTTAACTAACAATAATAGATCTATTTCTGGCATGTGTCCATGCAAAGTGCTTTATATCCAATCCTCCAAAAATAGCCAATGCATGACACACATGTCTCTGCCTTGTTTGTGTGCTCTACACGCCATCTCTAAAATAGACCTTCATGAGCAAAAACGGATAAGTCCTGAAAAGCTGAACTTTTGTTCCATGCACGTGTTATCCCTATCTGTTCGTGCCTTTGAATATGACCTGATTTCCCACGTGGAATTCTTGTGTGCTTTTATTCAAGTGTTCTTTGATCAACATGCCCATTCTACAGAGACCTTATAGTTGGTTAGTTACCTTGGGAGTCTCACCCAAGGGAGTAGAGCAACCTACAAATACATAAGCCCCACCCACCATAATCCAATCAACACCCACAAAGGGGAAATGTTTGACCCAAAAAACCCATATAGTTCAAAAAAATATTTCATTTGTTGTTGGTGGCTCATCTCTCTCCAAGGATTCTATTTCCAAGGCCATGTCTCCTGTAGCACTTGTGACAGAAGTGGTTGAAGTCAGTGACTCTACTAGTATCTCACAAGATCTATCATCTCTTCCTTCTCTTCCATTGTCACTTCCAATATTATTTCCTTCCACTTCCACAATTATTTATTCTTTCCCATCTCCTTATATGGCCCAGGTATTCTCATCCCTTAACATCATTATATCAACTCCTATGGCTGTCCTTACGTCTACCCCGTCCATTATTACCACTTCTACCCAAATGCCAACTAATGTTTCTAGTGCTCTTGTCATGACTAATGTTTTAGGTATCGGATCTACTGTTCCATCTTCATCAGCATTAGCCATCCTAGAAGAGTTATTTAGATAGACTCTAAAGCAAAAGAAGAAGGTTCCTCTAGGAGATGTCATAGATCTCAGTATATTGAAGCATACACCAAAAAGACGGGCCAAGAGGGAAAGGACTATTTCAAGTCTGATAGTGAATCCATCTGGGGAGTGAATTGTAGAGGTTGCCACTCTCATTGAGGGAAAAACTAAGGAAACAATTACAATTGCAGATTATCAGATCTGTAGATTTTCATTGGGAAAAATCATTCACGAAGGATCCAAATAAGATGTACATACTGCTCTCAGGGCTCTGCTAGAAAAATATGACAAGGATAAGGCTACAATAGATGAGCTCAAACTCAAGGTCTAACAGCTCACTGCATTTCTAAGGAAAGTAACCCAACCTACTCCATCTACCGAAGTCTCAACTACTATGGCTATGACAGTTTCGTCTACTATCAACGAAATTTCTTATCATGAGATCAAAAAGCTAGGCTAGAAAGGGAGATCAGTAAATGGATGGGTGGAATTTTTTTTGCATGAAGTTGATCCTTTAATCAAAGAAGTTGACGGGATATACAATGATTTGCAGGATGGGAGAACTACTATTTGTAAAATAGACGAATCATTTTTCGAGAATAATAATAACTTGAATTTAAATCTGAAACATGGAGTGAAATAAGAGAAGTAGACCTAGACTTTCTCCTTTAAGAAGAGGTGATCGATGATGCCTCAACTTTATTTGAATATCAAAAGGCCATGGAATTTCAGTGCCAAGTGTTGCAAGATTTAATTAAGAAATTGGAAGATAAACAAGTGGAAATCAAGGATGCCCTGAATGATATCTTAGAAGAGTTTGATGTTGCTAATTGTAAATTTTTCAATTAAAACATTGATGCTCTCCCAGATGATCAAATTAAGCAAAATTTCAAGGATTTGGTGAAGCGTGACAATGAGGTCACCAAAAATTTCAGTAGTGACTCCATTGACTGATTGGTCTTGTGCCAAAATTTCATAGGGAGGCTGAAGAAAGTTGTGCGAAAACTTTGAAAAGTGCTAGCCAAGATCACAAAAGAGGTCGAGACAATGGATGTTGTGAATCACTACGCGTGTGGGCCTAGAGACGAAGAAATTCAGGGGATCATCAAGTGCTTCATCAAGTATAAGTATCAAATGGCTATGTGGGAAGGTGAACAACAGAAACCTGCAGAAGAGGAAGGCGTAGCTGAACCAAGCCAAAGCTAAGTGGCCATGAAAAGACAGATCTAAGCTCCAGATCAGTCAAAGTTGCAGGGTTGACTGAGTCAAACCCTTGCAACAAACTTACTATTTTCATGGGAGCATCTTCCCTTAATTTAATGACATTTCTATTTTTAGTAAAATGTGAATTAAGGGCCCAGCTGTAATGGCTCAACCTAAGAACTTATAAATAGTTGAATACATGAAGTATTGGGGGAGAACATAAGATACAGATCATTTTGGTATGAAGTTACTCTTCAAGCTTAGAAGAGTGCTTTAGATATTTCTAAAACCTTTTAATTTTATTCAAACTTATACCTTACCGTTGGAAATTTGATTTATTGTGTTAGATGGTTAATCAATACTTACTTTGTGAATGTATGATTCATTAGTGTGAGTGGTTACCTTACATTTATTTTGGATTATCTATTTCATGTTGTGAGTGAGTAATGTGATTATCTTTTATTTCAATTGTGAGAATCTTATTTTCCTTCTGTGTTAAAGTTGTATTATCATTATTCATAGTCAGTGAAATGGATGTTTAACATGTGCATGCATTCTTTCCTCATAATAACTGTGTATTTGAATCAAATTTGATCTCTCTCTTATGTATACTCAAGTTTAACAAAGGAACGTATGTCCAGTCTGTGCTATTTTGTACCCTTTCCAAGTTGCAATAGGTGAAGGTGGTCAATGATGAAAGTATGCTACCCACATTAACCATTCCAGAGATTAAACATACCTTTATTTGGTGCATCACCATCCCTAGTATAGTCTCATTTCTGCAAAATATCTTTCTCTAAGACCCATGAAAATGTTAGCCTAAGACTAGGTAGTCATTTTATTACACCAATAGTACAACACTTAGTTTAGGAAAAGGAAGCTGACCTTCTCCGTAGGTTCACCTCAAGCCCAAGTCCCGCAGCTTGAGAGGTGGTCCCATGTGTCCCAATCGCACCGAACATTCTGGCCATTTGCGGGGTTCAATGATTTGGTGACAACAGTTTTTGGCACGTCCGGTGGGATAGAGTTAGTACTTCTCTTCTCATTAGGACAAATAAAAGTACCTGGCGACTATATATATCCAGATTCCAAATCTTAGTACATTCACTTATGTGAAGAATTTAGACAAGAGCCTCTTTTAATAAAGGGAGTTATCATCATATCAAACTTTCTCTGTCTTCTCCAAAGGAAAGAAACATAAGTGTCTTAACTATATGAGCTACAACTTTATCTCGTAGAGGTCATTCAAATCTTTTATAGAGAGGGTTTCCTCCATCAAAGAAAATCAAATTGTTGCTGCTATGGCATGGAACAAAGTTTTTCCCCCTTTCAATGCAAGCAATCTACTTCTGTTGGCTCAACGTGAACCTATACTTGTTGTAGCACTCAGAAGTTTATCCTTTTACATAGGAGAAACTCATGTTACTCCAGTAGAACACATTCTTTATGTAGCCAACATCTATGCAGTACACAATGTCACAGAGGATAGCGTTGCTATCAGACTTTTGGAAACTTCCTTAGAGGGGAAAGCCCTTCAATGGTTTCGAGGGTTACGTATTAGTAGCATAACCACTTGGGATGAGTTAGGAGAGAATCTTTGCAAACAATTTGAAGACAAGAGTGATCACCTATTACTCATAGAACAACTCACCACCATAAAGAGAGCTCCCTAGGAGTACATGAACAATTTCAACTTCCGATTTAACAAGACTTGGAATAGGATTTTGACAATCATTAAGCCCTTTCCAAATAATGCATATTTGTACTATTTGTGAGCTTTGAATAATGATGTAGCAGTTATGATTCAATCCATGGGGGGACTACATTACCTGATGCTTATGACATAGCCATAAATGTGGAGAATTCTTTTATTTAGGCTGGAAAGATAGCTCCCCGACCACCCATGCCATTTTCTCTGGATCTTAAAAATAATCAGCCTATCATTGCGACTATCCCAGCAACCTCTAATCAGCCAGCTCAATCTATCCTGACCTCTTCAAATGATCTATTTGAAGTCAAATCATTGCTGCAGACCTTCAGAAATGAGCTTGTAGCAATGAAAAGGCAACAATCCCAATATGCTCAACCATTCCAATCCCAATATCAAGAAAATTGTCCTCCTTTTCAAGGAAATAATCAGGCCCAGAACTAGGTTGTTGGCCAAGTAGCAAGCGTGAAGCCTTTGAACTTCTGGAACCCTTCTATTACCAGTTCATCTAAAAACATAGTACCAGTCTAGAATAACCTCATTCAATATTATGAGTGGTGTTATCCTTTTTCTCAACCTCAAAACCAAAATCTTTTCCCAAACAAAGTTATGAGTCAGGCCCTTATGGTCCAAAGCATACCCACTCCACCTGAATCATCCACCAGACCATCCACTCATGAAATTCAAGACCAACCTTCTGATGAAACTACGCTACTAAATTGACAAACAGAAGACTTTTATGGTTTGAACATTTATGCCTCCACTATAACATCCAACACACGTTCCAAGAAGAGGGCAATAGACCACAATCTTCCAAAACTGATTAGGCATCTATTTTAGAATCCCTAACACAAATATCAGATGATAAGGGCACGAGAAAGAAATCACCAGAAGTATCCACAGATCATTCTACAAAGAAGAATGGGACTTCAAGTATCATAATGCCCAATAGGCATTTTCCAAAAAAGACTCTAATGCCCCAAAAGGTATTAGAAAAGTGGGAGAAATTCCGTTCAACGTTGTGGAGCAAATGAAAAAGACCAATTTGAGTGTCATGATGTGGGATGCGCTCTCAATCCCTTCTTAGAGGAACTTGTTACAGGAGGCTTTGAAAAAATTTGGCACTACCAACAGATCATCATGTCAAGAAGTAGCAGTGGAAACTAGCCTGTGCCAACCTGAAACAAAAGTGTTTTCTAAAGCCAACAAGCCTCCATTCTATATTTCACTGATTATCGGTGATCATTTGGTGCACAATTGTATGATTGATTATGGATCCAGTAGTTTTGTAATGCCCAAAGAGATTGCATATGGATTACGAATTCCATATGCTCCAATTTCAAGAGGAGTTGTCTAGTTAGATGGTACTGCAGTATAAACTGTGGGGGTCATTAAGGGGCTTCAACTTACTATCCATGTCTGTCCTAGTTTAAACTTCACGCAAGACATATATGTTATTGATCTCCCTCCCTTTTCTTCCATTTTCTTATCACGGGAGTTCACTACCAAGATGGGTGGTTATTTGTCATCAGACTGGTTGCATATGATCCTTAGACCTCGGTACAAGACAAAGGTGACTATAAGAGCTGAATCTATTTTTCATAATCATGTGGAACCATACACCACCAAACCCATAAATGGGAATTATGCCATTGGTGATCCAGATGAAGAAGACACAGGTCACGAGCCAACTACTCTCACGGAAGAAGTTCCTGACATAGTGCTTGATGAAGTAAGTATCAATCACCAATATGATCCCTATGCTTATTTATTATCAGATGAAGAATCTGGTTTGCTACTCCTGGAAGAAATAGGATTGGGGACATAGTGAATTCATGAAGAGGATACAATCATACCTCAACTTGTCAAAGCATCAAGCGATACAAAAGGACTATGGAAAATTTTCTTCGATGGCTTGAGAAGTAAAAATGGATCTGGTGCAGGGTTATGTTGATTTATCTAGAAGGAAAAAAATATTTCTCTTCCTTTTGGTTGCAATTTAGTTGTACTAATAATGTTGCCAAATATAAGGCTCTCATACAAGGAATTCAACTTTCCTGGAAAAGAGGAATCCAAAACTTGATCATCTTTAGCGATAGTGAATTGGTATTGCACCAAGTAACAACCCGTAGTGCATCAAAAAATGATCTATTGAGATCAGATGAAAATCAGGTTTGGGACTTGATAGAAGATTTCAAAGCTTTTGGAATTCATGTAATTCCGAGATAGAAAAATTTGGATGCTGTCAGGCTGGCTACTATTGACTCCCAGTACAATGTACCTATAGACATCATGAAAGAAGAACAATAGATGGTCAAAATAGCAGTCCGTCCCGTAGTATCAGATAATGTAAGTAGCTGGCAGGTGTTCGATAGTGATCAAAAGATTGTACTATTCCTACAGCAAGAAGTAGAGTTCACTGCCAAACATCAAAGATAAACTTCAAAAATATTATGGTGATCAAATTATATAGCTGAAAGGAAACAAGCTGCCAAAATCCCTGGTTACATTGGAATCTCTCTTCAATTTAGGTAATCAAGCCAAACGACAGAGCACTAATATGGTGGTCAAGGATGAATATTTTGAAGACGTCGAGGTGGCAAGCGATTTTTTTTTAAATTGGTAAAGTATGCATTGCTCAAGAAAAGAAAGATTTCATTAAACTATGTCAAGAATATCATAATATTTTTGCATGGAGTTATAAAGATCTGCACAGTTTCGATCATGGTTTAGCTCAACATACCATTGAGCTCAATCCAAACTCTAAGCTAGTTTGTCAAAAGCAGAGGCCAATCAATCCTAAAATTGAGCCGCTAATGAGGAAAGAGCTAACCAAGCTTATCGAGGCCTGCATAATCTTTCCCATCAAACATTCCTTGTGGGTAGCTAATCTGGTGCCTGTAAGGAAGAAGAACGAAGAGATTCGACTGTGCGTGGATTTTAGGGATTTGAACCACACCTCATTGAAGGATCACTACCCTCTTCCGTCAATGGAGAAAATTATCCAAACAATGGCAGGGGCTCAAAGTTCTTCTTTGCTTGATGGATATTCAGGGTATAATCAGATTCTGGTCCAATAATATGATTAATTCAAAATGGTTTTCACTACCAAGTGGGGCACGTACGCTTACAACAAGATGTCATTTGGGTTGTCCAATACAGGGCCTACCTTCCAACGAGCCATGGATATGGCATTTAAAGGAATAATCAATGATATTATCTTTTTTTACCTTGATGACATAGCTGTCTATTCTAAGCCTTTTGAAGATCATATCACACATCTAAGAAATGTTTTTCGAAGATGTAGAGAATTTGGGGTCTCATTGAACCCTAAGAAGTACATTTTTACAGTTCAGGAAGGAAAATTTTTGGGAAACATTGTTTCATCGAAAGGACTATCTATTGATCTAGCTAGGATCCATTCAATTATGTCCTTATCTCGTTCAAGTCACAAGAAAGGTCTCTAAAGCTTCCTAGGAACCATAAATTTCGTGCGGAGATTCATTCTTCAATTTGCAACATTGGCTAAACCACTCATAACCATGCTGAAAAAGAACATTCCATTTGCATGGAAAAAGGACATGAGGGATATTTTTGAGGCTATCAAAATGGCCATTTCCCAAGCTCCCACATTGGTAAACCCCAGGTTTGATAAATATTTCATTCTATATGCTTTCGCAGGTCAGGAAAGTATTTCAGGGATTATTACCCAACAAAATAAATATCTAATGGAACAACCAATTACCTTCTTAATTTAGTCTCTCAAAGAATACGGGCTCAAGTATTCCTTCATTGAAAAACAAGTCTTTGCAGTCATCTGCTCTCTGAAGACGTTCAGGCACATGTTGTCCAACAACAAAGTACACCTGAGGGTTTCTTATCCTAACGTCAAGCATTTTTTGTTAAAGAAATAAATGAACAAAAAACATGCAGGGTGGATCACAAAAGTAATGGAGTATGACGTACACATTTGTAACATTCCCATTTTAAGACTTTAGAACAAGGAATTTTTTTTTTGAATAATGTTCTCTTTTCTAAATAATCATAATTTAGAGCACACATTCCAAATTTTGAATAATGTTCTCTATTATAAATAATCACAATACAGAACACACAATCCATGCCATTCAATCTCATAACAGATAACCATATGTAGCTGTAATGACTCGGTGAACTATCGATCTCTCATTTCATGACTCGGAGTTTCATCGATCTCTCATTTCATGACTCGGTTTCTTACCGATCTCTCATGTTAACTTAATGTATTGTATACTAAGTATACTTGGTTCTCTTACCCTTTTTTGGGTATTGAAATGTTTTGTTTAATAGGCCTATTTGAATATTTGTTACCAATAGTCATCTGAAATCCTGCATCTTAAACTAGGTGACATATGACAACGCAACCAACAGCTTGCAATACTTTGGCCAAACATTCTCACATGCTATGCATGTTCATATTCCTAGACGACATACTCATCAAATAGAATATGTCCTTCACCCCACTTCATCTGTCATCTAGAATGGTCTTCACTAACTCCTGTCAGTCCACTTGGTCCAAGGTTTTACCCTAACCCAGGTTAGCAACATAAATTGGTATTGAGAACCACTCGCGGTGACTAAGGGTACGTAGACATACTCAATCAACCCAAGTCGATTGCACGTGTCTAGTTACCTTAAGTCATCATGAGTTACCCCTTATACAAAATTATGCTCCTAAACGAACCTAGAGTATAACCAAGGTCAAGTCCGAGTTAATGTAAATCTAGATGATCCAATTCAGAAGGGTGTTGTGACATGTCAGCTGCAACATTGTTCCCTCATGAAGACCCAAGTCTTCATGATGGTAGGTACTGCAATTGGCATGTATCAACATCTTAGGGAATCATCTCATCTAGATGTACATATCTAGATAAGAATTTAAATACTTACTTATCTCCTCATTTAATATTTAATTTCAGTAACCCTACTGAATCTTTGATTTCTTTAATCATTAAGGTTGCTAAATATAAATGATAATAAATTACCATGCAGATAAATCTGCATCCAAACCTCTTTCCCAAAGGTTTGTGTTTCATTCCTTAGTATCTTATTTTAAAATTTAGACTTACTAACAAAATCATCATACAAACAATAAGATTAAATTACTTAGCTTAACCAAGTTTAAGCATGATTGAATTCAAATTCAGATTCCTTGCTAATAGAATTCATTAAGATGAAGTCTATTTATTGTATATGTATTTATTCTTTTTCAATTACCTTGTTCTGATTTTGATTTAATAAGAGGAAGCATACTTCCCTCCTTCCGAATATCATTTGGATAGGATTCCCAAAAAGGTCTTAAAGGACTGCTTAACCTTGCAGAATATTGCCTTTTCTTATAACTATATTAGTTAGGGATTCATTGCAAGCGACTACTTTTTACAAGATAGCATAATTATTTTTCACTTTCATAATCATCATTTAATGTGTATAATGACTTAGTTAAATGATCAATAGTGGATTCCAACTTAACAAGTTGCATTTAATTAAGGAATAGAATATCCATTCCCTTTTCACTTATTCATCTCAAGTTCAACCAAAAAAGTTCAAAATAGACATGAACATGAAATAATAAGATTAAGGTTTGCAAATTTCTTTTTACGGAATGTCCAAAGAGAATGACACATCAAGTACAATTAACACTTAACCCTTTTTCCATTCACCAAAGTAAAATACACCTTTTACAATTCATATCCTTCAAGACTTCTTTCATCCCAATCAACATTAATAAACTCAAATAAGAAATACAACTTTTCCCTTTTTCAATTACATTTCAATAAGAATCAAGGTTCCTCATAAAAGATCCAACCTTTAGGCAAACATAAGAAGCATCATAAAGAACTTGTCTTCTTTTCTCACTCAACAAGTCCATCTGCAACAAGTGCTAGCACAGGTCAGTTCGTCGAACTGAGCATGATAAACACTAAGCATTAAAACGATGTGCTTTCAACTAACTATTTCATAAAAAGAACTCTACTTTTATGAAATAGTAATGCAATTCAAATAGATGCCTCATAAAGAAATAACGATCATAAAAGGAAGAATATATTGAGCAACCACATTACATTAAGTAAAGATCATGATCAAATCAACACTCTTCAATCAATGATTTCATAAGAAAAATTACATCAGATAAGTAATAGTTAATCTAAATTACTTATCTCATTCTTACTATAGTTATCTATAGTTCATTCTTGATTCATGCAACTAGATCACAGGAAGATACTATTCTAATAATTCCAAAGATATAATAGTTTTCAAGAAGCACTGAACTACAATGCATAGCCTTAACATAATTCAACATATAATATCTAAAATCAAATTCATTCAATCTTTAAAGATGGAATTTAGGATAAAACCACAACATCCTAAACAAAGAGTTCCTTTATTTCCGATACTAACCAATTTCAATTCCAATTTAATTTCCTATTTAAATCCCAATTTCAATTATCTATCAAAGAGAAGAAGTTTAGGTTTACCCTCCATTAACCACTTAGATTCATACAGGAGTAACACATATAAGAAAAAAGTGAACAAATGAAAAAGGAGGACAACTTAAGTGCTCCTTCAGGTTCAACAAAAACAACATTGTATTCAACAACTTAGGAAAGAGAGAGAAGTCAACAATAAGGTCGAGAGAGAGGATCTCATTATTCTTTCCCAAAAAGGAAAATTATATATAAAAAAAGAACTGATACGGAACCGATCAAGAGATCTTTAAACTCTTATTGAATAAAGAAAACATAAAACTAATCGGTAATGAACTAGAATATAAGACTGCAACATGCAAGTCAAATATCGCAGATGGGTTTTGTCGACACTAAAATTTTCCTCTATAATTTCTATTTCATTAATGTATGTATTAGGAATAGGATGTTGTTAAGTGTAATTAGTAGTAGCGTCCGATAGAAGATAACGGCACTGCCAGTACGACGCCGCCAATAATGTGGAGTACGGTAACAGTCAAAGTACAATAGGAATGTTGTAAAAAGTAAATATTTGTCGTAAGTGGTCCGGTAATATGAAAATGTCAAAGTTTGGGTAATTAGAGAAGTAGGGTCTACATGATTAGGAATTAGAAATATTATATTGGTAATAAGGACAAGGAGTGAGGTCATAAATATTTTGTGTATTTTATTTGTAAAAAGTCTAAAAATGTGGAACCCATGTAAAATGATAAGGTTTATCTTATCTTAAAAGATAAGCTTACATGTACAGATAAGAGTTAAGGTATGGAATATGATTCGTCAGAGTGGATTTCTTATCCTATCTTAGAGATAAGATGGATAAGCCTGTAAGTTCTATAAATAGAGAGGCCACCCCCCTCATTTAGCATAGAAGGAAGTAGTGAGAAATATTGTAGGAAGTGTGCGAAGGAAGCCATCAGTTAAAGGTGTGTTGAAGAAGCCACTAAGAGGTGTAATTATAAAGTTTCTCCCATAGTCTTGGTGAAAGGCAAGTGAAGTCAATAACACCCGAAGTGCCTCATGGGTGAGATTGTAACGATTTCATGTTAATATTATAATTTACTTTGGTATTTCAGATTTGTCATCATTCTGTCTTATCATAGTCGATGGTATTCTTGTGTTCTGTTGTTGTTTTGTTTCCAGATTATATCCACCAAACGAAAGGCTGTGCATTAATAAATAATCATAGCACGAGGAGTTCTCGGTGAAGAATTATCATAGTGCCGGATTGGTGATGACATTTTGGTTCCATTGCCGGGACCATTCCTCGTTGGTGGATTTTCTGGAGAGATATTCCCACTTAGTCAAAAATCAATTGGAGGGTAACCTTGTTTTTACTGTGCATAGTAGTTACCATGGTAAAGTCATTTTTGCCATGAATAGTAGTTACCATGGTAAAGTCATTTTGCTGGGAATAGTATTTACCGCAGTAATTTCACTTTTTACCATGAATAGTATTTACCGCAGTAATTTCACTTTTTACCGTGAATAGTGTTTACCACAGTAAAGTCAGTTTTTTACCGCAGTAAGTCAAGTTTTACCATAGTTTACCGTGGTCATTTCTATTTTACTGTAGAAAGGTGTAAAGTCACTTTCTAGTATAGTGATTCCAATTATTGGTGCACATAAGTCTTGTTGATTGTACTTGTGGGTTGGTATTTCACGGTGGTTACTTTTGAAAATGGGAAAGATTCCTGTTTTTTCAGCTCAATCTAATGAAGATGCTTCTTCTTTCATTCAAGAGTTTAAACGATCTTGTATTTGTAATGGCCTCATAAGAAGGGAACAATGGACTGAATTTTTTCCTACCTTTTTGGATGGTTCAGCACTTAGGTGGTTTGAAACACTAGGTGATAATGTGAAAAATTCATGGGATTTATTAACTGAAAGTTTTCTTGAAGAATTTGGTGAACAACAGAAATATGCAGATCTCATGATTGATATCACAAAGCTATCCCAAGGAGAGAAGGAGAAGATAAGGGATTATCATGCTCGTGTTCTAGAGCTAAGGAGGAAGCTCGATGCCCAGATCCGGAAGGAAGGATTAGCGGATGGGTTGATGAATGGCGTGGATAATCTCCTATGTAAGCACTTCATTCTTGGGATGAAGCCAGAGATCAGACAACGAGTAAAGTATGACCGCCCAGCTACCATTGAACAAGCAAAGGAGATTGCAAGAAGGCAAGAAGAAAGCATGGAAGAGGAGCCCAAAGAAATTGTTGTTAAAGTAGAGCCTACACCAGCACCTTTGGTCCATAATCCACAACCACTCCCGGTGAGCACAAATATTTCTCCTTAGTACATCTACTGAGTATGAAGATCTGCTCAAAAAGATGGGTCAGTTAACTATTAATCTTCTTCAAGGAAAAGAATTTAGTTCTCAGGGAGGAGATAGAGGTCCAAAAAGAAATATTTCTGAAGTTGTTTGTTATGGTTGTTATAAAAAGGGTCATTATAAGTATAATTGTCTAGATAGAGCTTCTACATCTGGTACAAAAGATAATGATAAAGGAAAAGCACCTGTGAATTCTTTTGATGTAGTAGATAAGAGCAGAAATAATGAAGTAGATGTGTTTGTAACAAAAAGAAAGAAAGAAAAAGATAATCAAGATGGAAATGATCCTAAGAAGATGAAAGGAGAAAATAGTAAGAAACATAGGAGAAGAAAGTTGGGTGTGCAGGATTTTCTGATTTCACAGGGGCAAGGACCATACTCCATCTTGGAAGATCTGTCCAAAAGGCCTGCAAACATTACATATGGTCAACTCTTGGCTATGTCTTCGGAGAAGAGGCGGGAGCTGCGAAGTGGACTCAATGCTCGACGAAGAAAGGAGGTTGAGGTCCCTGTTTTGGAGGCAGAGGCAGATCCCTATGCTCCACAAGCTGAGGTATTATGTAATGGTATTTCAATTCATGATGTCTTAGTTGATGGAGGTGCTGCAGTTAATGTAATGACCGAGTCTGTAATGAATATGTTGGGTTTAAAAATTGATCACCCTTCAACACTTATGTTAAGGTCATTAAATAAAGGAAAAACTAAACCAGAAGGTGTAGTTTCAAATGTGGCAATATCTGTTATGGGTGTTGTATGTGTGGTAGACTTTCAGGTGATGAAAAATGGTACTGTTGCGTACCCAATGTTGCTGGGAAGACCATGGCTAAGGAGAGTTCATGCAAGGAACTACTGGAATGAAGGTTTCATGACACTTGGACGTGGTAGAGAGAGGGTGAAGATAAACGTGATCCCTCGGCATCATAAAGCAGAACCTATGGATTCAAGTGATGAAACTGATGATTGGACATCCTCTGATTACTCTAGTACCAGTGAAGTGGACACTGAAGATGAAGAAAGTGAGGTTGATGTTTCAGTCATGGATATCCTTCCAGTCACACCAACTCATGACCCCATAAAATTATCTGAAGAAGAAGTTGATGATCGTCTCCAACAAATAAAGATTGGTGATGCTGTGATGGAGAGTGAGAAGGAATCCTACCTCCAGCTCTTTCGAAGGTACATACACCTATTCACTTTTGATTACAAGGAACTCCGTCAAGTAAGTTGGGTAGAACATTCTATTGAGCTGGTAGATGGTGCTAAGCCCATAAAGCAAATGCCATATAGAATGAATCCTAATTTTTCCAAGACTGTAAAAGAAGAAATAGATAAGTTGCTTGACGCAGGATTCATATTTGCTGTGGAGAATTCAGAATGGGTTTCTCCCATTGTGATCTCAATAAAAAAGAATGGGAAGCTACGCATTTGTGTTGATTACAGGAAGCTCAATAAGGCAACAAAGAAGGATCATTACCCTCTTCCATTTTCAGATCAGATCTTGGACGAAGTAGCTGGCCAGGAGTGCTATAGTTTTGCTGATGGATATAGCGGCTACAACCAAGTTCGTATCGCAGAGAAAGATCTGCTGAAGACCACGTTCACCACTCCTTGGGGAACGTTTGCTTATAGAGTTATGCCTTTTGGGTTGTGTAATGCTCCAGCAACATTCCAGCGTTTGATGAATAGGGTGTTCGAACCCTACATTGGGACCTTCATCAGAGTATTTCTGGATGATTTTTGCATCTATGGGAGCAAGTTGGACCACCTGCACCAAATGGAGACAGCATTTCAAAGGTTAGATGAAGCACAAGCCTCACTAAACCCTACAAAGTGTGTCTTTGGATGTTCTAAAGGTGTCTTGTTAGGGCATGTTGTATCCAGAGATGGTATTGGTACTGATCCTGATAAAGTTTCAAAAATCAAAGATTTACCATTTCCTATGAATAGAAGTAAGTTGAGATCATTTTTAGGCCATGTGGGTTACTATAGAAGGTTCATCAAGAATTTCTCAAAGATTGCACAGCCACTAACCCAGTTCTTGAAGAAGGATGTTACTTATGAACCAGGAAATAAGGCGCATGAAGCTTTTGGACAACTAAAGGAAGCCCTGGTGTCTTCACCTGTTTTAAAGAATCCAGACTGGAGCAAGCCATTCATTGTGTACACTGATGCCTCAGATGCAGCACTAGGAAGTACTTTGAGCCAAAATGATGAAAATGGGAATGAACATCCAATTTACTTTGGGAGCAGATAAATGAGTAGTGCTGAGGTAAATTATACTGTAACTGAAAAAGAGGCTCTGGCTATCATTTTTGCTGTAAAGAAGTTTAGAAATTACTTGCTAGGGAAAAAATTTCTAGTTGTAACAGATCATCAGGCTCTAAAATATATTGTAAATAAGCCTAACCCATCAGGGAGGATAGCAAGATGGATAATTTTGCTACAAGAATTTGAATTTGATATTATAGATAGGCCAGGAAAGAAGCATGTCAATGCAGATGCACTCTCTCGAGCCTATGATGGTTTAGGATCATCTTGTGATGATGATGATTTCCCCGATGCAGCATTGTTATCCCTTGACACAATCCCTAGTGAATACATAGATATTTGGAATTATTTGAATGAATTCAAGTTTCCTGATGGTGCCAATGCAAAGACTAAGGGAAGGATTACTCAAGCCAGTCGTCCATATTCTATTCTGCATGGAGTATTATTTCGAATAGGACCTGATGGACAGTATAAGAGGGCAGTTGGACGTGATCAAGGGAAGGAGCTGCTAGAAGAATTCCACAATGGTACATGTGGAGGGCACTTCTCTGGACAACTTACAGCAAGAAGGATCTTGGATGCAGGTTATCACTGGCCCACTCTTTTTAAAGATTGTTATAATTATTGTAAGACATGTGATATTTGTCAAACACATGGTAACCGTAAGACTTCATCAGCTCCATTATGCCCTATTCTTCCACTTGGTCCCTTTGAAAAGTGGGGAATAGACATTGTAGGTCCACTTCCAACTACCTCACGCCAAAATAAGTATATTGTAGTTGCCACAGATTATTTAACCAAGTGGGTTGAAGCTAGGCCATTGAAAACAGCTTCCATGGATGAAGTGGCAAGGTTCATATATGAACGCATTGTCACCAGATTTGGTTGTCCATTAGAAATTGTAACAGATCAAGGAAGCCACTTCATTAATGAGGTGGTAGAAGCCCTAGTCAATAAGTTTTCTATTAAGCACAGGAAGGCAACAACATACAAGCCAAGCACAAATGGACAGGTGGAACGAACAAATTTTGTGTTGTGTCAAATTCTAGCAAAAGATGCAGCCTTGCAGGTACATAAATGGGATAAAAGGATTCATGCAGCATTGTGGGCATATAGGGCAACATCAAAGTCAGCAACATGATACTCTCCATTTCAGTTAGCCTATGGCATTGATCCAGTTCTTCCTATTGAGTTTGATATTCCCACTGTGAGAGTTATGAAAAATGAAAGGATGGATGAAAGTGATTCAGTAAAAGAAAGGTTGGTACATCTTCATTTGCTAGAGGAAATGAGGGAAATAGCAAAGGATACAAGCCATAAGAAGAAAATGAAGCAGAAGGAATACTTTGATCAAAAGATCCTTTGGTCTCCATTTCATGTGAATGACTTGGTTCTAGTATATGATTCCAGATACAAAAAAAGAAGACAGAGAAAATTTCTTCCAAAATGGATGGGGCCCTACAAAATAGCAGCTGTGCATGAAAATGGTACGTACCGACTGGAGGAATTGGATGGCACTCCCATTACGAAATGGGTCAACCACGACAAGTTGAAGATTTTCCAAGCACCAGAATAGTCTACTCCGAGGACGGAGTAGAAGCTAGGAAGGGGGAAGATGTCGACACTAAAATTTTCCTCCATAATTTCTATTTCATTAATGTATGTATTAGGAATAGGATGTTGTTAAGTGTAATTAGTAGTAGCGTCCGATAGAAGATAACGGCGCTGCCAGTACGACGCCGCCAATAATATGGAGTACGGTAACAGTCAAAGTACAATAGGAATGTTGTAAAAAGTAAATATTTGTCGTAAGTGGTCCGGTAATATGAAAATGTCAAAGTTTGGGTAATTAGAGAAGTAGGGTCTACATGATTAGGAATTAGAAATATTATATTGGTAATAAGGACAAGGAGTGAGGTCATAAATATTTTGTGTATTTTATTTGTAAAAAGTCTAAAAATGTGGAACCCATGTAAAATGATAAGGTTTATCTTATCTTAAAAGATAAGCTTACATGTACAGATAAGAGTTAAGGTATGGAATATGATTCGTCAGAGTGGATTTCTTATCCTATCTTAGAGATAAGATGGATAAGCCTGTAAGTTCTATAAATAGAGAGGCCACCCCCCTCATTTAGCATAGAAAGAAAGTAGTGAGAAATATTGTAGGAAGTGTGCGAAGGAAGCCATCAGTTAAAGGTGTGTTGAAGAAGCCACTAAGAGGTGTAATTGTAAAGTTTCTCCCATAGCCTTGGTGAAAGGCAAGTGAAGTCAATAACACCCGAAGTGCCTCATGGGTGAGATTGTAACAATTTCATGTTAATATTATAATTTACTTTGGTATTTCAGATTTGTCATCATTCTGTCTTATCATAGTCGATGGTATTCTTGTGTTATGTTGTTGTTTTGTTTCCAGATTATATCCACCAAATGAAAGGCTGTGCATTAATAAATAATCATAGCACGAGGAGTTCCCGGTGAAGAATTATCATAGTGCCGGATTGGTGATGACAGTTTCTCTCAATGTACAACAAAAATAACCACTGTAACGCATTAGATATGACTTAAACCAGATATTCAATGAATTCGATTACAACTATACATGAAGTATCGAACAACAAATAATCATTCACTTTCATCCAACATTAATAGCTTCAGACACTACAAGTAAAGCTTAATCATCCTTGTAGAAAATGATTACAAGATTACATTCAAGTAACACATATTTCCAACTTTACAGGGATAAAAGGAACCATCTTTAGATAAGAAGGGAAGGAGTCCAACCAGATTCAAATACAATGGGGAACATCGAAATAAATTGTAACATCCAATACATATGCTCAACATTGAGTTCAAAAGGAGGAGAAAACTGTAAAGTTCCAACCCAATTCCTTCAGGTAAACAAAACTGAACTAGTCCAAAGTTCAACTAAGAAACCCCAATCCTACCACACTCATCTGTGGGTATCAAATTTTAGAGTTAATAACAAATCATTTCATGACAAGCAATTGTGAAAACACATTGTCATCAAAAAGTCTCAGAAGAAGCTAAATTACATTTTATCACACATCGAGCAAGGGAGAACAGTTCAAAACAAAATCCTTACTTAGTGGGGAAATCTAACAAACTTCTTTAAAAAAGACCCACAGAAGCTCACAAAAACAAGTCATTTCAAACTCAGGATACTAAATTTCATTTACTGTCATTTCAAGACAAAACTGAATCCACAAAGTGTTTAATCCAAACAACCATTTCAACATAATCTCAACAGAACGACAAGATTCGAGACAATTTACATTTCAGCAGAAGACATCGCATTTCATACTTCTTCCAACAAATGAGAAAACCCATATAAAATCTTTATCAACAGTGTTTTCCCTAATTCATTTGGCACATGCAATAAAAGTTCTCTCAATTTTATCAACATTTTAGTTCTAACAAAAGATAAAGCACGATTTACCCAAACATTCATCAAAGAAACTACCCATATTGAATCTTTTTCAAACAACAATGCAAACAAGAGAATGCAGTAAGAATACACAAGCATGACTATAAAATAAACATTCCAACAAAACCCCTTTGTTTCCAAGAGTAGAGTTCTTTTATTGAAGATGTTTAGTAAAAAGCAGAACAACTTAATGAGAAGAGCCTATCATGCATGATAGAGTTTCTTGTTTCTTTGGAGAAAACTTCCATCCGAGCCTCTAAAATCTCTTCTTTCCAAAACAACGTCATCAACCAAATATTTTTACTTCCCTTATACTTCCACAGGTTTAGAAATAGATCAAAGATGTTAAAGATCGCAAAGGATCAAAAACAAAATTGTTGGTTTGAAGAACTAGAACCCTCATGCAGAGCGAAAAACCAAAAAGAGCAAATGCACAATCAACTTCCCACAAAATCTGCTCCTTCTCTTTCCTCAGTGGTTTCCTAGCCGTGATCAAGGTCATTGAATGAAATGAATTCCACTTTCCCTCCTCTTTCCCTATGCCACTGCGATTTCAAATTTGGTGAGGTTCCATTTTTAAAATTTGCATGCATTTTATATTTGGTAATGATGCCAGCCAGGCATCCCAATAACCTTCCTAGACTCCGCAAAACTTGGCAGATTTAAGATGTGACAACAGAAATCAATTCCCATAAATACCTTAGAAATCATCGCCACCGACTTCCCACTTTCCATGTAACCCTTAGGTTCCCCTTTCTTCGCTTAGTAGTAGTTTAGGTTAGATTAATATTAGGCTAGGTTTCCACCTTAGTTCTTAAGTAATTATCTGTTTGCCTTAGGTTATTTCCAAAACTCCACAACCATTAAAGTATACCATCTTAGGTTAGGTTATAACCCTTAGATTAGAATCCATATAGGATAGGACATCACAACATAGGTTAGGGTAAAAACCTTAGAATTTTAGCAATAGGTCCTAGGTAGGTCTTAGTTTCCTTAGGTTAAAATTCACATGGTATGGAACATTCTGATTAAGGCTAAGGTACTTGCCTTAATCACCCATTAATAGGCCTCTAATCCTCTCACGCTATTCAGCGTTATAATTTATTTATCAAGGAGGTCTAAGTTCACCATTTTCAGCATGATGCAAAGTAAGGACACCTGAAACCGATTTCCCCATAATCATAGCCAAAACAAGACTCAATTCCTCATTACCTCTTCCATTTCAGAATGTTCAGTTTATCAAGATGATTAATAAAGAAAAACTGAAGCATACCTTGGATCAATATAAATTGATTCAAGGTGTTTTTGTTATCATAAGATAAGTATGAAAACAATTGTACATATTCACAACTTACAGATCACAAAGCAGAGTGACTTTATTTCCAAGTAAACAGAATTACATCACGTATGAATCTCTATACAGTAATAACTTATCCATTGCAAACATGATTTCCAAAGTCAAAAGAATACACCCTCCTAAGACAAATCACATGTTAATGTTTGCAATGTCAAAAGTGGAATTCATCATAGTAATAGTCATGCCAAAGACGTTACATACCTTCCTCATTAAAAGAATCATCGTCTCGATGATTAACTTAATCAAACCATTAAAGTTTAGGACAAAACTTAATTGTTGTCCTTCCATTCCTATGTTCATAACAGAACTAAATTTGAGAAATTCAAATTTCAAAACAGTATTAAAATAGTTGTTAAATAGTTCAGTAACTACCCAAGTCTAGCAGATTTATCATTAAAACATGAATAAATTTTTCAGATTTTAACAGTTTTTAGAATCAATTTTGATCAAACAGATGTGGAAAAATCATATCTCATATCTTCGATATTTTCCTAGGTTACACTTTCTTCGTTAAATTGGTCCTACTAGACCTTACATTGAGTTATTTTATGATTTCTTAAGTGCAACTAGGACGAGTTTCCAGCACTCAAATGGGCTTAACCATGATTATTCTTGTGTCTTGGACCTGCAAGGAATTCCAATTTAGCACATGTGACAAGTCTGAAATGTATTTCTTAAGAAAAGAAATATGGAAAAACATCATGAATTCTGTGATAAAAAAGGAGGTAAAGCTAAACGATAAGCTACAAGAGTTGATTACTTCGACAATTTCAAAGGGTCCCACATAATGAGGTGATAACTTGGCAGCCTTGCCAAAAGTTATAAAACTCTTATTCGGTTTAACCTAAAGAAAGACCTTCTCATCAAGTTCAAATTTCTTATCAACCCATTTTAAGTCTGCATAACTCTTTTTCCTATTTGAAACTTCCTTCAAGTGTTCATGAATCAGTTTTACTTGTTGTTCCATTTCTGTAAGGATTTCTGGTCCTATCACCTCTCTATCTTCAATGATTGTCCTAGCTAATAGGGGTTCTGCATTTCCTTCCGTATAATGCTTCCAAAGGTGTCATTTTTAGAGAGGCATGATAAGTGTTATTGTAAGAAAATTCAACTAATGGGAGGTACTCTTCCCATTTGTATTTTGATCCATGCAATACATTCATAACATATCCTCTAAAACTTGATTAACTCTTTCAGTCTGTCCATCCTTTTCTGGGTGATATGCAGAAACTGAAATTCAGCTTAGTCCCAAGGGCTGCATTAAGTGTTTGACAAAATCTAGATGTCATTCTTGGATCTCTATCCGATATGATCAATTCAAGTACTCCATATAACCTGAAAATCTCATGCACAAATCTTCTTTCTAACAAAGGTGAATCATCCTTTAGATTACCAGCAATAAAGTGTGCTACCTTTGTTAGTTTATCAACAACAACCAGAATAACATCATGTTTATTTTTTGACATAGGAAACCCTTGAAAAAAATCCATGCTTATCACTTGCCATTTGTACTGTGGAATGTTGTGAGGATACAGTAAACCAGCTGGATGCATATGCTCTGCTTTAACACGTTGACACTCTAAGCAGTGTGTCACAAATTCCATCACATCCTTTTTCATCCCTTTCCAAAAATATTGTTGTTTTATATCAGCAAGCATCTTTGTAATGCCAGGGTGTCTAGAAAAAGGTGAATTGTGAAATTTAGCTAATAATTTACTTCTTAAATCATTTGCCAAAGGTATGTATACCTTGTTTTCAAATCGCAAGATTCCTTCTTTGTCAAAGTGAAAACCTTTATATCTCACATCACTTGAATCTGCAGCAAGTGATGTCTTTACTTGCTGAAAATAAGAATCAGATTCCATGACACTTTTCACCTCATCTTTAAACTGAGTTCTCAATGTTATAAGAGCAGAAATGTGCTTCCTACAACTTAGAGCATCCACTATTCTATTTTGTTTGCCTTTAATGTAAATTATGTCAAAATCATACTGAGATAAAAATTCTAACCATCTTCACTGTCTTGCATTCAGATTTGGCTGCAGTAAAAATATACTTCAACCCAAGATGATCAGTTTTTAATTCAAAAGGTCTACTAAGAAGGTAATGCCTCCATACTTGAAGTGCATGAACAATGGCAGCAAGCTCTAGGTCATGTGGAGCATAATTCAGTTCATGTAACTTGATTTTTCTACTTTCATAAGCTATGACATGATCATTCTACAACAAAATACCTCTGAGACCCTCCCCAGATGCATCTGTTACGACAGTAAAGTCTCCATTAGGATCATGTACAGTCAAAAAAGGTGTTGTAGTTAATTGGTCCTTTAGCATCTTAAAATCAGATTCACATTTTTCATTCCAAACAAATTTCTTGTTTTTCTTCTGTAATGAAGTTATTGGTGCAACAATCTTAGAAAAGTCTTTAACAAAATTTCTATAGTAACCAGCAAGACCCATGAAGCTTCTAACTTCATGTACATTCTTGGGTGTAGGCCACTCAGTTATAGCTACAATCTTTGAGGGGTCTACCGCTATTCCATTCTTGCTTATAATGTGACCCAAATAGTGCACTTCCGTGTCATAGAAGGAACATTTCGATAGCTTACCAAACAACTTTCTCTTTCTCAAGATTTCCAAAACTATCTTCAGATGATTATGATGTTCTTCAATACTTGTAGAGTATATAAGAATATCATCCAAGAATACAAGCACAAATTTTCCAAGTATTCTTGAAAAATATTATTCATCAAATTCATAAAAGTGGCAGGTGCATTCATCAACCCAAAAGGTAAAAATGTGAATTCATAATGCCCATACCTTGTTCTAAAAGTTGTTTTATGAATATCTTCATCCTTTATTCTCAACTGATGATATCCAGATCGAAGGTCTATTTTAGAATACACTGATGCACCACGCATCTGATCAAACAGATCATCAATTCTAGGAAGTGGATACCTGTTCTTAATTGTTACTTTGTTTAACATCCTATAATCAATGCACAATCTAAGTGTGTCATCCTTATTTTTCACAAAAATTACCAGTTCTCCCCAGGGTGAGACACTTGGTCTTATCAAACCTTTTGACAAAATTTCTTGCAACTGAGCCTTAACCTCTACAATCTCAATGGTATTCATTCTATAAGGTGCCTTGGAAATAGGCTCGGTTCCTAGTTTAATCTCGATCATGAAGTCAAACTCTCGTTTGGGTGGAAGACCTGGTAACTCTTCTGGAAACACATCACCAAAATCTTGTAACAATGGATATCTTTCCATGAAATCATTACCTTCTTCAGCAGTTTCAGAAATTTTTACTTCATACAACGTACAACCTTTGTTTTTGGCCTTCTTAAGTTGCATAGCTGACAACTTCCTAACTGAAATCTCACGTTTTACACCCTAAATGACTGTTGTTTTATGCAAATCATCTACACAACTAATCTGTTTTTCAAAATAGTCAACCTTTGCTTTATGCTCAGATAGCCAATTAACACCTATGATTACATCACAAGACCCCAAAGGAGCAATATAAAGGTCAAATTATGGGGAAAAACTAGGTAAGTCAAGGGTTGTTCCAAAAAGACACATACTAACTATATGAAAAACATTATTTCCATAATGCACAACCCACAATTTATCCATTTTTTCAACTTTTCTTTTTAATTTTGAAGCTAACTTAGTAGAAATAAATCATTTAATACCTCCAGTATCAAAATGTATAGTCGCAGGTTTACCAAATAACTTACCTGGAACTTCTATGGGTGTGACTTACTTTTCAGCTTGCTTGTCAGCTACTGCAACATGTATCATGTGCTACTGATTACAGTAATCCTTTTTCAAAGGATAGTAACTCGTGTAATGGTCCTTGCCATAATTAAAATAGTCTCCTACAGGTCCCTTCCTAGGCTCAAATTTACTTCAAGCCTTAAAGTTATCATTATGGCTCCTGTAGGACTTCTGTCCATTATTATTGTTCTTGACAAAGCTATTCTACATACTAGCAACAAGTTTGTTTGTTGTTGTTTTCTTATTGTTATCAGTGGAAAAAAAAAATTCATGCCAAACCTCTTCCAAGGTCCCTTTTTGGGTGCAAGAGATGAAGAAGAGTTTGGAACTTTCTTTCTGATTTCCTCCCTATGAGCAGAGATTGCTCTCAATTTCTGTTCCTACCTTATGGATTTTTCAACAACCCCTTCCATAGTGGTTGGGCTGTGAACATCCACCTCACCACCTATAATGGGATTTAATCCCATAATAAATTTTTGTATCCTGAACTTCTCGTCAGTTTGATACTGAGGCACATACTTAAGGAGTTTAGTAAACCTTTCCCAGTACTCTGTTACAATTAACTTTCCTTGAGATAAGTTTTGAAATTCAGTCATTTTCTGATCATAATAAAGTTGAGGCAGTGATCATTGCCTAAAGTAACTTTTAAATTGATCCCAAGTTATGTCTATTTCGACAATGTTGAACTCAGCCTTACGGATTTCCCACCATGAAGATTCCTCATGGGAAAGATGATAAGCTCCCCATATCACTTTTGTTTCCTCAAAGAAGTTTCTTATTGCAAAGTACTTCTCCATTTCACTGAGCCAGTTCCTAGCCCCATCCCCAAGCGTAGTTCCATCAAACTTAGAAGGACTTAATATTTTTATATCATTGGTGAGTTCAGCTGCTAATCTTGCCTTTTTATTCTCAGGCTGATTAGGTATGTTTACATTACTGTTATCAACACCTGGGTTTCCCCCATTGGTGTTGCCCATAGGAGGTGGCTGATTGTTATTACCATTTATTTCTTCCTCCTCCTCATTACCCATAACTTGTTGTTCAAGTACAACCAAACGATCTCTTGTGTCCAACAGGGTAGCAAGGATCTCATCAAGTTTTTGGGCAGTAGCTGCTTCTCCACTAGGTGGTGGGTTGTTTGCAGCATTTCCTCTTGTTCTAACCATTTTCTATTAACAAGAAAATTTAATTTTTTATCATATTATGGACACAATAGGTCCAAGAGCTGCAACCTTCAGCTCTGATACCAAGATGTAACATTCCCATTTTAAGACTTTAGAACAAGGGATTTTTTTTAATAATGTTCTTTGTTCTAAATAATCATAATTTAGAACACACATTCCAATTTTTGAATAATGTTCTTTGTTCTAAATAATCATAATATAGAACACACATTCCATGTCATTCAATCTCATAACAGATAACCATATGCAATTGTAATGACTCAGTGAACTACCGATCTCTCATTTTATGACTCGGTGAACCATCGATCCCTCATGTTAACTCAATGTATTATATACTAAGTATACTTGGTTCTCTTACCCTTTTCTGGGTATTGAAGTGTTTTGTTTAAGAGGCCTATCTAAATATTTGTTACCAATATTCATCTGAAATCCTGCATCTTAAACTAGGTGACATAGGACAACGCAACCAGCAACTTGCGATACTTTGGCCAAAGATTTTCACATGTTGTGCATGTTCATATTCCTAGATGGCATACTCATCAAATGGAATACGTCCTTCACCCCACTTCATCTTGTTATCTAGAATGGTCTTCACTGACTCCTGTCAATCCACTTGGTCCAAGGTTTAACCCTAACCCAGGTTAGCAACATAGATTGGTATAGAGAACCACTCGCGGTGACTAAGGGTACATAGACATACTCAATCGACCCAATTCAATTGCATGTGTCTAGTTACCTTTAGTCATCATGAGTTACCCCTTATGCTAGAGCATGTTCCTAAATGAACCTAGAGTATAACCAAGGTCCATTCTAAGTTTATGTAAATCTAGATGATCCAATTCGTAAGGGTGTTGCGACATGTCAGCTACAACATTGTTCCCTCATGAAGACCCAAGTCTTCATGATGGCACGGTACTACAGTTGGCATGTATCAACATCCTATGGAATCGTCTCATCTAGATGTACATATCTAGATAGGAATTTAACTACTTATCTCCTCAATTAAGATTTAATTTTAGTAACCCTACTAAATCTTTGATTTCTTTAATCATTAAGGTTGCTAAACATAAATGATTAGCAATTACCATGCAGATAAATCTGCATCCAAACCTCTTTCCTAAAGGTTTGTGTTTCATTCCTTAGTATCTTATTTTAAGATTCAGACTTACAAACAAAATCAGCATACCAACAGTAAGATTAACTTACTTAGCTTAACCAAGTTTAAGCATGATTGAATTCAAATTCAGATTCCTTTATAATAGACTTCATTAAGATGAAGTCTATTTATTGTATATGTATTTATTCTTTTTCAATTACCTTGTTCTGATTTTGATTTAATAAGAGGAAGCATACTTCCCTCCTTCCGAATATCATTTGGGTAGGATTCCCAAAAAGTCTTAACGGATTGCTTAACCTTGCAGAATATTGCCTTTTCTTAGAACTATATTAGTTAGGGATTCATTGCAAGCTACTACATTGTACAAGATAGCATAATGATTTTACACTTTCATAATCATCATTTAATGTGTATAATGACTTAGTTAAATGATCAACAATGGATGACATCTTAACAAGTTGCATTTAATTAAGGAATAGATTATCCATTCCCTTTTCACTTATTCATCTTAAGTTCAACTGAAATAGTTCAAAACAGACATGAAAATGAAATTATAAGAGTATGGTTTGCAAATTATTTTTACGAAATTCCCAAAGAGAATGACACATCAAGTACAATTAACACTCAACCCTTTTTCCATTCATCAAATTAAAATACACCTTTTATAAATCTAATCCTTCCAGACTTCTTTCATGCCAATCAACATTAATAAACTCAAATAAGAAATACAACTTTTCCCTTTTTCAATTACATTTCAATAAGAATCAAGGTTCCTCATAAAAGATCCAACCCTTAGGTAAACATAAGAAGCATCATAAAAGAACTTGTCTTCTTTTCTCACTTACGAAGTCCATCTACAACAATTGCTAGCACGGGTCAGTTCGTCGAACTGAGCATGATAAGCACTAAGCATTAAAATGATGTGCTTTCAACTAACTATTTCATAAAAAGAACTCTACTTTTATGAAATAGTAAGGCAATTCAGATAGATGCCTCATAAAGAAATAAGGATCATAAAAGGAAGAACAGAGTGATAAACCACATTACATTAAGTAAAGATCATGATCAAATCAACACTCTTCAATCAATGATTTCATAAGAAAAATTACATCAGATAAGTAATACTTCATCTAAATTACTTATCTCATTCTTACTATAGTTATCTATGGTTCATTCTTGGTTCATGTAACTAGATCAAAGGAAGATACTATTCTAATAATTCCAAAATATAATAGTTTTCAAGAAGCAATGAACTACAATGCATAGCTTTAACATAATTCAACATATAATATCTAAAATCAACTTCATTTCAATCTTTAAGGATGGAATTTAGGATGAACCAACAACATCCTAAAGAAAGAGTTCCTTTTTACAGTACTAACCCAATTTCCTATTTAAATCCTAATTTTGATTATCTATCAAGGCGAAGAAGTATAGGTTTACCCTCCATTAACCACTCAGCTCCATACAGGAGTAACACAGATAAGAGAAAGGTGAACGGATGAAAAAGGAGGATAACTTAAGTCTTCCTTCAGAGTTTAATAAAAACAACATTGTATTCAACAACTCAGGAAAGAGAGAGAAGTCAACAATAAGGTCGAGAGAGAGGATCTCATTATTCTTTCCCAGAAAGGAAAAGTATATCAGAATAAAAGAACTGATACGGAACTGATTGAGATATCTTTAAACTCTTATTGAATAAAGAAAACATAAAACTAGTCGGTAATGAACTGAAATATAAGACTGCAACATGCAAGTCAGATATCGAAGATGGGTTTCTCTCAACATACAACAAAAACACCCACTGTAACTCATTAGCTATGAATTAAAGGAGATATTCAATGAATTCATTTACAACTATACATGAAGTATCAAACAACAACTAATCATTCACTTTCATCCAACATTAATAGCTTCAGACACTACAAGTAAAGCTTAATCATCCTTGTAGAAAATGATTACAAGATTACAGTCAAGTAACACATATTCCCAACTTCACAGGGATAAAAGGAACCATCTTTAGATAAGAATGGAAGGATTCCAACCAGATTCAAATACAATGGGGAACAATGAAAGAAATTGTAACCCCCAATACATATGCTCAACATTGAGTTCAAAAGGAGAAGAGAAAACTGTAACGTTCCAACCCAATTCCTTCAGGTAAACAAAACTGAACTAATCCAAAGTTCAACTAAGAAACCCCAATCCTACCACACTCATTTTTGGGTATCAAATTTAAGAGTTAATAACAAATCATTTCATGACAGGCAGTTGTGAAAACAACATTGTCATCACAAAGTCTCAGAAGAAGCTAAATCACATTTTATCACACTTCGAGCAAGGGAGAATAGTTCAAAATGAAATCCTTACTTAGTGGGGACGTCTACCAACTTCTTCAAAACAAACCCACATAAGCTCACAAAAATGATTCATTTCAAACTTAGGAAAGGTAAATCTCATTTACTGTCATTTCCAGACAATACTGAATCCACATAGTGTTGAATCCAAACAACCATTTCAGCATAATTTGAACAACACAACAAGAATCAAGACAATTCACATTTTTGAAGAAGACATCACATTTCATACTTCTTCCAGCAAATGAAAAACAACCCATATAAAACCTTTATCAACAATGTTTTCCCAAATTTTTTTGGCACATGAAATAGAAGTTCTCACAATTTTATCAACATTCAAGTTCTAACAAAAGATAAAGCACGATTTACCCAAACATTCATCAAAGAAACTACCCATATCGAATCTTCTTCAAACAACAATTCAAGCAAGAGAATACAACAAGAATACACAAGCACAAATGAAAGATATAAACATCACAAAAAAAACCCATTTGTTTCCAAGAGCAGAGTTCTTTTAATGAAGATGTTTAGTAAAAAGCAGAACAACTTAATGAGAAGAGCCTATCATGCCTGATAGAGTTTCTTATTGCTTTGCAGAAGACTTCTAGCCGAGCCTCCAAAATATCTTCTTTCCAAAACAACATCATCAACCAAATATTCTGTTTCCCTTATACTTCCACAGGTTCAGAAATAGCTCAAAAGATTCTAAAGATCACAAAGGATCAAAAACCAAATTGCTGGTTTGAAGAACCAGAACCTTCATGCAGAGCAAAAAACCAAAAAGAGCAAATGACCAAACAACTTCCCACAAAATCCGTTCCTTCTCTTTCCTAGGTAGTTTCCTCACCATGATCGAGGTCATTAAATGCATTGAATGCCACTTTCCCTCCTCTTTCTCTATGCCACCGCCATTTCAAATTTGGTGAGGTTCCATTTCAAAAAAAATCATACATTTTACATTTGGTAATGATGTCAGCCAGGCATCCCACTATCCTTCCAAGCCTCCGCCAAACTTGGTAGATTTAAGATGTGACAACAGAAATCAATTCCCATAAATACCTTAGAAACCATCACCACCGACTTCCCACTTTCCATGTAACCCTTAGGTTCCCCTTTCTTCGCTTAGTAATAGTTTAGGTTAGATTAATATTAGGTTAGGATTCCACCTTAGTTCTTAGGTCATTACTATTTTCCTTAGGTTAGTTCAAAACTCCATAACCATAAAGTATACTATCTTAGGTTAGGTTATAACCCTTAGATTAGAATCCATATAGGATAGGACATCACAACATAGGTTAAGGCATAAACCTTAGTAGTTTAGTAATAGGTCCCAGATAGGTCTTAGTTTCCTTAGGTTAAAATCACATAGTACGGAACATTCTGACAAAGGCTAAGGTATTTTCCTTAATAGCCCTTTAACAAACCTTTAATCTTCTCACTCAATTCAACGTTATAAATTATTTATCAAGGAGGTCCAAGTTCACCATTTTTAGCATGATGCAAAGTAAGGACACTTGAAACCAGTTTCCCCGTAATCATAGTCAAAACAAGACTCAGTTCCTCATTACCTTTCCATTTCAGAATGTCAGTTATCAAGATGATAATAAAGAAGAACTGAAGCATACCTTGGATCAATGGAATTGATTCAAGGTGTGTTGTTAACATAAGGTAAGTATGAAAACAATAGTACATGTTCACAACTTACAGATCACAGAGCAGAATGACTTCATTTCCAAGTAAACAAAATTGCAACAAGTATGAATCTCTATACAGTAATAACTTATCCATTCCAAACATGATTTCCAAAGTCAAAAGAATACACCTTCCTAAGACAAATCACATGGCAACGTTTGCAATGTCAAAAGTGGAAGTCATCCATCTCCAGACTATTCCATACATCCTGATCAATAATGTTCTTTTTCGTAAAGACTTGAATATTGTGCTTCTGAGCTACATAAAATAGAGCAAGTGAACAAAATTTTAGGAGAGTTTCACAACGGCTTATCTGGGGGACATTACTCTGCTTGGAAAATTGCTACTAAATTTATGCGAGCTGGTTATTATTGGTCAGATTTGTTCAAGGATTCTCATCTCTGGGTGAGGAAATTTAAGGAATGTGCCTATTTTGCAGGTAAACAAAAACTGACAGCCCTTCCCCTGCACCATATTTAGGTAGATCAACCTTTCGTTCCATGGGGGTTGGATTTTATCAGGATGATCAACCCTCCTTCCAGTTACAGAAACAAATGGGTTCTTACCGCAACAGATTATTTCACTCGATGGATAGAGGCGATGGCTTTACAAGAAAGTAATGAAAAGGTAGTCCTTGATTTCCTAGAACATATAATGACAAGGTTCGAAGTTCTATTTACCGTCATCTCTGATAATGTAATGGATTTCCTTGGTTTAAAGTTAAGTGAGTGGGAAGTTACGAATGGGGTCTCTCTCAAGACTTCATCCAATTACTATCCACCTGGAAACGGGTTGGCTAAATCTAGTAACAAGAATCTCACAAGGATCATCAAACGAATGATGGGAAGCTAACAAAAGGACCTGGCATACACAACTTAAGATTTCCTTATGGGTTGGATCAAATCACACCTAAAAAGGCCATTAGAAACTCACCTTTTATACTGGTATATAGGAGGGAGGAAAAGCTTCTGCCCTCCTTGGAATTACCTTCTTTGGAATTGGCTCATCAGCTTGAAGTTATGGAAAATGGCTCCTTAAAAGTGAGGTTTTCTGAACTCATGGAATTGGAGGAAGTTTGAGAAAAGGCTATGAAAAATTTAAGCCAACATCAGGCTCAAGTTAAGAAATCCTTCAACAAGAAAGCTTCTGATAAGCATTTTTAGGAAGGAGACTTGGTTCTCAAATGGGAGGAAGACAAAGCCAAACTAGACAGGCATGCCAAGTTTGATGCTCTCTAGAGTGGACCGTATATTAACTCTAGTTGCAAAGAGATGAATTCATTTCATCTAGCTAGAATCAATGGAGAAGAACTGCCCATTCATGTGAATGGGATACATCTCAAGGCTTTCCTTTGAGAATGTCTCGCCCTTGTACAATTTTTTTTCTTTTCCTCCAAGTGCTTTGCACATCTTTGTTTTCTTTTCCATTGCTTGTGTGTGTTCTATTTTAGCTTTCTTTTTATGAATCCTTTTCCAAATGATTTGCTTAAGGCTACTGGTCTAAAAACATAGCAGGCAAGCATTCCCTAAAGGTCACCAAAATGTTAATGTTTTAATCTACCTTGAGAAGAGGATGTCGAAAGTAGTCAGACAATTTTTTTTGAAAAAATACTTTGTCTAGAAGTGTTTTGTAGGATTTTAATGGCGTGAGTCTTGAAATTATGTTTTTAAAATTCCAAAGTCTGAAAACCCAAAAGTCTGAAATTTCAGACTTTCAGGATTTCTGGGTTCAGATTTTTTTTCTTAGTGATTGGCAATTTTTATCCGAAATTCCGAAGTCTGAAACCTTGAAAGTCCAAAATTTCAGACTTTCAGGGTTTGGAAATTTTGGTCGCACTTTTGGTAAAATATATTTCAGACTTCTTTCAGGTTTTGGAACTCTCCGGGTCTTTTTTGAGTCTTTCAGAATTCTAAAGTCTGAAAGAAATTTCAGACTTTTGGGTTTCAGAAAATTAATTGCCATTTTACGTTTTTTATCTCCAAATCTCCGAAGTCTGAAATTCTGAAATTTTGGGCTTTCGGGTTTAGGATTTTTGGAGTCCTTCGTGTAATTAATTTTTTACCTACCTCCATACGGATAAGAATTTATCCATTAATATCAGGTTTCCTATTTAAACTCGCATTTCCACTTGTCATTTTCACCTAATACTTTGCTATGACATTCCGTTTTCTTGTAATTTTAGCATCATTTTCGAGGTATTTTTTAACTTGGTTATTTTCCTTTTGGTTTAAGATCTTTTATTTTGTTTCCTCCTTATTTATCTTTCTTTGGTTTCTCCTCTGTATACCTTTTGAAACAACCAACTCATTGCCCACCATATTCTACATTTTGAGCTTCCACAGGCATTCATATTTTTCAAAGGATCCTCTCGAACACTTCTCTTTTTTCATGATTCAGAGATTAGCGATGTTCAGAAAACCTTCTTCCCAGATTTCAGAGATTTGGTGGTTAGTCACTATTTCAGAGGTCTTCTTTTTGAAATTTTGGAACTCTTATTTTTAGGATTTCGAAAGTCACCATTTCAGAGGATTTTCACTTCAGGATTTTCAGGACTCATTGTCTTCAGAAATTGTTTTCAGAACTCTTATGTTTTTGGTTTTCAGAGCTTTTTAGTTATTGGGAACTCTTGCTTTCAAAACTTCAGAACTTTCATTTTTCAAATTTCAGAGTTTTTCTTTTCAGGTTTTCGGAAGACAGGCTTTCAAAAGTTAGGTTTTCAGAATTTCATACTTTTCCATTTCAGAGTTTTCCACTTCAGAGTTTCGGAGGTTTCCACTTTGGGTTTCTAATTTTTAGATTTTCAGAGGTTGAAGATTTTTGGGTTTTTGATTTCTCTTCTTCAGCAATTCAGAACTCAGAATTTGATGTCTACTTCCACGTCAAAGGGAAAAGAAAAGATGAGGTATTCATTTCTTGGAGTTTCTCCTCACTCCCACTTGTCTTCTGACTTGGGAAATATAGGAGACACCGACCTAGGGTAGATTAATTTTCTAGATTTCTAGGAAAGAGTAAAGGCTCCAAACAAGAAACTATGGATGCAGGCCATATACGACAGTGGGCTTGTCCTTGCTGCCTATTTTCCCACATCCATGCATTACCAAGAGTTCATTTTAGCCGCAACATCACACTTTGATGAGGAATCTATGATGGTTAAAGATGCTGATGATAAGGTGGTAATCCATTTGGACCCAGAATTCTTTGAAGATCTGCTCAAACTTCCTGACGTTGAAGACTACACAACCATTTCACCAGAATAAATGGTGGAACATTGGGACAAGGAAGAAGAATTGTGCACAAAGGTCATGTTGAAAACTTATCTGGCTAAGAGATTTTCCAAATTACCAAAGACCATGCATCGGTCAGATTTTATTCAGGAGGTCAGTGACCTTATTGTGCTACTAAGCAGAATTTGAGGTCTTCCTTCTGTAAAGGAATTCTAGGAATGGATGTTCTTGTACATCACTACCATCAAGAAAAATAAGGAATTTATCTGATGGGGGGAGCATATCAGTAGCTCCATTTGCTATCAGTTGAGCAAAGTGCTTTCCACAAAGAGTTTCTATATGACATCCTTCTTGGTTTATGCGGCCGTTGCTATGGGAGATTTCTCTGGGTTGAATACTAAAGGTATTCACAGCACCTCCCAAATCTATGATTTCTATCCTTAGCTCACACTGAATGAAGGGAGCAGGCATTTTCATAGGGTCAATGATGCCTTCTTTGTGGTTATCCTCTACTATTTTGATAAGGAGTTATACAATCGAAGGATTTCTGATGAAGCCTTCAAAGAAGTGCATGAGTGGGGAGCCATCTATTTATAGTTCCCCACATTTTACTTACATTCGGATTCCAGGATTCGTAGGTGCTCCCAGCAAATTATCAAGATTTCCTACTAATAAATGGGTTCTCCTTGAATTGGTTCGACAATTTTTGGATTATCATCAAATTCAGAACAAACGCCACAAAGCAGGAATGCAATTCCCTATTTCAATTGGCAGATACACCTGCCCAAATATTCATAAGGCCAAAAATGTGGATGCAAAAATGGCTGAAGTAACCCTGCAAACCTTTCATCCATGGACCAACTTCGATTATTGGGGTAAATTCAGTGAAACAGGTCAGTCCAGTGCCCATGTGCCCCAATTGGAGGATATCTAGATTCATTGTCGGGATGAATACATCATTTGACAAAGGGATTATGAGAGGTTGACCTTGGATGAAGTTCAGTAGTTTGGTATAGCTGATGTCCCAAAAGATATGTAAGATAATGATGAGGTTTTGGATGTGGCATATAAAAATGATAATATTGCCAATCAACCATTGCCATGGATTGATTGGTATGTAGAGGAATGTTGCAATACAAAGGAGAGGGCGGGGCCCATTCTACAGAGAACTTAACACTTGGTTGGTTACCTTGGGAATATCACCCAAAGGGGTAGAGAAACCTACAAATATAGAGGCCCCACCAACCATAAGCCAATCAACACCCACAAAGGGGAAAAGGTCGACCCAAAAAACCCATACAGTTCCAAAAAAGATTTCATTTGTTGTTGGTGGCTCATCTCTCTCCAAGGCTTCTATTTCCAAGGCCATGTCTCCTGCAGCACCTGTGACAAAAGTGGTTGAAGTCAGTGACTCTCCTAGTATCTCACAAGATCCATCATCTCTTCCTTCTCTTCCATTGTCACTTCCAATATCAGTTCCTTCCACCTCCACAATCATTTCTTCCTTCCCATCTCCTTCTATGGCCCAGGTATTCTCATCCCTTCCAGTTCTCTTAGTTGGAGAAACTATCGGGTCACCCATTTCTTCTTCACTTCCCTTAACACTTCCATTTCCTTCCATCTCATCCCCTAACATCATTCTATCAACTCCTATGGCTGTCTTTACATCCACCCCGTCCATCATTGCCACTTCTACCTAAATGCCAACTAATGTTTCTAGTGCTCTTGTCATGACTAATGTTTCAGGTATCAGATCTACTTTTCCATCTTCATTAGCATTAGCCATCCCAGAATGGCTGTTTAGACAGACTCCAAAGTAGAAAAAGAAGGTGCCTCTGGGAGATGTCATAGATCTCAGTATATTGGAGCATACACCAAAAAGACAGGCCAAGAGGCCAAGGACTGTTTCAAGTCTGACAGTGAATCCATCTGGGGAGTGAATTCTAGAGGTTGCTACTCTCTGTTGAGGGAAAAAATAAGGAAACAATTATAGTTGAAAGATTATCAGATCTCTATATTTTCATTGGGAAAAGCCACTCACGAAGGAGCCAAACAAGATGTGCACACTGCTCTTGGGGATCTATGCTGGAAAAATATGACAAGGATAAGGCTATAAAAGATGAGCTCAAACTCAAGTTCGAGTAGCTCACTGCATTGCTACACAAAGTAACACAACCAACTCCATCTACCAAAGTCTCAACTACTATGGCTATGACAGTTTCTTCTACCATCGACGACATTTCTTATCATGAGATCAAAAATCTAGGTTAGAAAGGGAGATCAGTAAATGGATGGATGGAATGAATTTTGCATGAAGTTGATCCTTTAGTCAAAGAATCTGTTGGGATATACAATGATTTTCAAGATGAGAGAACTACTATTTACAAAATGGATGAAGAATTTTCTAAGGATAATAACAACTTGAATTTGAATCTGGCAACATGGAGTGAAATAAGAGAAGTAGACCCAAATTTGCTCCTTCAAGAAGAGGTGATCAATGATGCCTCAAAGTTATTTGAATATCAAAAGGCCATGGAATTCTGGTGCCAAGTGTTGCAAGATTTAATTAAGAAATTGGATGATAAATGAATGGATATCACAGATGCCTTGAATGATATCTTAGAAGAGTTTGATGTTGCTAATTGTAAATTTTTCAATGAAAACATTGACGCTCTCCCAGAGGATCAAATTAAGGAAAATTTCAAGGATTTGGTGAAGCGTGATGATGAGGTCACCAAAACTTTCAGCAGTGACTCCATTGACCAATTGGTCTTGTGCCAAAATTTCATAGGGAGGCTGAAGAAAGTTGTGAGTAAACTTCGAAGAGTTTCAGCCAAGATCACAAAAGAGATTGAGACAACAGATGTTGTGAATCACTATGCGTGTGGACATGGAGATGAAGAAATTTAGGGGATCATCAAGTGCTTCATCGAGTATAAGCATCGAATGGTTGCATGGGAAGGAGAACAACTAAAACCTGCAGAAGAGGAAGGCGTAGTTGAACCAGGCCAAAGCTGAGTGGCCATGAAAGGATAGATCCAAGCTCTGGATCGGTCAAATTTGTAGGGTTGACTGAGTCAAACCCTTGCAAAAAACTTGATTTTTTTCATAGGAGCATGTTCCCTTAATTTAATGACATTTCTATTTTTAGTAAAATGTTAGTTAAGGGGCCCAACTGTAATGGCTCAGCCTAAGAACTTATAAATAGTTGAATGCATGAAGTATTGGGGGAGAACATAAGATACAGATCATTTTGGTGTGAAGTTTCTCTTCAAGCTTGGAAGAGTGCTTCAGAGATTTCTAAAAACCTTTTAATTATATTCAGAGTTATACCTTGCCGTTGGAAATCTGATTTATTGTGTTAGATGGTTAATCAATACTTACTTTGTGAATGTATGATTCCTTAGTGTGAGTGGTTAGCTTACCTTTATTTTGGATTATCTATTTCATGTTGTGAGGGAGTAATGTGATTATCTTTTATTTTAGTTGTGAGAATCTTATTTTCCTTCTATGTTAAAAGTTGTATTATCATTATTCATAGTCAGTGAAATGGATGTTTAACATGTGCATGTGTTCTTTCCTCATAATAACTATGTATTTGAATCAAATTTGATCTCTCTCTTATGTATGCTCAAGTTTAACGAAGGAACGTATGCTCAGTCTGTGGTATTTTGTACCCTTTCCAAGTTTCAATAGGTGAAGGTGGCCAACGATGCAAGTATCCTAACCACATTAACCCTTCCGGAGATTAAACATCCCTTTATTTGGTGCGTCACCATCCCTAGTATAGTCTCATTTCTGCAAAATCTCTTTCCTTAAGACCCATGAAAATTTTAGCCTAAGACTAGGTAGTCATTTTATTACATTAGGAGTAGTAAAACACTTAGTTTAGGAAAAGGAAGCTGACCTTCTCTGGAGGTTCACCTCAAGCCCATGTCTTACAACTTGAGAGGTGGTCCCATGTGTCCTAATCGCACCGAACGTCCTAAGAAAATTCTGGCCATTTGGGGGGTGCAATGATTTGGCAACAACAGTAGTGAGTTCATGGACATTTGTAGTAAGGGTTTCTCTCTAGTTATTAGGATAATGATCAGGGTCTGGCTCCTTAACAGTCTATAATGCGTCACCCGTCAATGACCATCAATGTAAAGGCTTTTAAATGGACAACATTTAATTTGTTAGATAAAAACAATATATGAATTGAGAACTTTCAGGACATTAGAAGGTGGGAAATGGAGTACTTGTATGGCCCATCACCTATTCCATAGAATAAATTATTCCAATGCCAAAATCAATCATTTGTTATGTTCTACATCCATATCAACATCTGCACAGCTCACCTTCACTATGCACATGAGTGTAAAATCCAATTGATGCTGAGTGCTACAAATTCTATTTTTAACCTTTTTCATTATGGGCATCACTAATCATTGGCATTTAAACCTCTACCAATACGATTTTAGGAACACTGAGCGTCGAATATGAATAAAAGTATATCTTGTTGTTAGAAAATAGTGGAACTCCTGTTCTGAGTGATTTGAGCTTGAGTAATTGCATGAATAGAAAGTGGTGTGCACTCAACCATATGTGATCAAAACTGTATGCACTGCATGTGCTAGGGGTTGTCTAATGTGCCTGCTACATCCTTGCAACATTATGACTGCCTCCTGCATGCCACGTCTGCATATTTATTGTGTGAATGGAGGTTGATATTGGTAGTTCATAGGATCTGGATGCCATTACGACATTATATACTATGATTAGATATGTTGGAAGATTTGCAAATGGAAATTATGGACAATTTATTTTTGCTACAATGTAAAGTGAAGTTCATAGTCTCACGTGTGTTCCATCCACTCAAAATGTTCTTACCAAGACAATATATGTTATATGTGCTTCACTTTTTCATCTCAATCGTCACTCAAATTATTTATATGTGTGAAATTTGTGTTTAAAGACGCTAAAATATGCATAAATACTAGGCCAAAAAAGGAATGATCTACCTAGAAAATAGCACTTTGAATCCGACACCTCATTTTTGATGTTTGATGCTTGAAAAAGTATTCAAGGAACAGGGAGACCTTTGCAACCAACCAATTTTGACGAATCTAGGCACTAGAGGAAATCTGATCTTCTAAGACGAATCCAAAGTCATTTTCATCGATTAAATGGCATGCTTGCTATATTATTATTTTTAAATTTTACTTCTAGTTTTTTGAGTGGTTTACTGTTTAATATATTGGTTACAATCTTGTAAAGTACATGAATGTGAATTCCCAGTGAAGTCGATGTTAGCTAGGATGACATTAAATACATACATGTCCAACTTCAAGTGTTGCCATGACTCAATATTATTCTTACCCATTGCAATATTTGTTAGCATAGGGGTGTGTTCCACATAGTCATTTTCATATGTGGGCCCTCATGGGATTACTCACGTGAGTGCAATTTTTCATTTAATTATTCATAATTTATATAAAAATTGAGGAAACTCGAATAATGTCCTAATGATGAACCACCCTCTAATACAAGAAGTGTACTAGTTTTTGTATATCGACCAATAATATTGATTGTATATTACACCCTTATGTATATTACTATCCTAGGATTTAGTGATTCAAGTACTTTTTAGGAAGGTTGAGGGTAAATAGGTTGCTATAATAGGTGATTCTAATTAATTAACTTCCAACATCAATTATGCAATATGCGATTGGTAAACAAAATAATGTTCTTATATAATTGTACAGCATTTTTATTGATACAAACATGATTGAAGTATTTTTGAGCGATGAGTGCACTTAGCTGATTACATATGAATCTAGGAATTTATGGGTGTGTAGAGTGCTAAATTTGGGAGATCTAAACTTGATAGATACTTGAGTTCTTGGAATTGTGACTGGTCATAAATGCCCTACATGCAGAAACTATGTAGATCTTCCGGGGCCATTCATACAATACCTCCATGGCACCTAATGTACGGTTTTGGACAGTTCAAATTGTAATCTAACTATGTAATTACACTAAGATCAATAGACTCATCTACCTGACAATGTTTTTTACGATCAAACTCGTAAAAAATTAGTCGAAACATGCTGTGAAACCCTCTTAATAGTGATACTTGAGTGATGTCTCAAACCCTATCAATGGGTAGACAATATTTTTATTTTTTGCTAGTGTGGCTTAGATACATTTTATGCTGTAAATTGAAGTGTAAGTCCACCATTTCACCACCAATGTCAACACTACTCCAGTCAGAGGCCTTCGAAACCTCATGTCAAGTTCTCCACCTAAGATGTGATATATGAATGAAGGCAACCTAAATTCATGGAAATCGAGGCAGACTCCATTGATAATGCTTGAGTTGTAAGTATCAAAGACACCTTTTACAATACTTGGAATGTGGGTAGAAATGCTTATAAGACTACAGATAAATCTGCAATGGGTCCTATGACTTGGTATGATGCTTCAAACTTGTAGTGATTGATGCCCTAATGAACATGTGCATAAAGATTAAAATGACGATTTAGTGAAGTTCAATTGAGTGCAAACATGGATTGTAAGTGTTGTAAGTGAGCTATCTCAATGTCTTTGTCATATGATTTCCAGGTTATCTGAGTGAGGTGAGTTTGTGTCTTGCTTATCCATAGGGTTCCAGAGGTGAAGCACCTTGATTCCATAGAAAGATTGAACACCAGGGGACAGTAAATGATTCCAACATACATTACCTATAGAATTCATTGAAATCAAATGATGGTAGGATATGTCGGTTACACTGATCATAACATGTTAGCCAAGACCGAATAATCATAAGCACCAGTTCAATAACTAGATGTTTTTGCATATGGATGAGAAACATGGAAAATGAAGGTTTTGTCCCGTACAAGTGGAGTTTGTATGAAAAAATTTTATGGCATTTAATTCTTAGAAATAATGTCAATATATCAATGTGTATGGAATAAGAAACATAGATAAGAGACCTCAGGATGTACTGAGTGGGATAGACAAGAGTGTATTTGGATCTTAATCTAAAAAGTGCACGATCAAAACTACGTAGTGTACATAATATCTTGAATATTGTAGAAATTTGAGTGTGCTACATGTAGAAAAGCCCCCCTTTAAGTATGAAATGATAACATTACATGAAAATTAAGCACATAACAAAGCATACTTGATTTGTGATTAGAACATACTTCATTCTTCAACCAATTTTTGTTTTGAAAAAAGGAGCAAAAAACCATATCTGTAGTCGATGGTGCATTTAGCATGAAATATCCTCCATAATAAGACCTAACAACACAGAGTGTAGTCAATGTCCATAGTAAATAATTAAACTTCAATTCTGTTGGTTGGATATTTTGTCAATCCAAAATATGAGGTTCAACCACAGTATATGGGATTAAATCCCTCCTCAAAGATAGGTGAGGCTGTTTGCTTATTACTAATCTAAAACACAACAAAAACAATATGTACAATATTCACACTAATCTAGCCATTGGGGGTTGGGATAAAATCCCGAAATCCACATTCACAGACTCAAGGGTATTTCTTTCTTAAATGAACTGGATTAGAAACTGTTACAATGAAAGAAGCACAATAGAAAAGAAATGGGAGAAACGTATTTTCTTTCGAGTAAACGCAGAGCACAAAATAATCATACGAGTTTTAGATCACAAATATAATGTCCGAAATAATCAGAAACACTAAGATGCTATGCAAAGAATAGCTTAAGATCATGAACGTAAGAACACTGTCTTAAGTAAGATATATTCTACAACACAAAGTCTGTAAAACGATATCAATTTCTATTCTTCAAAATGATTGAATGAAAACACAAAGTTTTTCTTCTTTCCAATAGCCCCTAAATATTCCAAAAAATCTCGACCCTTTTGAATGCACAGGCATCCCTTATTTATAACAAAAGGAACTAGAGATAAACTAGGGCAGATCCTAAAAATTAGCACTTTAACTGGAGTTCAGTTTTGCATGACTCTCACGCAGGAGATCAAGTCAAAACATGATTAAAAATATGACGAAACAGAAATGCAAAAGACATGTCAATTTCAAGATTGAAATGACATGACACATTGGGACTTAGTCTGAATCATCATCTTTTGCTCTTTCCTCTTTTTCTTCCTCCTGCTGAGACTGTTTGCTCTGAAATTCCTGGAACTTTCAAATTATGCCTTGCATTTCGTTCTCATCAGGCGCAGTGGAATGGTCATTCCAAATTTCGCAGGTTTCATGAACATTGCTGGCAGTGCCGGGAAGTTTCTTCAATCCTTTGCTGAGTTTTCTTAAGGCCTCCAACGCATGTTCAATCCTTACAAACTGACCAATGACTTCAAGGTCAAATCCATGTACAGGTTCATGCTGAACAGACTCTTGGATTTGTTTGAAGAGATCATCTGGTGATAGGATACCTGAGTTCCCAACTGACACCTTTGGACAAATCTTCAGCAATTCTTCTTCCAGATCACTTTTCCCATCGATCAATTTATCCCTTGATTCTCTCAACTTGCTGCAGGCTTCAGTTGAGAATCCTTACTCTGAACCTGATGGCCTTGGTCAGCTGGAAATGTTTATCTGTATGTGGGAGAATACCTTCTTCCACCAAGAGGTGTGCTGGTAATTGCTTTAGCACTTGGAGAGCTTCACAGGTCAAATCAAGCTGTCCAATTTCTTCAGTGAATTCCTCATCCATCTTCTCTCCTTCCTTCTGAATCTCCCCCAAAGACTCATGAACCTTCACCACGTCTTGAATTACTTCCTTCCCCTGTTGGAGCAACTTTTGGATCCATTCATCAACCACCCTTCCTTTTTTAGCAATCTTCTCAATCGTAGGCACCGATGAGAAATCGAATCCGGCAGAAACAGAAGAAGGTGGTATGGATTCAAGGGGTTTTGAGAGTTTAATCAAAATCTCTGTCAACTGCTCCACTTTTTCCTTAAGCTCATTTCTGCTGTCCTTTGTTTCTTTCAACTTTTGGCACATCACGTCTATGGAAGCCCGTGCATCTTGTTGCGCTCCTTCTACTGTCACTTTCCCTAGAGCCACCTTGGTTATCTGATAATCAGAAGCTGTTATATCCTCTCTAGTTTTGTCAGCCGAGGGAGTGGCAATCTCTGCGAACTTATCTCCTGAAGCATCTACCAAAACCCTTGAAACTGTTTTGGGTTTCTTGGCTGATTTCGCAGTAGAAGCCTTGAGTGAGCTGAAATCAAAGGCTGGTAGGGGTACAATCACTTTCCTCTTCCTCAGAGTTTGCTCGAGTAGCCATTGTGGCGTATCAGAGGAAACTGCCAATGTTGTAGTAACTGGTATTCTACTCTCAAGGGGAGAAGATTCTACTATTGGAGGGGGAACAGTAGCCAACGTGGTAGTAGATGCAACAAAAAGAGGCACAGGAGGGGGCGTGCTGATGATCACTTGGGTTCCAGCAGAGAGGGGTGAGAGCCCGGAGAAAATACCGGCCATGCTTGAAGAAGTGGATGGAGAATGAGGAGGTGCAGATTCAGACTCCAAAGCCTTGAATGCAAGAGATAAGGTCTCTCCAGTTGAGCAATCAGCAAATGGTGAAGACAGAAGCTGGCTTCCTCCTTCTTCCAAATTAATTTCTCCTATTTCTGGTGGTGTTGGTGATTCTGGCACAACCACCGTTATAGGAGAGACAATTGAAGAGATTTCTCTTTCTTTTCTCTTTTTGACAATCTTGACCTTTATAGGCACCTTAGAAGACTTTCTTTCCTTTTCCTTTTTGGAGGGCCCCGCCTCTAAAATAGCCAACTTTGAAAACTTATCATCTTTAAAATTCATTCCCCAAGAGGAGAGCCATTTTTTGATGCGAGCAAGAATGAGAGCCGACCTATCTGTAATAGAGGCTTTTTCGCTAGCTGACCAATCAATAGGTGGGAAAACGTATTGATCCTCATTAAGCCCATCATAGGACATATCCAACACACTTTCATTGTCAGTCGTGCCATCTGGCAAATCAGAAAGCTCCAGCGTCTGAATCTCATTAATAGTTAACCTACTATTATCTTTTCTGTGAACCGCAACTTCGTTACGCAGATCAACCCATATATCCTCAATGTCAGGCCTGTGCATATGTTGGGCTCCATAGGCTCTAAGCACTCCTCGGATGTCAAAACCATCCCGAGACTTCATATGCTTTTTCAATTTTTCCTGAAGTTCGCATTCAACATTTTTGTCCTTTGCTACTGTCGAGCAAGTATATCTCCTGATAGAAATTGGGAAGGATACAACTGCCTTATGCTTGCTTTGTTGGAATTTGTGAAAATCCAACAGCTGTCTGACCAATTCTATAAATATCAATCTATCCCCTGGATAGCGAGGCAGATGGAAAGGCTCTCCCGAGTACATGACTGTTCGAAGATATGTAAACTTCTTGAATTGGAAGAAGATACACCCCCAGTTGGATACTTCAGTCCAAGCCTCGTCTGAGACTCTTGTCTTTCTTAGCCCTGGGTTCAGCCGGCAGATATTCTCGTAGAAGAAGGCGTCATTTACCCTTCTGAATTGGTCTTTGAGACCCTTTTCTTTGTCAGTTGAGGGAAGTACTGATAAACCTGGGTTCACCGTCCTGTTTCCCTTGAGTATCCAACCCGGGATAGTTCCTCATCCCAGCCGCTGCATAGGTGACATATGAAGACATATAAAACTTCCCTGTGGACAAGACTGTTGTCATTTGGGAATCTATCTCATTACTAATGAGAGTGCCCCAATCAATCCCTTGTTGATTCTTCTTGATGGTGACCATAAACTGATACATCCATCCATGAAATACATTTGATTCAGGCAAGCCGAAAACCCGGCTTAGCAGGGAGATAATATCATTGATTTCTTGTATGAAATCACATCTGGGGATAGTCCTTGGAAATCTAGATACTGCTGGTTTATCCTTGACCAGGAACTTCTTGTTGACATCCTTAATGCAGTCTTCCTGATTACTATCCCAGGCCTTCTGAGCCGACTTGATGTTCAAGTCCCCATACTCTTCGAAATTAGGTAGTTTTAGAAGATCATCAAAATACGCTCCATCTAGCCTTATCACTACCTCACCAGCCTGGCTCTTCACGGAATGAGAAACCGAGTCATAAGTAGATGCACAAGCCACAACAAATTCTTGACATTGGGCGGACATGGGAAAGCCTGCTGCAAGGGGCAAGCCACTGTTAGCTAAAGCTGTCATCCATGGGGTTTGAGAGGAACTCTTCACCCTATTCCAGAAGTCATCCATATCTATATTGCCAAGTTCAGTGTCCCTAATATCATAATTGCAATCAATATATGATGGAGATTATGGCTTCTTGAATTTGTACTTCATCCTACTAGACTTCTCGGCCTTCTCCTGAGATGGACCAGGGTCCGACATGAAGAATGTTGGAGGGAGAAAGGCTTGAAACTTAGGAGATGTTATCCACACTGAAAATCCCGATTGACTGAATACGCCGGAAGAATAGAAAAGTCCGACACACTGAGGAGGATGTCGGAAAACCCTGAGAACCCGACAAGTTTGATATGTCGGAACTTTGGCAAAGCCCGACACTTGCTTTTGATGACGGAAACTCGGAGATACCCAACACTCACTGTTAATGACGGAAACGGGAGGAAACCCGGCACTCACTTTTGATATCGGAACTTTGAGGAACCCCGACACTTGCTGAGGATGTTGGAACTGGAAGAAAACCCGACACTTCAATATACTTCGGAACTTTGAGAAAGTCCGGCGCGCCAATCTGTCAATACACTTTGGGTCTCCGGCTCTGCAAAACAATCTTCAAAACCCAAGAAGAAAAACAGGGTTTTTCTTTGAATTCCAAATATACCATCTCCTTTTGTTATTCATACATCATGCATATATTTGAACTTGGAAGAAACAACACCAAGGGATAGTTCAGAAGAGATAAACCCTAAAAACCTAAAACCCTTTCCAAAGCAACACAGAAAGAAGAAGGAAAGAAAATCTTCAACACCCGGCAAGAAATTGGGAATAAAATACGCTCAATCGATCGATAAAAACCAAGAATAAAGAAGGGAAAGAACAATACCTTCAATTTGAGAAATGTAAGATCGATTGCAAACGATCCAATCGGGCAAGGTGAGTTTTCGGGTTTTGAAAACGGAAGAGCACGCACAAAAATTCCACGAATTAAAAATACGAATGGTAAGAATGACGTGGAAATCTACGTATTTATAAGAAAATTGGTAATAAATACACTTCAGCTCGGCACGTGCCAACTCACCGACCACTCGGCATGAATGCCATGTCAGCATGTTTGGGAGGTCCGAAAACCCGACACGAGGAGATTTAGTGCAATTCAGGTTTCGGGTTTCGGAAAACATGATGCATAAAGCATGAGGTGCTTAGATGCTACATAGCCCCGAAAACCCGATACAAAGGATTAAGCGGACTTCGGGAATCAGAAAACATGGGGCATAAAACATGTTTTGGATTATGGATGTTCCGATGCTTTGAGGGTCCGAAAACCCGATTTTATCAATACAAGGCGGGTTTCGGGTTTCGGAAAACATGAGACATAAAGCATGTTAAAACTAATGTCAAACTATTGGTAACACCCGAAAACCTGATTCTCTTTAAAAGAGGCCATAATGCAAAATCACTTCGAAAATTTCGTAGGGGTTATCCGATCGTTTTGTCGTGAACTCAAAACGGGGATAACAATAGAGCATTTGATTTATTTTCCACCCTGATATTTTAAAAAATAAAAAGAAAGAGAACTATTGGCTTGCATTGGTCCCCTCAATCAATGTCAACACACAATTTCAGCATCTTTTCTCTAGCTTATGGGCTGTCACTTCATCTAGCATGTCATGAAACGTCAGAAATGGAAAATTCACCTTCTCAAAATTCTTGTGAAAAACACACAAGGCCTGTAAATCTCGCACATGGTTTTGACATGTGGCTTCCATATGGATTTTCTCTGGTTTTCGGCTATTATCATGATCTTCTCCAAGTACTTGATGGCCTTCTTCACCATTTTATTATCAGTTATTACAGTCCCAAGTGTTGGCTAGGATGAAGAGGATCTTGTATTCCGTGAGGTGCCACCACGAGGGTCACGTTGTCTCTAGCATAATGAAGAGAAGTGCGAATAAATTGAGGGTTACATCATCAATAGTTGTCTATATTCTAGAAATACATGATTAACATGATGGTGTAGCCGATGGATTCATCTACGAGATACTCTAGGAGGCCTCTGTAGAGCTTCTTGTCTCCCACAAAATTGAAGAAACAGAGCGAGGCCGTAACAATTTTGTCAATAGGGCAGGTAACGATTTCCATTTTCTCCTATGTTGATGTTAATAAAAACAGGTGGGCGGGCTAAAGTTGCAAATAGTCCATACGCTTGGGGATACCCAGTGTTGCAGTAGAGTCTGGAGGTGGTCCACCTCCAGCACCACCTTGTTTGCTTGGAATTGAATTTGTAGAAGTACATTGGAGATCACCATAAATTTATTATAAATCAAGAAAGATTGATCAACTGCAGAATAAACAAAGTAAAAACCATTTCATCTTTCCATAACCAAAATAAAATCTCCCCTTTGAAAACATGCCAAATCTGGGTGAACATAGGCAGAAGTTTGGGATTGTCACCCAAGAGGATTTGCTGCCAAGTGAAACAGTGGGGCCGTGAGGGAAAGAAAAAAGTATGGATCCAGTTCCATGCAGTTTGAGCTTTGGGACAGAACCAAAAGACATGCAAAAGTGTTTTTAGATGCCCATAGAAGGGGAATTTGGGAGCTAGAACCCCAATTTGAATAAGACGGGCCCCAATAGGAAGGCCTCAGTGTAGAATACACCAAAGAAAATGAGCAATTTTGGGCTCCACACATATAGTCCAAACAATCTCAAATGATCTACCCCAGGTAGATAGAGTGGCATGAATTCCCCAATGAGTATTAAGTTTGTCCACCATGGGAAAATGGGGCGAGGTTTCATTTGTATTTGAATATTTTGGCATTTGTATTATAATGAATAGTGCATGACAATATATTCGTTAATTATCTTGTGTATTAATTGAGCTACAATATTTATTTGTTACAAATGTGTACCAATATTAAATATTATTGTTGGATAAGAGTAGCAACACAAAACAATTATGTATTTTAATTTTTTCAGTTAAGAAACTGAAAATAGCAAAGCTCTAGGATGAAACCATATCAAAAAATATCATTTTTCCTTATAAAGTTTGAAATAAATTGAATTTTTCATGTGTGTAATGAAAACAAATGAACATTTGAAAGTCAATTTTTTTTTGTTATTGTTCTAGAATAGTAGCTATGAAAAACAACAATGTATTTAATTTTTTGCATTTAAGAAATTTAAAAAAAAAAGTTGTTGGATGAAACCATCTCAACAAATATTGTATTTCCCTATAAAGTTTGAAATAAATTGATTTTTTCACGTGAGTAGTGATAAAAAATGAGACAATATACACGGAACCAACAACAAAAAGTTTCATTTGTAATCATATACAAAGTGGAAGAAACACAAATGCGTAAGAGTTCGAGCATAAAGGCAAACCATATACATTATACATAAAGATATTTTTTTTACAATTTCAACATATATGTTGCAAGTTTTTCACATCATAATTGTAAAAGGGAAAACGTGTAAAAGGTAGTATGCATGAGGCGAAAGGAAAAAGGGAGTACTCGCAAAAGGAGATTTTGTGGAAGATGAAATTGTTGAACATTCATAAGCTAGAGTATGTAGGAAATATCATGTTTTCTTTGACTTGAGAATAACACATTTTAGTTGCATTTCTCCCCTATATGTTTCCTTCTTTAGCGAGAGAGTGAAAATGAAGACATGGCCAATGACGTGATCAAAATCCTCTTATGTGGTGTCACTATCAATCCATAGGAATTGTAAGTCAGCAGTTGTAATTCCCATTATATTTTCTATAGCCTCATCAAAAGCAGTGACTCCTACGAGCTCCCCTATAGCATCTTTCAAGTCCATTCTTAGAGAGTACCTGTAATCAAAATGTTGTACAAGAATATTGCATTTGTTGCAAAACCATTCATAGTTTGTTTTTTCCTGCACTTTTTTTCTACATTATTTGTCACCTATCATTCATGGGCAAGCCATGTAAAATAAATTATTCGCATTAGTGTTTGACACTTCATCTTCAACTATTTCCCACTCATTGTTTTTGAGATTTCCCATTTGTAGGACTTGCGATAAAGTTACAAAAGCAACCATAATTTTCGGAGGCCTAGGTTGCATGTTGGTGACCAACATATAAGGAACTTGTGAAAGAGGTGAAGCTATCCATTTGCGGAGATCCTTCATCCCTAGAATTTGAGGATTGATGAAGCATCTCGAAGCTGAAATTGTGTCGACTATGGTCCCATTGAAATTTGTAACATGCCTTGATTTTATTGCCAAGATCAGTATATCTAGAATGGAGAGTATCTCATACAAATATTTGAAAAGTCCACCTAAATGTTTTCCCCATAAGGTGATAGAGATGCTAAACCCGGACATGTTCCACATTTGCAATGTTCTCTTCATAGCCTCAAATTTATCTTTGCGTTGGACGGTCGAGCATGGGGAGATGGCCATAACAACACCAATCACGCCTAATAAAGAACTTGCAGGGGTTGACGGTATATCTTTTATTTGTATGAAATGGAAGTGATGCAGAGGCACTTCTTCTTGGAGTTCAATTGTAGGAGTCACATTAGAGTAGGGTTGCAGAAAAATTTCATGGAGGCAGTTTAAATGGTTATAAGTAGATTTTTTCTTATCAAGTATGCAATTTGATATATTATACAACTTATCATTCTCTATTTGCATGTAGAATATGTTCGCAACATTATTGAAAGAAGTGACCCTTATTTCCCCTCCTTTGTTGTCCACAAAATCAAAGGAAAAATAGATTTCACTTCCCCTGGCATTTTGATATTCTCGAAGAGTCATTTTACTCAGAGCCCTGCCTTGTATTTTCTAGTTCCTTGTCATTTTATTTAACGTGGAAATATTTGTATGAATCTTTGCACTATTTTATGTACTGCAGTTCTAGTTAGGTTGTGTATTTGGAGACAACTAGGTGCTTACAGGTGAGAGAACATCGAAAGTGGAAATTTTCCTTCGTAATATGTTTCTCACCACCAAAATGGGTGCTCCTTGATGATACATAGGGATCCAAAATGACTCTACTTCATCAGATTAGCCAACACCAAAAAAGGAAAATGAAGAAACAAAGGTTCTATATTTATGTTAATAGAATTGCCACTCTGTGTAGAGCGATGGTTACAGAATTTCCGCCCAACCTGGGTGGCAGTCCTATAACCACCGCCCAGCCACGGCGACAGTCCTATGACTGCCAATTTGCATTGGGCGGTGGTCCTGGATCTTTCAGACAGAAAAATAAAATTCGAAATGAACATTACCAAAACTAGAAATGTTGTCTGTGTCTCTTCTCCTCCATGACCTTTCCCATCCTAGAGTGCACAAGAGGACATGAGAGGGGATATACATACATGTAAAAAGGATATTATTGGATTATCGAAGCATGAAAGAAAGTGAGCAAGAAATTCTTAGTGTTGGAATTGTATTTGTAGAAGAAAGGACTGTTGAGGCAGAACAAGACAAGTAATTGGGAGGAAGTGTCAGATGTTATCTACTTCTCTTTCATACTTATTGTAAATTTTGTACTTATTAATTGAAATTGGTCGATATAGAAGTGGGAAGAAAGAGCATTTTACTTTCCCGACTTGTTTTACTTCTTTGGAGGTTTCCAGGATAAAACTTGTTGGTGTTCATGAGTTTATTTTCTTTCCTTTCCTGCAATTATTGATTCTGAGCATAAGCAAAAATTAATTCACTACCTATCTCTGTCATTTTCTAATCGAAAGTAGAACATCAATGTTTAATTTTGATTCTGTGAACAATTATAAAGTAGAGAATTTACAGATCATTTTGGTATCAAATCTAACAAGTATCCAGGAATGTGGTATTCGTTATTGGATTTGTATGGCAGTGAAGATATCTAAAGGTGAAGAGGATTTACCTTGTGATCCAAATATTTATAAAGGGAAGTGGAAATAGAGAATTTAGGGAAATGTGGAGGAAGAGAACTTGGTCCATAGAATCAAGATGTTGGAGACCATGATGGATAGGATGTTTAGAAGACAAGAAAAACTTGCAGATTTTGAGAAGATAGATTCTTTTAAGTAAGACTCCATTGACTCAGTGGTTCAAGGCTTAGCCAAAAATTTTGGCATAGGGAGGAGCCACCATGAGGAAGATTATGGGGAAGAGCATGAAGAAAAGACTTCAAATGAAAGAGAAAAGGTAAAATCTGATCATACTCCTTTTAAAGTTGAGACGGAAGTTGAAATTAAAAGCTTCCAAGGACAAGTAGATGCATAGTTGCTTGATAAATGGTTAAAACAACTAGAAGTCTACTTTAGTGTCCATAATATCACTGAGGCACAGAGGATCACCTTTGCACATCTCAAAATGGAGGGACACACTTTGGTTTGGTGGGAATCCCATCTAGCTACTTGTGAAAAGAAGACAATTCCTATTGTGAAATCTTGACAAGAATTTAAAGAATTACTCAGAGCTAACTTCTATTCTGTTGGCCACAAGACTAGCCAAATGATTAAATGGTGGTATTTTAGACAAGGCAGTGGTCAAAGTGTGCATGACTATACTACATAGTTTCGGAGGCAGGCCATGTTGTTGAACATGGACTTGGAGGATGAAGATATTCTAACTAAGTACTTGGGAGAACTTCACACTCACCTTCAAAGAAAAATAATCTCCACGAAGCCCAAAGATCTCAATGAGGTGTGTGTGTAAGCATACTACATAGATGATGGAAAGAAGTAAGGAGAAGCAAAGCCACGGTAAAAACAGTTGACAAATCAGTAGAAGAAAGAACATGGGCAATCAAGTAACAAGGGTAAGTGGAAAAGGGAAAGGAAAACAAGCTTACACTACTTTAAATACTCTTAAGGATCCCAAGAATTTTCGCAAGAACTATGATATCAAATGGTCATACTGACGCTACATGTTGGAAATTGCATCTGAGAGTTACATCTAAAGAACTTAACTAAGGACTCAAAGAAATCCATGATAGCTATAAAGACAAAATGGGAGCTGGAAATCGAAGATGAATGATGTAGATGAAAGACATGGATGCATAGCTACCAACATGAACAGTTAGGAAGAGGATATGAGTAGAATATTCTAGATCAAAATCCAAATCAACAGAACTAAGGTAAATGCTAGTGGTTGATACTGGTTCTCAGTCTAATTTGATTTCTAAAGAAATTGTAAAGAAGCTTTGGTCTTGAGACTTACGAGAATCCACACCCTTGTCCCTTTGGGTTGGGTGAAGAAGGGTGTTGTAATTCAAGTAATAAAAAGATGTAAGGTCAAGTTTGTGATAAATTCCCAGTATATTGATGTATTGGAAGTTGACGTTATTCCACTTAATGTTTTTTATGTTGTTTTCAGGAGTCCTACTTGTATTCAGGGATGCTATATTTATTAGAAGGGAAAACTAGTATAGATGGGTCAAGGATGGGATCAACTACAACATCCAGGCACACCAATGTAAGACACAGAGTACTATGGCGAGTGTTAACCAAAGCAAAATGACTTATTCAAGCGAATCCTAATCAGTTTTGTTTAACTTTTGTTAAAGGATAAACGAGCTATGGTAGAATTTTTAGAGATTTCTAACCAGGGAAAACAATATTTGGATAGTATTATTCAGTATTTTAAAGAAATTTTTCAGGCTCCCAATGGGTTACCACCAAAATAGGAAGTAGAGCATGAGATTCAGCTATTTCCAGAGTCCCCTCTACTGAACATCGGGTTGTATAGGAAATCCTTGCTGGAGAGTACTAAAGTAAAGAAACAACTCCATGAACTGCTAGACCAAGGGGTGATACATCCAAGCACCTAGTCATATGGTTCACCTATTGTGATGGTGTGGAAGAAGGATGGTTCTTGGAGAATGTGCATCGACGACCACACTTTGAACAAGATCTCTATAAAGAACAGATATCCACTTCCCCGCATAGATGATCTCTTGGACCAGATTCAACATGCCAAATTCTTCACAAAGTTAGATCTCAAATCAGGTTATCACCATGTCAAAATGAAGGTAGGAGGATATATGGAAGACTTCCTTCAAAATAAAATAGGGTTTGTATGAATGGTTAGTACTTCCATTTGGTTTATGCAATGCACCCGCTACATTTATGAGATTGATAAATGATGTACTGTATGATTTCATAGATTCATGTGTCATTGTTTATCTAGATGATATCTTGATTTTTAATGCCACACGGGAGGAACATCTAACTTATTTGTAGTAAGTCTAGAAATTTCTCAAGGAGAAACAACTGCTTTGTAATATGAAGAACTATGAATTTGCCAAATAGTCACTTTTCTATCTTGGGCACATGATTGGAGGAGGAGATCTATGAGTGGATCCAAAGAAGGTGAAATCCATCACTAGTTGGCCAACACCAAGAGGAGCCATAGAGACTAGGATTATTGTGGGAGCAGTACCATACATGCATAAGTTCATTATGAGCTTCTCCACGATTATAGCACCTCTACACATAGTGGCTATAAAGAGTAAGGGTTTTGACTGGGGTAAGGAACAAGACAAATCCTTTGAGTTATTGAAATATAAGATTAATCATGCTCCAATACTTGTTATTCCTAATTTGTAGTAGTGATTTGAAGTAGAGATAGATTCCAGTGATAATGTTATGGGTGCAATATTGCTTCAGGGAGGTAAACCCGTATGCTATCATTTCTTAAACTTTCATTTCAGGAGTTAAAGGATATTCAGTATATGACAAGGAAATGTATGCATTAGTTTAGATAATTAAAAAATGGAAGCATTATTTGTTGGGTAAAGAAACTATTGTGTACATTGACCATAAACATCTCCAGTATTTGCAAGCATAATCTAATTGCAGTAGGCCAGACACTACAAATAGATGGGGTTCCTCTAGTAGTTCCATTTGTTGATCAAATAAAAGAAGGGTAGTACAAACTTGGTGGAAGACATGTTGTCTAGTCCGCCCACACAAAAGAAGTTCTCATGGTTGGCCACTATCTCTCATATCGACCCCTTCACAAAGGAAGCTTACAGAGAGGCATATGCCCAAGACAGATACTTTTGGGTGACATTTCAGCAGTTGCAGTCCCAAGGGGATAAAAGGATGTGGATTGAAAATTGTTATCTCAAGGATGGGTTACTCTACCGATGAGGGAAGCTTTGTGTGCCTAAAAAAGAAAGACTTCTATTGATGAGGGAAGAAGATACCTCAAAAATAATAAGACATTTCGGTGTTGGTAAGACCCTAGCCCGCTTGCAAAGGTACGTGTAGTGACCAAATATGCAAGAAGAAGTATCAAAATTTAGATGTGGATGTAAACTTTCTTGTACCAACAAGCCTAAGACTAGGAAGGAGGGTTTTTATATTCCTTTTTCCGTACCTACTCTTCTGTGGGAGAACATTTATATGGATTTTGTAGGAGGATTACCTATGTCTAAACATGGTCATGACTATCTCTATGTTGTTGTTGATAGATTAAGTAAGATGTTTTTTCTTATGGCATGTAAAAAGACAGTAAAATCACATGAGGCAGCAGATCTTTTCTTTGCTAATGTATGGTTACATTTTGGTTTTCCAAATTCTATTGTTTTTGACAGGGATTCCAAGTTCTTGGGGAAGTTTTGGACTAATTTGTGGGATAGGATGGATACCAGGTTACAGAGGAGCAAAAATTTCAATCCACAGAAAGATGATATACAGAGGTGGTGAATAAGACTTTGGTACATTTGATCAGAGGGTATAATAAAAAATACCCAAGGAATTGGGATGAGTCCTTAGCCTACATTCAACATTCCTATAAATGGGAAGTACACACATCCACTATGAAGTCACCGTTTGAAGCATGCTTGGGATATCTACCTACAAATACACTGGATATAGCATTTGGGCAACAAAATGAGGAGGAGACATGAGACATAGAGGTGACTAGAGCAATAAAATTCATCGAGAGGATCTGAAAAATCCATCTCAAAGTCAAAGAACAGTTAGAGAAATCTCAAGACAAGTACAAGGCTAGGCACGATCAACACGGGAGAAAACATAAGCTTCACGTTAGAGATACGAGTTTGGATTTACTTGAGAAAGCAGAGACTATAAGGTCAAACACAGAAGCTCAAGCCACTACAATATGGACCCTTCGCCATGTTGGAGTAGGTTGGAGAAAATGCCTTTCAACTTGATTTTTTGTCATTTATGAGGATACACTCCATAGTAAACTATGAGAACTTGTACCTATATGAGCCATCCATGCTAGATGAAGATGAAGGACTATAGTTACTACCTTCAATTGAGGATTGCATCTTGGAATCACAAGGTGAGTTGGAGGAGGATGTAGTGCTACAATAGAAGGTCATAGAGACTAAGAGAGGTCTGTAGGAGTCTTGGCAGGTTGGACTAAAAGGAAAGACACCAAGGCAGGCCCGGTGGTACTCAAAGGAGTAAGTGAGGGAATTATTTCCTCATCTATTCCCCCACTAATATTTTTTGGTACTAAAATCCTCCTAAGTAGGGGAGGTGTGATCCATAGGGATCTAAAATGACTCTACTTGATCAGGTCATCCAACACCGAAGAAGGAAAATGAAGAAACAGATTCTCTTTTTTTATGTTAACAGAACCGCCACTCTGTGCAAAGAGGCGGTTACATAACCACAGCCCAACCCGGGTGACAGTCTTGTAACTGCCATCCAGCTAGGGTGGCGGTCCTGTGACCACTGGTTTACATTGGGTGGTGGTCATATCTCTTTCGGACAGAATTTTTTTTTGAAACGAATAGTCCCAGAATTGGAAAGGTTGTTTGTGTCTCTTCTCCTCCACGACCTTTCCCATCCTCCAGTACATGGGAGGACATGAGAAGGGATATAAATACATGTAGGAAGTAGAGTATTGGATTATCAAAGCATTAAAGCAAGTGAGCAAGAAATTATTAGTGTTGGAATTGTGTTTATAGAAGAAAGGAGTGTTGAGGTAGAGCAAGAAAGTAATTGGGAGGAAGTGTGAGATATTATCTACTTATCTTTCATACTTATTGTAAATTATGTACTTCTATATTGAATCGGCCAATAAAAACTGGGAAGAAAGAGCATTTTCCCTTCCCGACTAGTTTTCCTCCTTTGGAGGTTTTCATGATAAAACTTGTTGGTTTTCATGAATATATATTCTTTTCTTTCCTGTAATTATTGATTCTAAGCATAAACAAAAATTCATTCACTAGTTATCTCTGCCATTTGCTAATCAAAAGTAGAACAACAACGTTTAATTGTGAATCCATGAACAATTCCAAAGTAGAGAGTTTACATATCACTTGAAGTGGGTAAGTTGAAATAATGCTATTCATCTCATTGATCATAATGGTCCTACAAAAAAAACCAAGACACAGAACGATCAAACACATGGAAAAAAATGGTGTCACAACCTGAATAAAGGAAAAGATTTGACTTGCAACCTATTATTAAACATTCTGCAAGCATATTTCTGGAGAAGGAAAATCGAGCCTTCTTTCAATATGTTATCTTGGACATGGTGTGCAAATTTTGAGGGAAGAAAGGTAGGCTGAATATGTTTCCCATCGGACAAGTGAACATGATGTTAAATTGCAGAGTTGACTGTCGATTAGAGTAGAGACAAGTTCAATAGTTGTAGCCTAAGATCTTCATGGGGTGATCATTCAATGATTTTCAAAATTCCTCCTTCTATCAAGTTTGTTTCCATGATGTCAAAATATCTCTTTCCCGTAATAAACACTACAAATCTAGGGAAAAAATACACAAAGGTTAGTGTCGCCTTAAGTGTGGAAGAGGTGAAAGGAAAAAACCATGTAAATCTACCTATAACATTTCCCACACAACAATTATTGGCAATAAATAAGAGGACACCAAAAATCCATTCATGAAACGACGCATCAGAAAAAAGGAAAACCGTTGCTTTAGAAAATAGAAATACAGACCATATAACCACAACACTAAAATTAACTTGAAATGGTAGGCGAGGACATTACCAATTGCGGTCTCACCCACACATGTGTGTGAACACTACAAATATCCAACAAATAAATAATGATAAAAAAATTGTTTCCACTATAAAATCGAGAAGTCTATTTCAAGAAGGATGGGAGTGGGGATGATCTTTGACGTGTAACTTGAACCAGGGAAACTTTTGGTAGAAATTTTTTGTAAACTCATGAAAATCGATGTTTATGGAAATTCAAATAGGTGAATTTTCTGTGATTCGCAGCCGACTTATTCGCCAAAAACTTCAACTGAAATTTCCCTTATACTATTCATTTCACCTAGGTTTTACACATATATAAGAGCTTATGGATGTAATTTTCCACCATTTTGTATGCATATTCGCCGAAGTAAACATAAACAACCAACACCGTACAACATATGCTTTCAAACCGCAATTGCAAGCCGTCTAGACTCTAAGAGGTTGGACGGCTAAGGGTTTGGACCACCAATAGCTTGGACGGCTAAGGGGTTGGATGACCAAGGGGTTAGACGACTAAGGGGTTGGACGGTAGAGTTGGACGGTCAACCCACCCATCAAACCACCCGACCAACCTTCTCGCCCACACCCTCTCGTCAAACTTGTCCAACCAACCATCAGACCAAGTTGCCCCGTCCAACCTGCCCTATCTGTCAACACGGCCAAGCTACCTGACCATCCTACATGACCAACCTATCCAACGAACCTACCTGACCAACCTACATGACCAACCTATCCAGCCAACCTACTTGACCAAGCCACCCAACCAACCTACTCGACCAACTGCCCGACCAATCTACCCAGCCAACCTACTCGACCAACCTGCCCGTCTAACCTGCCTGACCATCCTATCCACCCAACCTGCCCATCCAACTATGCGAAACCTCGAGAAAATTTCTCCATGCAAAATCACCTTTCCTTGAAACATTTTTTCATAAATTTGCCAACAATTTGAAAGTTGATTTTTGAGATTCGCCACAACTTCTAAAATAATTTTTTAGAGGGTGCTTCTTAAAATGATCCCTAATTTGAACAAAAATTGATATTTCATGTAGTCTTAGTTTTTGGTTTTGTATGGTTATTTGGCATAAAACCTCTAGTCAATTCTCTTCCTATCTACTGTAATTCTTCACGGCAATGTCGTAGAAATGCAATCTTTCTTAATATGCAACTCTATATTAAAATATAATCCCACTTTTTGTTTTTATTTGTGTAGTTTCTTTCTTATTACGTTGAGGTGTGTTCTAAGTTAGAAAGCCCGAGAGGCTCTGATACGCCTTACCGTCCTGCGTCACTCTAAACCATCCGTTTCATTTTCCGTATCATCAATCAAATTGATCTGAGTCATCCAGGTGTCTACGTTGAATCTGTGAAAACAAAGGGGAGAGGGAAAAGAGCAGCAGAGACATGGTGTATAGGTAAGTATGTAGGTACAATGCAGGCAGACAGTGCGTAAGTAATTGAGAATTGTTGAGTGTTAACTGTAGCTGTAGTTTGGATAACTACGTGAGGAAGCGACCACTCCTCTCCACCGACCACGCGTATCAATCCCAAACCCGTTTCGGGTCGGCTAACCGTAGGACTCGGCCCCACAACCCCTCTAAATATCTTTTATCATGTGCTTCTTGTTTTTAACCATAAGTACCCTCGTTAACTTAGATGGGGAATGATATTAAAAGAAAATGGTTTTAATTACGTTGACAACTCCAATTGTTTACAGATTTGTGCATTAAGTGGTATTTTTTTAGAAGATTATTCCAATTGTTGATTTAAGCTTAACATTTCCTCATATTTGATTCTGATGTTTGTGAACTTTGGACATTGAAAGATAAAATATTCTTTTGTTTTGACTGTTCATGTACTGCATAAAACACAAGTTCTTTTTTCTTGTGGCTCCTTAGGTATTGTCTATCTTCCCATCTCATATCTGACCACGTGGGAGCTAGTTCTTAGTTTGCTTAATGATGATCTTTTCCTTTAATTTAATTTCAGCCCTTGTATATGTTTTTTACAATGTTTATACATTGGGTTAAACTTTGTAATATAGTGTTGACGCTTCGAAATTGCTTTTGAAATTTTATCATTAGCCATTTATGAATCCTTTCTATTTGTCTCAATTTTGAACTTGTCATTCCACTAACACATACCTCGTAATTATACAACACTAAATAGGACCCTCGGAGTCTTCCAATCACATAGCTCAACATTCCTAGACATGTTTTGGCATGCATAAAGAGCTCTACATCCTCCTTATATTCTCTTCATCCTACATGTATCTCAATTGAACTTGCTGTGAAAATCAAGGCTAAGTTACTTGTATTCTGAAACCACTTCAAGAGACTCTCTTGCAATCTAAAAGATATTAATACTTGAATCAAACCTACAAATTCCTTAGAATTAACTATGGCTTAAAGTACAATTTGTTTATTATGATTAGGCCCCTAAACACTAAATAATAACAAATTGTATAGTTAAAAATAATTTTAGTGATATGCATGACTTGAATTGCACGTCAAAAATACCCTACAATATATATTAGTTTCATAAATGATAAACATTCTAACATTTGATTATGTCATCTCTCGAAAATGGTTATAAGTATATAATAGAATTGGCCAACAATATTTGTGTGTAGTCTCATGATGAACCTATGTGTGCTTATTTCTTAAACGAGCTAAAGAAATTAAATTTAAGTCGAGATAGTATTGACACCTAAATCAATATCTAATAATGGTCAACAAGTGAAAAAAATGAAACAAAGGGAACACATGCAACATGAAAAAAAGAGTCCACACTAAGGGATTGTGAGTATGAATAGCCCTAACAAATCTACGACTGGTAGTTGTCTAGAGCTCAAGGCGGAGGAAAGAAAGAGGAGAGAGAAAAGAATAGATAGAAGAGGCTAATAAGAAAGAGGACTGCCATCAGAAATAGACAAGTGTGCCAATAATACCTAGTTTGAACCAATAATACATAATTTGAACCAATAATAAACAAATATACAAACACAATGAAATCATGCAATTAGTTGTGACAATTTTAATCTATCTCTATACCCCATATTTGAATTATTTTCCTATTTCCACATGCCTCAAAGTCATTGTGTGATAACAATATTATTATTATGCCGAAAGGCGTGTTCTAAGTTAGAAAGCCCGAGGGGGTCTAACACGTCGTACCGTCCTGCGTCACTTCAAACCGTCCATTTCATTTTCTGTATCGTCGACCAAACTGATCTGAGTCGTCCAGGTGTCTACGTTGAATCTCCTCCCACATAGATCGATCTCTGCCTTACACGTGGGTTTGGTGCGTTTTGCAAAAAGCATGAAAAAACTCGCGACTGCACGGATAGATCTCTGCCTTACGTGTGGGTTTGGTGCATTTTGCAAAAAGCATGGAAAAAATTGCGAAAACAACCTCTTCTCGCACGGTCCGAGCAAACACAACGTTCTTTCCTTTTATGGCATATTTTTCCATTTTTTTGTTTTTGATGAAAAAACCCAAGCATAGAATTATTTTTGCCATTTTTGGAAAGGGTCCAAGAAGATGTAGCATAAAAAACTTGCATGTGCCATAACTTTCATTTTGTGCCTTTGTTTCAGGTGTTGTTTTCTCTAAAAGTACATATTTTCTCGAGCTCTATGCATTTATGGCAATATTTTTTTTATTTTCATATAATCCATTTTTGCACCTTTTTGGAATTGCCAATTGTTATTATGCCGAGAAAATAATATTTAATATTCCTTTGCTGCATCCGAGAAAATAAGCAACAAAATCTCCAATCGTTATTACGCTAAAAGGCGTTAGCACGAGGGGAAACCAACAAATTATGTGCCAACCGAGATGCTTTGGTTGACGGTGTACGGGGAAACAAGATTCTCACATATGGCATTAAAACAAAGGCATGATACTGTGTGTAAATATATGCAAAATATATAGTTGTATAGTTTGTATGCGTAGATGTATTTTTAAATATACGTAAAATAAAATGTTAAAAAAATTGTATGAGAATTTGTATTTGTCAATACATTCATCAAATTATACAGTTGGAAATATAGAGATATTCAAAAGAAGATTCAAAATGTCGATTTATATGGAGGTTTGTTTCTTTACAATAAGTGATGGAATCGCAAATTGTTATTACGTGGTGAAAATAATATTTAATATTCCTTTGTTGCAGCCAAGAGAATACTGTGCATTAAAACACAAGCATGATAATGTGCGTAATAAACATTCCTATTTTTTGTAATTAAGTTATTACCTCGTTATCTGATGTCCCTCTAAAGACTCCGGTTCTTACTTGCGCATGGACTTGAGAGCATCCATTGGATGGAAATAGTACTATCATGTAAACAATCTCTACATACTTACGTCGTTAGAGGCCAGCACGCGTTGCTCCAGTTGTATATATTGAATTAGGGAATAGCGTTTGAAAAATAACAAAGTTGTTGCTTTTTGGGAAAAGCAAACAACAGTTTAGGTGTTGTTATAGACAATATAGACCAATTACCAAATGCATAACACACAAAATTGATGAAAATAACTCAGTTTGATCTGGGTGATAAGACGAGGCATCCTGGATCGTGTGGTGACTTAATTATTCCCCTCAGTCACATTTTCATCGGCTCCAAGTTCGCATGCTCAAGAGAATGAGGAGCGAGATGAGGCATCCCGTATCGTGCGGGGACTTAACCATTCCACTCAGTCACATTTTCATCAGTTCCAAGTTTGTGTGCTCAACAGAATGAAGAGAGAGAAACAAAGAAAATTAACTGAGCACTATCTCATCCAAGGCTTGTTTAATGGTGGGCTCTAGCCATTCAATTTGTGAATATCCCAAAACCGCCTCAGACCGGAGCTCCTGATACATCGTCTGACAAAGCCAGATTGAACGTTCATCATTTTCTCCACATTGCATCATTCAGTCTCTTTATTGCTTTCATTGTCACGCTTCCATAAGGAAATGATAATTCTTTGGCAGATCCTTTAGAGTTGCGTGATTGAGCCAAAAATTTCTTTAGAGATTTAACAAAAAAATTCTCCGAACGAGTTTTTATGGATTTGGATTTTTTTGCGATGAAATCGTTACTCTCAGAGCCAAATATATATGGTCGCTGCCAAACAGGCCGTAGACCATTTTTTATTTTATAAATCACGCTTTGTAATGTATTTATTTATTCTATATGTATATTGTTATTACTACTGGTTTGTTTTACAGTTTTTTAATAAATATTTATTTATTTAATATATATATATATATTATAGTGTTTTTATTAATGATGTTCGACATTTTTAAAAATTCTTTAGTTCTTCAATATATATAATATAAATTATATTTGCATATATTTATATAATAACATAAATAGTGTTTTGTATATTGTATTTTGAATATTTTTTTGATATGTTTTTCATGTTTTTATTAAGCTCGAGTTATTATCCTAAAAGGCATTTCCACGAGCAGAAGCCTCCTCCCCCTCGGAAAATTGACACATACATGAACAATTACAATTTATTTGGTTACCGAAGCACTAACATTTATCACCTGTACACGTAGCACACAGTGGTTGGAGACAACTTGTCGCATGTCAGATGACCAAAACTGTTGTGAGGCCTTCAACATTCTGTTCTTTCAACACCGACTTTTTATCTTTAAAATTGAACGAGTCAACTAATGGACGAGAAGAACGGTTGAGGAGAAGTTCCAGATCGTCGTATAACAGATAATTGTTCATCTATGCCAAGATCGATGTCAGAATATTTGTTAGGGAACCTTCTTCCAGCTCTAGATTCCTTGTGTTGAGATCATGCACGTGAAAAATTGAATCCATCTCTGAAGTACAAGAAAGGTTTTCGCTGTCTTCTATGTCATAGTTTTAAATCTCATCATCGTGTGGGGACTTAACCATTCCCCTCAATCCCATTGTCATCGGCTGTAAGTTCATGTACTCAAGAGAATGAGGAGAAAGAAACAAATAAAATTACCTGAGCACTGTCTCATCAAAGTCTTGTTTAGTGGCGGACTCTAGCCGTTCAATTTGTGAATATCCCAAAACCACCTCAAACTGGAGTATGCACATATTGTACAAAGAGAAACAAATATGAAGATGTTCAAGTTGGAGCAGCGAGGCCTATAGCTAAGGAAATTGTTACGGTGATGGTGGCGTTAAATCCAAAAACAAAACCCTTTAAGTGAGTTTTTTCATTTGAACCGGTCAGGACGATTGCACTCTGGGAATGAGCTCAAGAGCTTGTGCATTAAGCAACATGAACGTTGAATTATTTTAAAGAGAAATTGACCATGTTGACTCTCGATATGATTCTTACAAATGAATTACAACATTACACTTTTTCTCAGGGTCAACCACAAAGTTAGGCTTCCTTGTCGTTAATTTCGACCCAAACAGGATGTTTTTTTCTTCGTTTCAATTTCCTTTTCCTCTCACCAATATTTTCTGTTTCAGCGTTAACATCTCTATTTAAAATTAAAGTTTTTATTTTTCAGAATTATCATTTGCAAGGGAAAAATCATTTATTCGGGATTTATGTGAAAAGACATATAAATTTGAGAAAAATTTGGAAACAATAAATACAGAATAAATTCATAATTTCCTATTAATAAAATTTTGAAATAATTATATCTGCCTCTTGTTTTTATATATGCTAGCAATTGCATATGAGTTGTAAACTATGCCAGAGATGATAACAACGTTAAGTTTGTTGGAGTTGTAATTCTTTAGTGGGGTCACCATATGTGCTACTTTGAACTGCCTACGAATGATGGAATATCACCAAACCCCCAGACCTCTACACATGCTAGCGTTCCATCAAATATATTCCCTAACTTGTCTAAAGAGAACATTAAATGCATGCATGGAAAAATATGTTTGTAAAGCAATGTTATGCGGGGACGTGTACCCCCTAAAAACTAGAGGTCTTGGAGGGGACATGATGAGAGGAAAATGTTCCCCCCCACATTTAACCATAAATCGACTATATTCTATTATAAAGACATTAAGAATCAAGAGTGATATATGAATATAGAAAAAATTGCGCACAAGTACACATGGTATTCAATATATAAATAATAAATTATATTTGTATATATTTATATAATAACATAAATAATGTTTTCTATATTGTATTTTGAATATTTTTGTTGATGATATGTTTTTCATGTTTTTATTAAGCTCGAGTTATTATCCTGAAAGGAATTTCCACAAGCGGAAGCCTCTTCCCCCTCTGACAACTGAAAGAGACATGAACGATTACAATTTATCTGGTTACCGAAGCACTGACATTTATCAATCGTACACATGGCACACAATGGTTGGAGACAACTTGTCACATGTCAGATGACCAAAAATGTTGTGAGGCATTCAACATTCTGCTCTTCCAACACTGACTTTGTATCTTTAAAATTGAACGCGTCAACTAATGGATGAGAAGAATGGTTGTGGAGCAGCTCCAGATCGTCATTTAATAGTCAATTGTCCTTCTTTGTAAAGATCGATGTTAGAATTTTTTCTACGTAATCGTCCTCCAGCTCTAGATTCCATGTGTTGAGATCCCTCACGTGAAAAAATGAATCCATTTCTGAAGTAGAAGAATTTTTTTCACCATCTTCTATGTTGCATTTTTGAATCTTGTCATTGTGACGGTTTGTCATGGACATATCGATAGATTCCGAGACATAATCTAAGAAGGACAAGAAAGAACTTATCCATGATTCTTCATCCATGGTGAGGAAAGTGTGTTGGACGAAACTTGCACCTTAGTCGTCTAAGGCCATAAGAGACGCCAAATCCTTCTCCGTGTATTGGACAAGGATCGATTCCCAGTCTTGTTGGACCAACATAATGGATGCAAATCCATGGTAATTACTAATTATGGAGTAAGATGAATTGATATTATAATTTGTGCTAGCTAAGAAATAATGATTGTTATAAAACATTTTAGGGATTTTTAATTTTTTTTGGGAAGTCATATTATCATTGTTCACTATGAAATTGACATATACTTTAGCTTGAGTTACCTTGCAATCGCAAGAAAAATAATTACGACTACAAGCCTCCTCGATTTTTGGCAACTGATATAGACATCGATGCTTATGATGTATTTGGTTGGCGAAGCACAAACATTCATCTACCATACACGTGGCTCATAGTCATTGGAGAGTGACTATCACACATCATATGAATAAAGCATCTTCTCTTGTCGGCCATATTTTATTTTATTACTCGTTCTCTAACTCGATCAATATACAGGGCTCTTACGAAAAACCCCTCCCATGTTCCAACTAGAGTAATTTCTATAGGTCGCCGAATGTAATTACCAGTTAACTTGGCTTGATTGTTTTCAATCCAAAAAACTCAAGGCTTTACTTTGAAGAGAACCACTATTGAAATTGGGGGCATGGAAACAAAATGACTTTCCTTCACAACTATATCGATTGTTCCCACCTTGTCTGCCTATCAGATCTTGCCCCTTTTCCCACTTACTTGCTATGTCACATTTTCTTAGCAGTTATTTTGCAATCACACTTATAAGAGGAATCCTATCTTCATTCCCTATCCTTATCAATCCCCTCTTATTCAACGGTGGACCTTCCCTTTCAAGCCACTCCACTTCTTTTGGACCTGAATCTTTTCTACTTCTCCACTTTTCACTACCTACAAATATCATATTACTTTGTTGCGTTTATCAATTACTTTTCCGCCTTAATAATATTTCAATTTCGGCATTAACATCGCACACTTCACATGCGATTGCTAGTTTTCTATTTGTGTTTGGTAGCTCAAAAGATAAAGTATAAATATACATCACCCAAAGAATTCATTTTTTTATTGAGTATGTTTTATTACACTTGTAACAAAATTATGATTGTCTCTAAGAGAAAGCTTAATTTTGTTTGTTTTTTTTTGTTTTTTATGGATAGGGGATGTCTGTTGTATGTTTGTGGATGGGAAAACGACGAACAAATAATTTGGATTTGATTTTTTTTGTAGCTATGGAGTCCCCTTGGGGTTTACTAAGGGTCAAAAACTTAAAACAAATGTTTTATCCATTTTCTTTATGTGAATAGTCATTTTTGTTTTTCTTAGTCTTTAAAAAGGGCATCCCCAGGAATGATTGGCCCAAATAGGGGATGATAATTTTACGATTGTTGAGGATGATAGAAGGAAATTTTACTGAGAATTTAAAATTGAATGGTGGAGGATGAAGAAGATGGAGCTGAAAGCTCAGAAATGGAATTTTGAGTGTTCACATGCCTAATTGAAAGAGAAAATAAAATCCAACTGTATTATCTTTTGCCATATGAATTGGGATATATTTGATTTCATTACTTAATAAGGAGAAACTGAGTATATTCACTTGTGTTTGTTGTGAGATGATCCACACCCACATGAAAATTATCTCTTAAATAGGAATTTAGAAACATTATCTCAAATTTAGTAAGGAATGTATTAATTGATAGGAAACATAAATTATTATATCCTTTACTAAACAAAAGATAGATGGTAAATGGAACAAATCAAACAAGGGCTGCGTTGTAGCTAGAGTACCTACTGTGAGAGAAGTGTAGTATGGTGAAGGAATGTAGTTAAGACTTTGTTAGAAGGCTGATAAATTAAAAAATGAAAGGTCATTACAAATAATGAATAACAAACAGTTTCATTGTTCAGATCTAGTGGGAAGTGGTTCCAACTCCGAATACCAAGGGATCATGGGTGATGTAAACATGGTCTTGGACTGTAAGCATTTGTTTTTGAGTTGGTCTTATGACAAGAGCATAGTATGAGCCTAAGTGATGTTCCAAAAATCAAGAAGTGGAAAAAGGTAATTTCCTGCTAATATACTATTATAAGCTACTTCCAAATAGCAGTTTCATTATTCTAGTGACGTATATTTAAACTATGTTTATCTCTCTCAACAACAAAAGGTGGTCATGTATATAAGAAGGCAAGAAGTTTTACAAGCATGTTTTGCTTTAGCTTGTTATAAGCCCTGGTATTTTACATAAATCTTCATGGAGAAAATCTTGACAGATGATTAGTTTTCCAGAGAATCCATGGCATGGCAGGAGAAAAAATCCAATAAATGCAGTATGAGTATGGGAGAAATCAAGAGGAGGTTAACTACAAATTAGGTGAGAATACTCGAGATGAACTTTGATGAAGAGGTGGGAAAGCTTGAAAATGAGAAGAAAATGCGCTTGGCAAGAGCATTGAGTCTGGAGCCAAGGAAATTTTTTGTGTGGTTTCAGAACAGAAGAGTGAGGTCTAAGAACAAGCAGCTGGAGAGAAATTTTGATGTCCTCAAGCAAGACTGTGAGATTCTCAAAACAGACTACGATAAGCTTATCCAGGAGACCAAGAAGCTCAAATCTGAGGTAAATTTAACCATGATTTGCATTGTTTTGTATGTGTTGATGAACATATTATAATCATGAGATGTGTTTTTATAAGTGAATAATGTCTTTATCACTACACCCAACACTGAACATATCAATTAAAAGCTCAACCAGGTCTAGAAATGTTAGGAACATGAAATGTACTTTTGTAGTTCAAAATTCAGTCACTAACATTGCTTTTGTTTTTGTATTTTCTATATGTTAAAAAAATTCAAATTCTTTAACAAGTGCACTCAGCATCCAGAAATATGAGTCATATGGATGCTATTTTTTGTTGGATGAAAAAACTGCATCTACTTCAAAAATATTAAAACCTAAATTTGATTGATCAAAAACAAAACTGAACCATTGATTTGTATCTAAATGTATGGGTTTCCATTATCTGAATTTTTTTCCTTAGGAATGTGATTGAGTAATGTTTTTCTTGTAAGAAAATGCTGCACCCAATGATCTAATATGAAATGAAAATTTTGATTGATGTAGGGAAAACTACATAGAAATGTAGTTTGCTATTTTAAGATTCAGGAATCAACATTCTTTTCTTTTTGTTGATTGTTTTTGTAAACACTTTCACCCATGGTATATAAGCATTTGGAATGTTCTCTATGTTTAGTATACTTGAATCTTGTACTCAGTTTGCAGTTTCACCCAATATGCATTAAGGGTAAAAGAAACTTGTACTATATGCTTAGTATTCTTAACTCGGGATATATGTATGGGTGGGATTTAGTGAAATTTCACGTATATTTTACATAAGTAGACTGAGTAAAGTATTGGGATTCCAAAATGAAAGACATTTTAATGTAAATAAATGACCAAAAAAATCAGATTTTGAAATTATTTATTTGTTTGCATGCTTTATAAGATTTTCTCACTACAAAATAGGGATGTTAGTTCAATGTATGCATCCTTACAGGAACTTAATTGGAAGGCGAGCATATTGAGTTCTTTCTTGCTAATAAGTTTAGGGAAAGCACTTACATTGAAGTGGCAATAAAATTCAATGGCAACATGTGCAATTTCATGTGCCTTGTCTATGCTCCCACATTTTGCATACATGTCTACCAGGCAGTTGTAACTACATCAGTCAAAATTCCTCTATCCCTTATTCTTTGATGGATGTCCATACCCTGTTCCAAAGCTCCCATTTTGGCACAGGCAGGGAGGATGCTGACAAAGGTTGCGGAATTTGGCTTTACATCTGCCAATTGCAATTACATGAATGTTTCTAAGTAATTTTAACACATTTTCAACAAATCCATTTTGGGCATATCCTGCAATCATGACTGTCCACGATACCACATTTTTTTCAGGCATTCTGTCGAACAGTTTGCGTGCCTTGTCTACAGTTCCACATTTTGCATACATGTCTACCAGGACATTTGCAACCACATTTGACAAAATTCCTCTATCCTTTATGCTTTGATGGATGTTCATACCCTATTCCAAAGCTCCCATTTTATCACAGGCTGATAGTATGTTGGAAAATGTAAACTGATTGGGTTGAAGGCCTATTTGTTGCATATGGTGAAACAATGTGACTTCCTTGTGAAGATAACCATGTCTTCTGTATGCTGCAATAATTGTATCACCTGTGAGCAATGAAAATACAAGTCAAAAATCAAACAGATTCTACAAAAACATTTCCGTAGCAAACAAGGAACCCTATTTCATGCAACAAGCCACATGTCTGTAGGATCCGACAATAGGGGGAGGTGGACAGAAAACATCTGCAGTAGATGGAAAAGCCTGAAAGGAAGATAAAAATTTAATTAAATCAGTCGTATCTGTGCAGAAGGAAGAAACGAACTCGGCAACCCAAACAAAAAATTTGCTAATGTTTATAAAAAATCACAAGAAATATATGCACAAAACATTAGCTTTCATATATTTCACACGGAACCCAAAGCAAATTAATAGGAGAAGGTGAATACAATAGTATCCTACGTGGCAGGAACTAATAACATTCTTCAGATAGATGTGATTAATCCTCCTTTATGCCTTTTGTCAGAACTAATGCACATTGTGGTATGATGTAGTCACATGATTATTTAAAAGCAATTGTTCTTGTGTGAGGTATTTTATCTGAAGAAAACCTGATTTCACTTCTCTTACTCTATTCGTTGATATGGGAAGACACTTACACAAATCACTAAATATTCTGAAAGTTTTTAAGTTTCAAAGAGTTTTTATTGCTTGTGCGGAGTGCATTTATATTACAGAACTGATAAAAAAATTATAATTTCAAAATAAACTCTTATATTATTTTACAATCCAATTGTTAGAGTGATAGTCCAAATGTATCTCTAAAAGTGATAGAGATATAATATAAATAATTAGAGAAAAAATAAAGTATTTTTAGTATAGGATCATTTTCATCTCTCTTTATGTTATACTAAGCATAATTGAAAGCTTGGTGTTCTCTATTGTTGGAATGTTATATCGAGAAAATATAGTCTCAACAAAACCAAAATGTTCTAATTAATTAGTACAATATAGTTAAATGGAAATACAATTTACAACATATTCTAAATGCATATATAAAATTAGTATATGTAATATATCTTACTTAACAAGTGCAAATAAACTAAAGAGAGATATCCAATAACTACGCATTGCACAGTAAAAAACAGGACTCTATATGTTGAAGCTGAAAGGGTGTTGGAAAATAAAGTAAGAGTTTATTGTGCAACTAATATCTTTCTTCCCCCAGATTTAGCTCTCTGACATATCAGATTTGCATTTGAATATGACTGCTGCAAATTTAGTTTTTGGTTGATTATTCTCACTGAGTATCTCTTGTCAGAGGATTTTTGTTGACTTATAAGGCAAGTTTTTTGTGTAGGTGTTTATTATTAAAAGCATAATGTTTTATTGTGAGAAGAAGAAGAAGGAGGAATATTAGATTTGGGAGAAGAAGAAAAATGTGCAGTCCCAACTCAAGTCTGGAATGGTTTTGTTGAAAGAATTCCTTCATTTCAATGTTGTTATTGTATGCATGAAAGTTTTGTGTGTAGTTGTAGCTACTGTTCATTCCTCAAATATATATATATATATATATGTATGTATGTATGTATGTATGTATTGCTGAAGCAATTTGATGCCCAGATCTGTGTTATTTGCAGCCAAGTGTGTTATTTTATTTTGCTGTTATAAATTTTTGTAGCTTCTCCTTTTTCCCCTGTTTTGCATCATTTAAATCCACTGCATTATATTTTCTATTGTTGTTTGAAGATTCTGTAGTTTCTGTAGATTCTACAATTTCTGTAGATCCTCACATTCCCTTCATTTGGTATCAGAGCCAGGCTAAACCTTGCTTCTATTCTTTTTCTGGGTTTTTTGTTTTGGCAGCCATTAATGGCTTCTAAGTCTGGTGCATCGCTGGTTAGTGTGCAAACTCTGATTTTCACAGGAAATAACTATGAGTATTGGTATTTTACCATGAAAACTTTGTTTCAGTCTCAAGACATTTGGGAAATGGTTGAAAATGGTTACCAGGAACCAGCAAACTAGGCATCATGCAATGCTCTTACACAAGCTCAAAATGACATCTTGAAGGAACAAAGGAAGACAGATGGGAAAGCAATGTTATATATCCATCAAGTAATGAATTAGAGCATACTCCAAAGAGTTACAGCAGCAAAGCAAGCCAAGGAAGCATGGGACACACTCTAGATTGCATATCAAGGTATGGACAAGGTTAAAATTGCTAAATTACAGCTCCTTAGAAGAGAATTTGAAAATTTATCAATGAGAAACTCATATTCAAAAGAGTCTTCCTTTACTCATGTTGTTGATCTGATAAATCAAATCAAGTCCCATGGAGAGGTCATAGAGGATAGGAAGGTTGTTGAGAAGGTACTTAGAAGTCTCCCTACTAAATTTGATCCCATAGTTCTGGCTCTAGAGGAAACCAAAGATTTGAGCCAGTTTAGTATTGATGAACAACATGCCTCTCTTATCAATCATGAATATAGACTGAATAGATCAAATAGTTCAGTTGAAAATGCATTTTCATCTCAGATTTCTGTAAATCATGGAAGAGGAAGGAGGAGTTTCAGTCCTAGAGGTAGAGGGAGAAGTTCTCCTAGAAGTGGATGTAGTAGCAGTCATGCAAATGTTGGTGGTAGATGTCAAAATCAGAATTTTAGTCACCCAAGTGGCCAAAGATTTGACAAATCACACATTCAATGTCACTATTGTAAGAAGTTTGGGCATTATGCTCATGAATGCAAGAAAAAACAATATGATCAGCAAAATCAAGGTCAAAATTAGTCAAGTAGCACTCCCTTAGGCAACATCTTCATTGCATGCATGAAGATTACTAAAGCAATCCCTACAAACTCTCCAGTTGAGTGCAATGTTGTTCAAGAAAGCCCTTGTGACATATGATATTTAGATTCGGGCTCCAGTAATCACATGAAAAGTAATAAAGATTTGTTTTCTAGCTTGGATGAATCATTTCAAACTGATGTTACACTTGGTAACAAAAACAAAGTCACTGTTTTGGGTAAAGGTACAGTTAATATTCTAACCAAAAAGGGGGAGCTGAAATTTATGCCTGATGTATATTATGTTGTTGGTCTAAAACATAACTTGATGAGCATTGGACGGCTGATACAAAAGGGTTATAGAGTTTACATGGAAAACAATGAGTGTGTTATTTTGGACAAGCTTCCAAGAAATATACTTACCGCCAAGGTACAAATGACTACAAACTGCATGTTTCCATTAAAAATAAGGTCGGATATGAAAGGAAAAACAACTCAAGCTATTCATAAGACACATACTGTAAATTCTGGAGTAGCTTTTAAGGTAGAAGATACAAAATCAACAGTAGCCAAAGAAAACTACGGAAAAGTTCAAAACAACTACGGAAATGTTCAAAACAGCCACAAAAAGGTTCAAGACAGCTACGGAAATGTTCAAGATAGCTACAGAAATGTCCAAGACAGCTACAGAAATGTCCAAGACAGCTACATAAATGGCCAGAACAGCTCCAAAGAGGAAAATGATGTTTCTATAAAAACTCAAGCAGCGTTTCAATTAGTGGTAAAGGATGAATCTTTGTTATGGCATTTTAGATTTGGGAATTTATATTTTGGAGTGCTGAAATTACTACATATGAAGAATATGGTAAAAGGTTCGCCATTAATTAAGAACTTGGAAAGAGTCTGTAAAGGATGTATTATGGGAAAACAACATAGAGAGTCATTTACGGTTGGCAAGGCAAATAGAGCTACAGCTCCACTTGAGATTGTGCATTCAAATATTTGGGGGAAAATGCAAACACTGTCTATAGGAGGCTGCACTTATTTTATTACTTTTATTGATGATTTCACAAGAAAAACTTGGGTTTATTTCTTGAAACACAAATATGATGCATTTTCTTATTTCCAGCAGTTCAAGGCACTTGTGGAGAAGCAAAGCGACCACTACATCAAGGTTCTAAGGATGGATAGAGGTGGTGAATTTATATCTAATGAATTTATAATTTTTTGCAGATCTCATGGCATACACAAGCAATTTACAGCCCGCTATACACCTCAGCAAAATGGTGTGGCAGAGAGGAAGAACTGAACAATTATGGAGATGGATCATAGCATGATGGTAGCCAAACATGTACCAAATGAATATTGGGTTGAGACAGTGGAAACTGCTGTTTACATCATGAATAAGTGCCCAACAAAGAGCGTAAGAAACAAAGTCCCTCAAGAGAATTGGAAAAGAAGGAAACATAGTGTTTCTCATATGAATGTATTTGGTTGCATTGCATATGCGCATGTTCCAGATGAGTTGAGAAAGAAGTTAGATAATAAAGGACAAAAATGTATATTTGTTGGTTACTCAGAGGAAACAAAAGCATATAAGTTGTTTGATCCTATCAATAGGAAAGTTATAATCAGTCGTGATGTTCAGTTCATGGAGGATGAAGCATGGGATGGAAGCATAGAGAGGACTGTTAGAATTACAACTACTATCCCTAATGATAATATGGCAGATGAAGTGTTTACCACACCAAATATAACTCAAACAACAGCTCCTTCCAATCTCGGGATGGTACCACAAGTTGCAGCTCAAGCTACACCTTCATTCACACCAAGGAGATCTTCAAGGTTGCTGTCCACACCAACAGGACAAAAAACTTCACAAGCATCTACATCAATTGGTATCCTTAGAGCAACACCATCTAGCACTCCAAGTATTTCTTCATCTCCGGATCCAAATCTAGCAAGCATGATGCCATAAAAAACAAGGAGTTTGAGTGAGTTGTATAATGTTGACACAACTAATTCATTTTCAGATTTTGCTTTATTTTCTCATATTGATGATCCATTAACATTTGAAGAGGCTGTGAGTAGTGATATATGGGAAAAATCCATGGACGAGGAGATTGAATACATTGAAAAGAACCAAACATGGGAGTTGGTTGATTTGTCGAAAGGCAAATATGTAATTAGTGTCAAATGGATTTATAAGACTAAACAAGATGTTGATGGGAAAGTGCAAAAGCATAAAGCAAGGCTAGTTACAAGGAGCTTTACACAACAGCCCAGTATAGACTTAAATGAGACATTTGCTCCGATTGCTTGGTTGGATACAGTTAGGACTGTTTTAGCTATTGTTGCCCACAACAAGTGGCATGTATATCAAATGGATGTAAAGTCTACATTTTTAAATGGATATTTAGAGGAGGAAGTGTATGTGGAACATCCACAAGGCTATGAGCTACCAGGTCATGAAGACAAGGTGTATAGGTTGAAGAAGGCACTCTATGGATTGAAGCAAGCTCCAAGAGCTTGGTACAGCCACATTGACTCTTATCTCATTCAAAATGGTTTCCAAAGAAGTGTTTGTGAACCAACATTGTACATTAAGGTCAACAAGAAAGGTAACATTTTGATTGTTTGCTTGTATGTGGATGATTTAATCTTTACCGGTGATCTAAACATAGATTCTTTCAAATCAATAATGAAGAATGAATTTGAAATGACTAATTTGGGTCTTATGGGGTATTTCTTGGGGATTGAAGTCCATCAATCCAATGATGGTATATTTATTTCTCAATCTAAATATGCAAATGAATTTTTGAAGAGATTTAATATGGCAAGGTGGAAGGTATCCCCAACACTGGTTATGATAGGGATGAAGTTAAGCAAGGAAGATGATGGAGCATGTGTGGATTCTACATTGTTCAAGAGGCTGGTTGGAAGCCTTATGTACTTAACAACCACAAGGCTGGATATTATGTACAGTGTAAGTTTGATTTCAAGGTTTATGGAGTCCCCAAAAGACTCACATTGGTATATCGATAAGAGGATATTGACGTATGTAAGTGGTACAAAGGATTTTGGTATCTTGTATTCCACTTTAGATGATTTCAGTCTTGTTGGGTGCACTGATAGTGATTGTGGGGGCAGCATAGATGATAGGAACAGTAATTCTAGGTATACTTTTCACTTTGGTATAGGTGTTGTGTCATGGGCATAAAAGAAACAACTCATTGTGACCCTTTCTTCAGCTAAAGCTGAGTATGTGGCAGCCACTAGTGCTACGTGTCAAGCTATTTGGATGCGAAGGATGTTGAAATATTTGATGCATGACCAAAAGGAATCCACTACAGTATTCTGTGATAATATTTCAGCCATAGCATTATCTAAAAATCATGTGTTTCAGAAGAGAACTAAGCATATTGATACTAGGTATCATTTTATCAGAGAGCTTGTAAGCAACAAAGAAATTTGTATTTATTTTTGTAGGTCTAAAGATCAATTGGCTGACATATTTACAAAAGCATTGGCAAAAGAAACATTTGAGTATTTACGAAGGCTTATGAGTTTGTGACTTTGAACAAGTTAGCAGCTCTGGAAAACTGTCAGTTAGCTCTGGAAATGCTACAACAGTTTTTGAACAAACTTGATTCAAATTTCCATGATTTGTAGCTGTTCATAATTAAGGGGGAGTGTTGGAAAATCAAGTCAGAATTTATTGTGCAACTAATATCTGTCTTCCCCTAGATTTAGCTCTCTGACATATCATATTTACATTTAATTATGACTGCTACACATTTACTTTTTGGTTGATTATTCTCCCTGATTATCTCTTGTCAAAGATTTTGTGTTGACTTGTAAGGCAAATTTTTTGTGTAGGTGTTTATTATTAAAAGCATCATGTTTTATTGTGAGAAGAAGGAGGAGGAATATCAGATTTGGGAGAAGAAGAAAAATGTGCAGTCCCAGCTCAAGTCTGGATGGTTTTGTTGAAAGAATTCCTTCATTTCAATGTTGTTATTATATGCATGAAAGTTTTGTGTGCAGCTGTAGCTGATGTTCATTCTGAGAATATATATATATATTGCTGAAGCAATTTGATGCCCAAATCTGTGTTATTTGCAGCCAAGTGTGTTATTTTATATTTCTGTTATAAATTTTTGTAGCTTCTCCTTTTCCCCCTCTTTTGCATCATTTAAATCCACTGCATTATATTTTCTGTTGCTGTCTGAAGATTCTGTAGATTTTGTAGTTTCCGTAGATCCTCGCATTCCCTTCAAAGGGAACATATTTTGTATTCACATAATCCACTCTATCATAAAATAGTGGAGTGACAACAATAACAAGAAGTTACGTAGAGAAGATATTAAGGAATCCATAAAGAAACATATACAACGTTAAATTAATTTTTGTTTCTGAAATTTTGATTTGAAAGCATTAGGGATTTTTGGTGCACCCTGTTTTTTTGTATATCCTTTTTTTTATTTTATGACAATCACACACATCTTCTTCAATTTTTGAGGCGACTCACATTTATGTGCATCAACAATTGTGTCATAGGAAAGTCCAAACCCTCTGGATAAATAACTAATAGTGCAAAATTTTGAAAGGTACATGACACTTGTTTGTGGTAGATGAAGGCGCTCCTTGACCATTTCGGCAATCCTTGGTTTTTCTAGACATGGCTACATATAGTGCAACACATTGCCAACAAATTGAATTCTGTTGTATTCTTCATCTCTATATAAGTTTGGAGTTGTGAGAGTAATACTGATAGGAGGAACAGGAATGGTGCTTATTATTTTCATTATGTCAATCTGAATGGGTTCAAAAAAGACAAAGTATCATTAAAGAAAGCAAGATATTAAAAAATGGGATGACGGGCTGCTTTAAAAGCTTTGTCAAAGAAAAGTCTACCGCTCATTTATGAGAAATGAGCATATTGAAGTGGTCTCATAGAGGATCATAACCTCTCAGCACACTCCAATTCCTGACCTTTGCAAGGCATCTGCCCCCATATGTCCGTTCAGGAAAAAGGAGATGCGTGTTTATCCAATGTAAAACAAAACTTATTGCAAACCAACACAAACACAACATACATTTATCTTAAAAAATACACTGCTAGCTGCACAACTAGTTTCATTAAAAAATATAGTATGGCTAATGAAATGTGTTTGCTAACAAAGAATTCATTAATTTAAGTAAATGAGAAACTATTCCAAACTGTGTATGGATAGAACCAATGGGTACAGTGTTTTGTTGGGCTGGCTAGGACATTTTTTCAGACCTTACAAAGACCTTCTAGTAGAGAATCCCACAAACCAATAACGCGCTGCAAACTCAAAGTCGTCAATAGCAACTGCCTCGCCTTCCTGCAAAAACCTACACTATAGGAAAAAGAAGTTAATTTTTTGTAAATTGAAAAAGTAGAAGTTACATTTCTCCAAACAACAAATTTATACAAAGATTTTGCAACAAATAAAATAGTAAATAATGTCAATATGTTCAAAGAAGGGTGGTTCTTGCTTCGAGATCAGCACTACAGTGTTGTAGATGCTCAATTTCGCACTGCAAATAATTCCAACCGCCCTCGACCAAGTGAAATAAAGATCACAAAAAAATCCTACAACCATCAAGTAAATAAATAGTCACAAAATAACTCAAAATAATCCAACCCTCAAGAAAAATACACTTGCAATAACTCAACGTAGTCCAACAACCCGGGGGAAAAGAAACAATCACTCAAGGATTTTAAAGAATTTCTTACCTCTTTCATCCGTCACAGGAAACACACAAGAATTCACTCTACTATAGGACATTACAGCACCATATCTAACCTTTCCAAAGGATGATACATAAAAATAAAAATAAAACTAAAAGACCTTCACACGCTCTTTCCTACATTTCTTATAAGACATTGATATACTTATCGTGTGACCGTCTTAGGATGTTAACTCGCTAATTTAATATAAATATGCTAAAGAAGAAAAAATTACGTATCTATGTAATGACTAAAAACATTATGCAAATATTACAAGTCACATTTGAATTATTCTTAGTATCACTTATAACCCTGACAGGAAGCACATAATAATTCAAATTTCACCTCAAATATGCACATAATAAAATTTTTAACCTTTTTCGTTCCGACTTCGAATCTGTCTGATTATTTTAGAGTGGATATTCCCAAAAAAAGATAGCAGATACTCCTACACTGGTCACAAAATGAAACCACACCACCTGCAACATAAATTTATCATCAACTAGAGGAAGCTCTAGATCCTGCGTACAAAAATGATCCAATATTAGGCCGAAAGGTAAACCCCTCTTTTCAAGGAAGAATTCAAATAAAGCTCATATGCCTGACAAAATATAATAATCGTCATGCTAAACGCATAAATTAATTTACAAAATAAAAAAAACCCATCTACTCTATGGTTTTCTCGATTGAAAGAAGCTAAGAAAACTATAGCCTCTTATTGGAAATGTGCACCAAAAACTTATTGAAAATCATAGTACATAAAGGAAACTGTGAACACACTTTGGAGATAATAAATGCTCCATCCACACTTTCTATAAATCATGAAATAAGAATGAACGAAAATCCAAACAATACACAGAAATCAGAGAGCACACAAAGCTTGATGCCTCCCCACTTACCAACAAACAAACCCAGAGAACTTAACAGGAAGACCAATGCATTCCAGTAACCATGAAAACAAAACTAAAGGAAATCCCCAGCACACCATTTATAGCGGTTATGCATGTAAAAATAGGTCAAGAAAAATGTTAGAATAAATTTATAGAGATGTGACAACAAACAGTAATGGCCTGCTCAAACCATATCCACAGACCAAATCCACAGACCAAATCTTCAGCAAATAATTGTTTATTCCATAGACCATCTAGAAATTTCTTTTTGTATTTTTCTCCTCCATATTATTCTATAAATTGGTGTTGAATGAAATCCTCAAGCAACCAATTCAGTCCATATTTTCTTGTGTGTTTGTGTATGTCTGATGTTGTATCAAAGGTGGTTGTGAATTGGCTGGGTATATGAAAGCCAAGAGTGGCTAAGAGTAAAAAAATGAGGGAGAATCTATTGTTAGTTGTGAAGGAGCAAATTATTCCTTTGGCAAAAGAAAAGGAGGATGTGACAAGAAAAATATAGTTGCATGTGGCTGCCATAAAGAGAAAGCTATGTAAGATTGTTTTATTTTTGGGCCACATATAGTGTTGTTTTTTTTCTGTGTAATTTACAGTTTTAATTGGAGATTTCTCTTCTTTAAATTGATATTTTTGGGTTCATGAAATATGAGATTGAATCTTGGTGAAAAATTATTAGTGTGATGGCTTCTTCAAACATTTTAATTCCTGACTGCAAGTTAGATGGAAAGAATTACTCTTCGTGGAAATAAAAAATAAAAATGTATTGCTTGCAAAAGATTTGTGGGAATTTGTAGAAGAAAATAAAGAAGCCCCTGCTGATTATAGAGAGTTAGCCCAATTTAAAAGAAATAATAATGAAGCCTTAGCTATCATTGGTATGTCTATTGCTGATGAAATCATCCCACAAATTCAAGATAGTGATAATGCAAATGATGCTTGGAAAACCATTAAGGAAATATTTGAAAAGCCTAGAAAGACTAGGATTTTGCATCTAAAAAGACAATTACATAATCTAAGAATGGAAAATGATCAGGATGTGACAAATCATCTTACAAAACTAAAGGAGATAAAGAATCAGTTAGAGGCTATGGGAGAGAATGTTGAAGAAAAATCATTAGTTGAGATAACTCTAAATAGTCTTCCCACAGTGTATGAATATCTAATCACATCTTTAGAAGTTGCTGATAAGATTGATACTCTAACATTTGAAGAATTAAGTGGATACTTATTGCAGGAAGAACAAAGAGTTAGAAGGAATTTGATGAAAATAACTCTACTGAGCAAGCCTATTTTTCAAGAGACATATTTAGAGGTAACAATATGTAAATTCAAGACAAAATTGCTATAGAATATAAGCAAAGGGTCAACCAAGGAGAAGATAAAAGAAGGAAGCAAAATCATAAGGTTAAGTGCTTAAATTGTGGTAAATTGGACCATTTTCAATGGGAATGTACAAAAAGAAAGCCAGAGATGCACAATTGGTCTAGAAAGCAAACCAACAACACGAAAAATCAAGAAGAAAGGGAAGGTAATCTATTAATTGCATCATTATCTGCTTAAGATACTTCAAATGATATTTTGTATATAGATTCAAGAGTAAGTAAGCATATGCCTTTTAAGAAAGAAAATTTTAAATCTATTGAAAAAGATGAAGAATGTGAAAGAGAAAAGATATTGCTTGGTGACAATAGTACTTATAGTATAGAGGGTCATGGTGATGTTCCTATTAAAATGAATAGTGGTGAAGTAAAAAGTATTAATAATGTGATGTGTGTACCTGGATTAAAGAAGAATCTTCTTATAGTTAGTCAAATCACAAACTAAGGTTTCAAAGTTGAATTTTATAAGGATAATTGCTTGATTAAGGATATGAAACATGGTTACAAAGTGATTGCATCAGGTACTCTAGATGGGGGAATATATAAATTTGATGGAGGAAGTACAAGTACACATGCTCTTGTTGCATCACATGACAATACTAGTGTGTTATGACATTTAAGATATGGGCACCTTAATTATCAAAGTCTAGGTTTAATGAAGAAATTGGACATGGTGTATGGTCTTCAAAAAATCCATTCAAATTGAAATGTGTGTGAAAGATGTTTGTATGGGAAACAACATAGAGATAGTTTTGAGAAGAATGGGGCATATAGAGCAAGAGAAAAACTTGAGATAGTGCATAGTGATGTTATTGGTCCATTTCCTACTCCTTCCTTTGTAGGATAAAAATATGTGTTGACTTTAATTGATAATTTCTCAAGAAAATTTTTGATTTATTGTTTAAAGAACAAAAGTGAGGTGTTTGAAAAGTTTAAGACATTTAAATCTTTAGTGGAAAATGAGAGTGGGAGAAAAATTAAAATTCTTAGAACAGATAATGGAGGAAAGTATATCAAAAAAGAGTTTCAATTTTTTTGTGATAATGTAGGTATCAAAAGGCAGTTAATAATTAGATACACACCTCAAAAAAATGGCGTTGCAGAAAGAAAAAATAGAACTTTAGAAGAAATGGCTAGGTGCATGCTTAAAACTAAGGATTTTCCAGATTCCTTTTGGGTTGAAGCAATAGTTATTGCTTCCTACATATTAAATAGATCTCCCACAAAGGTTTTAACAAATATGACACCTCATGAGGCATGGTATGGTAGTAAGCCAACATTTAAGTATTTTAGAGTGTTTGGATGTAATGCCTATGCTCATGTGCCTAATGAATTAAGGAAAAAACTTGATAATAAATTAATGAAATGTATCTTCATTGGTTATAATGAACAATATAAAGGCTACAGGTTATATGATCCTCAAACTGAAAAGGTAATTATCAGTAGGGATGTTGTGTTTGATGAAGGTCTTTGTACAATGCAAAAGTGACATGCGAGCGTGGGAATCTACAAGTAACTCTTCCTCACACCCAACCTCCCGAGGTCGTGCCGAGACAGCCGGTGGGGATGGAATATGTATGGGATGCAGAAAAACTAGTTAGGCAATCTGATGTCTTCAATGCACACTCAAGGAATTTCTGAATCTAAGGCAAAGAAAGCCCTCCTAACCTGAGCTGGCATGATAGATCGATTGGCAAGGATGACTGCTCGAAGGCTCCAATAAATATCGAGCTCTGGCGTAATCCGATCTATTGGTTGCGGAATACGTGGAAAATGACCTGGGATAGTTTCGTGTATGTCTCCAGACAGGGTCATGAAATGAATGATGGATATAGTTGTTTCTATGGGCGATTCTCTGGCCTAGTCCATAATTCCCTAGATTCGTTAGCTGCTGTGTCTAGCAAGGATAATTGTTCGATGATGATAGGTGGGAGTGGGGTAGATTTGAATACTAGTGTGCGTAGGACAGTGTCTATATCTGATGTACTTACAGATTCATTGGGCTGTGGGATTTGTGGGTCACAACCGTAGACTCGTGGTTGTTGTGGACCTGCTATGGTCATGTACGGGATCAGTCCCTAATCCCTAGTATCCAATAATTGTTTGCTTTCTCTGCCTCTATATTCAAAACTAATAACTGTACGATCTTCTCAGAGTATCCTACAGGCGTTCGTGCAACTTGAATTCTTAAGCTGGTATCTATATCTGTGAGAGTATCTCCTTTGCCTGGCTGTGGGACCAAAGGATCACAACCAAATATTTATTCTCTTTCAAACCCTCCTACAGTCATATGGATGTCTACCTAGGGTAATCTGTATTTTGGTTGATTCGACCAAAACGTGTGTGCTTGGTCGTCTTCTATGTTTAATCAACTCAACTGGGAATTGATTTTTTGCAAGATTACCATTGTTCGGAAGACTTGGATCCTGAGATTTTGATCTATATCAGTTATTGCTGTGATGAGATTGGGCTGGGGCACGATTGGCTCGAATACGTATTCTTTGGGCTCCCTAGTTCCCGTGATTGTCATATAAAAGCAACAATGTAAATAAATTGCAGCAAAGTGAAATTTAACTACGTGAAGTATATCTATAGCATAAATGATTTCTCTCTTTTTTGTATTTTCTGATAAACTTTATGAATGAATTTAAGAAAGCAGCTATTTAATATATCTAGAATTTTGACAATTAATCTAATGACGAAATTAAAACAAACAAGATAACCGAGTGTAGTTATTTGTCTGTGCAATTGTGAACCTATTCTAAATAACGAAATAATTGATCTAATCTATTTGCAAGACTTTCGATCCTGCCTCAGAAGTGGGCAGTGAATCATAGTTTCTCAGAAACTATCAATCCCCACAGCTTCCCTGGCAATATCGAGAGTAGGAATTATCTGAAATAAAGTGATTGGCTACTTTATTTGATATATTTCTAACTAGAACTTTGAAAGCTAGAAACTGGATTCTGCAGAACAGTGGTGAATCCGATGGTGTGTGTGATCTTGTCCCCTTAGTGTGATCTCCTCGTTCCTTCATGTTCACGTGGATCTAGAAAAGCGTGTAATGCTAGCATCAACATAAGTAGATATTGGGATAAAGGCAACTTAGGATACAGACTGAATACAATGCGAGTAGGAGAGGGATAACGCACGAGTACAGAGCTTGGCTTATGTAATTCCTAGTGGGATTTATTGCGAGTCATGCAACATGAAGCGTCCAGAACCTGAAACTATCTTGCTTGAAGAACAAAACCTGCAACTTTAATGGCTTCCTATTGAAAACAAACTATTCTACTCCAATGGACTGGATAAAAATGTCAACAACACCTGCACAAGATGGATATGTGGCTTCCTAATAGCAAAAAAATACTAACTAGGCATGTAATGAAATAAAATAAGAGCTCTAAGGAAAATGAAAACTAAATCTATTGCAAAGAGAAATTCAAAGGCAAATTTGAGGGGCCATTTGCTTGAGCACAAGCCAACTATTTATAGCATTTGCATTTACCCAAGGTAAAAACCAAATAGAACTCTTAAACTATAAAAAATGGCCAAACACTATTCTAGGGAACTAGAATCATAAATGCAAGCTTATGGCGGTGAAAGAAAGCTGGTAAAATGTTGAATTTACGTGAGTCATGTTAAAAGATATTTCTGGAAAACACTTAAAGGACCACCGCGTTGAGCAGGGCGGTGATTACAGGACTGCTGCCCTATTCAGGGCTGCGGTCACGAGACCGCCACCAAGGCAGGGCGGCAGTTTTGTCACTGAAGAGCAAAAGGCCAAGAAAAGAGGGGAAAAGGGAAAAACAAAGCATGCGGGGGGTAAGCGGGGCATGCGAGATGTTAACGCACACTTGGAGAGTTTTTCCGGATCCCGAACACCTTGCGAGGAGACCTGTATCATCATTGGGGCACGTGTTGCGTTATTCTGGTAGTGCAGTACCCTACAATTTTGGGTACATACATATTGTCCCCTTGGAGAAGCGTTTTAGCCTTGAAGAGGCGTAAAATGGTGGGTCCGAGTATGGTGGTCCCGAAATGGGAAGTTAGAAGTTATACCTGATACGTCCGTGTGTTGAAATGACGTCATTCACAATTCCTGCTACCTGCAAAACGGAAAGAGAACTCAAGTGCAGATAGACACAATAGTTTGGAAAATAAATGCTAAAATAATAGGAAATGAGAACGTACCATTTTTGTGGGGATAAGAACTTACCTCCGTCAGCGCTCCAAACCTGTGAAAAAGGCATTTAAAACGAATCAGGTCATTATATATATGAAAGTGGGCCCATTTTCCTATTCATTTTCACGAGTTGATTTGATTGGTTTTGAGCTCTGGAACCCACGGTGACGGTTTCTTGCATGAGTAGAGTCAAAACGTTCGTGACGGGATAGTGATCATGCCTTCGCGAGTGGAACATCGACCCGCGAGATCACAGGTTAGTTTTCTTCAATTTATCCTTTTTACCCCCTTAATTTTCAAATGCTAAAATCTTTGTCGTGGGGGGGTAATTTTTGAAAATGTTAGTGTTAAAAGGTCCATCTAGGGGGGCACCTACTGGGTAGGCTTTGTTTTTAGGTAAAATGGTTACTTTTTAGTGCTTTTAGGCCTTTTAGGTTTAAAAACCCGCGTGGGTTTTTGGGCCACGACTGCCACCCTACCCAGGGCGGCGGTTACACGACCACCGCCCTTAAGGTGGTGGTTACAAAACCGCTTCCCTGCTCAGGGTGGCAGTTTTGCACAGAATGCAAAAAGAACATCTATTTTGAAATTGCTTTTGTGTTTTTAGCATTTCTACGTGTTTTCATGATTTTTCCAGTATTACACGGATGCTAATTTGCTCTGTTTTGTGTGTTTTTGGGTGTATGCAGGCGAGAGAGGAGTACATCCAGTGGAGCTGAGAGAGGGAGTGTGACTGGCTCCCAGGGGTACTAGATGCCCTCTCACAGGATGAGGAGGACACTCTTCAGAGGGCTGGTATACTGTGCATATCGTGCGTGCCCCACGTTGCTCCTTCTAGTCACATTCTTTGTGACTTGTTATCATATTGGGATGCTGATCGGAACACCTTCCCATTACCAGGGGTCCACGGTGAGTGGAACATCACCTTGGAGGATGTTTATCACATTATGGGGGTCCCGATTATTGGGAGACGTCTCACCCTTGAGACAACAGGTTCGCGGGCCCAGATAGCACAGTGGGCCACATATATGGGAGATGCAGTCATCTCCATGGGGTCGAAGAAGGGGGTTAGAGTTCGATCCATTCCTAGTTTTCCCATCCCCTTACTTCGCCAGGCTATCATGGGGATCCTTGCCTCGAGACTAATCGAGGACAAGGGAGGAGACACATTGTTATACTGTTGGTCCCCCATTATTACACAGATAGAGGGACATGGCTAGATATATGCTTGGGGAGCAGATATTCTTGGGACTACCTACCACGACTTATACAGGGTAGTCCATTTACAGGGGTATTCCTTGAGCCACCTGACCCTGGTCATGAGTTGGGTCTATGAGCACTTCATCCCCTATGGCAGAGGTGTAGAGGTGGCAGATCCCGGAGCTGTGAGGGCAGCTAGATGGATAGACATGTTGGTGCTCCGAGCACCTCATCAGCCAGTTGCTTCTCTGACTACTGCCGACATGGAGACCACACCATATCATACTATGGCAGGTATATCGGGTGAGGAGGCTCTTACTTTGATCTCCTACTCTACCACAACAGAACTTTTTGATAGAGTGGGGCAAGTGGAGATAAACCCCTTTGGCTGAGTTCCTCAGCAGTTTGGCCTACCCTATATGGGCATGCTTCCCCCGGTAGCGCTAGTATACAGATCAGTCTGAGAGGCCAGAGGGGGGCCTAGAGGCCGGGGTTGGACAGTGGTTACTCTTGGCATTCCTATTGTAGCCAGGAGAATAGTACGTGCCAGGGGGAGAGCCGGTGTGCCTCAGGCACCCTTGCTTCAGATTGCCGCGGGTCCTACCTATAGCAGCGATGACCCCATTGAGATAGACTCCGAGTCTAAGGAGTTCACAGGGGGAGAGACAGGTGGAGATTGAGGAAAGTGATCCTGAGTGGCATGACACCCAGGATATCATGCAGGTAGAGAGGGCCGAGTAGAGTGCAGAGAGAGTTACTCTGGTTTCAGAGGAGCCACTCTCTCAGGGCCATGGTGGGGAGGATGAGTCCGTTGTGGGGAGCTACATCACTCCAGCCACAGGAGGAGTACCCCAGTCAGTGGCGGCATCTGTGGCAGGTGCTGACCCTAGCGATCCATCCTGGAGGCCTAGTGATCCGAGTAAGTTACCCTCTCCCCTTCTAATGTTTGTTTAATTTAAGATCATTTTAGTTACTATCTCTCCTTGTGTTTTATATTGTATTTCTAATCTCCTATTTGGTTTCTAATTTGTTTTCTCCTTTGTTTTGCAGAGACTGCCAATGAGTGGTGAGACTTGATTCGCAGGGTATGCACTGATACCGTGATGATCCCCATGGAGAGGACCCGTGTAGAGCTATCTGTAGATGCTGGGGAGCCCTCAGCAGCTGGTAGACACACTGACATCTTTGCCCCAGTCTGGCATGTGGCCATGATGGTATCGACTCTTCGCATGGAGTTAGCGGGGTATAGGACGGCTGAGCGCTTGATGAGGAGCCATTCTCGTGGTGAGATTGCGGCTGCCCCTCGGGATCCTGAGCCCTCCGTGCACTCAGAGCGCTAGCGTAGCCAGAGTCCTAGGCATGGGCGTGCACCTTCGGAGGGGTCTTGTAGGGATTGAGAAGCCAATTGGCTCTCCTAGATTTTGTATGATACATTCTTTTGTATATCCCAGGCTCTTTGAGTGTCTTGGCCATGCTTAGTGCATGATGGCATTGTATATAAACTTTGATCATTTATATATATATTTTATTTTTGGATCAGACATTTGGTCATTTACGGCTTTGTTTCCTTTCCATTTTCCTCATGTATACTATGATGTATGTATGCATGCTCTTTAGAATGTATGCAATGGAGAACAAACAATGCAAGTTTTTTACCTTTCTTTTGTATTTCATGATGCTAATATATGATAATGTAGATATAATGTGATTTTGAATCTTAGTTTCTGTAAGCAATTTTGGATACTTAATGTTTGTTTTGCAAAGTGGCGAAGATAAACCAGTATGATGAGCAGATAAACCTGCCCCTACCCTCAACTCCACGCAACTAGTAAGATGCGAGGGCCCATCAACGAGAGTTGGGAAGGGCACAAGTTGTGAAACGTATTGAAATGATAATGATGAGAGACAGACAAAGCTTTGGTGGAACCAAATTAGGATAGCTACAAGCCTATTCCACTCGAGTGACTTCATAGTTTAGGATGCAACTTGCTTTGCGGTTTATCTAGACTTAGATCCTTAGATGGCCACATTGTAGACAAAATCTGGGTTTTTAGTATTTTAACTCTCTTGGAACTTTGAACATCGGATTCATTTTTTTTGACTCAAGGCTTCAAGGTTTGAATTGTTTGTCTTATGACCTTTTGCATTCGTTTGTCAAGAGGACCCCCTACACTTTGCCCCATGCTACTAGTAAGAAGCGTGGGTTTATCACTGTAGGAAAAACATAGGTAGGTAAGGGCATTTCCATCCTTTCCCAACCCTACATCACTAACAAGAGACGCAAGCTCATCACCAAAGGTTGGTGGGGCAAGGACATGTGTAATGTTAAAATTTTCTGTTTGATCAATATTTGACTTGTTTACTTGAGTAAAATGTCAGTATGTTCTTATTTCCAAAGAGATATACATATGGGATAGATGTGACACCATGAAGCTTCTAGAATAGACCATAGGCAAGACACTTATCCTAAGAAGAAACTAAAAGTGAGAACAAGCATGCAGATCTTGGCATGGTTACCGTTAAGACTTTGTCATGTCTAGACTTTATTTGATGAAATGATTCTGAGATAATTTGATGATATCATGAAAATGGAGAAGTATGATTAGAGTGTTTATGCCAACAACATCATGAGTTTGTAATGAATTTCTTTGAGAACAAAGTTCCTTGATCACAATTTTTGTACGAAACAAGCGGACAAAATGATCCTAATCTACATGAAGATGCAATGTAGATATAATTTATAAGTAGTGCTAGTTGCTTATGCATAGAATCATTTGAGGTGTAGGGAATTGACTGTTTCACCAAATTCCTCACCTTCTAGCGTACATAAGAGGTATGCACCATTTCCATAGTCCTTCATGACTCGGTATGGGCCCAACCATTTGGGCTGGAACTTCCTTCCTTCGCCAGTATTTTTGTCGATCTAGATGTCTAGCCTTAGAACTAGATCACCTTCATATATGTCGCATTCATAGATTTTCTTGTTATACTGCCGGCACATCCGGTCAGCATAGACTCTGTGCCACTGTTCAGCATCTAACCTAGTTTCATCTAGGCTTTCTAGTTGGGAAAGACGTGCTTCTCTATAAGCGTCTTCATCCAGGATCCCTTGTAATGAAATGCGGAGACTGGGTATCTCAACCTCAAGTGGGAGAACTGCTTCTGCCCCGAATACTAGCGAGAAAGGAGTCACTCCTGTTGGTGTTCTTATTAAGGTTCGGTGGGCCCATAAGGCCGGATATAAATTCAAGTGCCAATCTTGTTTGTTTTCTTTCACCATTTTAAGGAGAATGGCTTTTAATGTTTTGTTTGTCACCTCAGCCTATCCATTGGCTTGAGGGTAATACAAGGAGGCTGTATGATGGCTTATCTTGAATTTATTGCACAATTCATGAACTTCATCATTCTTAAAAGAAGTTCCATTATCTGAGATAATGATTTGCGGGATACCATACCTGCAAATGATTTGGTTCAAAATGAACTTGGTGATTACAGAACCCGGTACAGTAGTAAGAGGCATAGCCTCTACCCACTTGGTAAAATATTCAGTGGCCGTGATTATAAAATTATGGCCATTTGTAGACGAGGGAGAGAATTTCCCTATTAAATCTAGGCCCCACATAGAAAAGGGCCATGGAGTAGCGATTGGTTGCAGAGCTTGTGCCGGCATGTGGATCTCATGGGAGAACTCTTGGCACTTATGACACCTACGTACAAACTCTACTGCGTCATGTTCTAGAGTGGGCCAGAAATAGCCCATTCGATGTATTTTATGAGCGGTGGCATGGCCACCGAAGTGGCCTCCACACATTCCACTGTGAGATTCGTGGAGAATCTTCTTGGATTCTTCTGTGTCGACACATCTTAGAAGCATTCCATCAAACACTTTTCGATAGAGAACTTGCTCTATAATGACGTATTTAGCTATGATAATGTGTAACCGCCTTCTTCGTTGTGGTGTAGCACCTTCTGGAGACGTATGGTCCATGATATAATTAGTGATATCAGTGTACCAAGGACACTCAGAGATAGAAGGTCGGGTTTCAATGTAGTATACACACTTGTCTGGAAAGTCCAGATCTATTAGATCACCTCCATCCAATGGGTTATCAGCTAACCAATTTGTGATGATTTGTCCCTTCATGGATTTCTGATTCACAAACGTTAATTCGAATTCCCCCATCAAGGTTATAAAACGTCCAAACTTCTTAGACAAGGACCCCTGCGTGAGGAAAGTTCGTAAATGGTTCATTTTTACCACGACCCTTGTTTCTTGATTTAGCATGTAATGTCTCAAGCATTTGGTGGCAAAGACTATGGCAAGGAATTCTCGTTAGATGCCTATGTATAACGTGTTTCGTAGTCGAGAAATGTTCAACTAATGAAATAAATTACGCGTTCTCTCTTGTCATCGTCCTCTTGGGCCAACATACAAGCTAGCGAGACATTGGTAGCTCGTGAATATAGAATTAATGGGCGATCTAGCTTAGGTGGCATTAGCATGGGTGGTGATAACAGGAAACACTTAATTGCATCAAAGCTTCATTGCAGTCTTCAGTTCAATCAATGCTATAATCTTTCTTGAGTAGATTGTTGATTGGATGAATGGTGAAACTTAAGTCTGGGATGAATCTCGAGATTGCACCAAGCTTTCCGAGAAATGACCTGATTCTAGATTCATCCGAAGGTGGGACCATTTCGAGGACAGCCCAAATTTTGGTTGGGTCAACATCTATCCCTCGTGACGATATAATGTAACCTAGGAGCTTTCCTCCTGTTACACCAAAGATGCATTTTTATGGATTTAGCGTGACTCCGTACTTGATCAGATGTGAAAGAATGATGCGAAGTACTTCCGGATGGTCACAACACATTTTGGCTTTAGCCAAAAAGTCATCTACATAGGATTCCATGATCTTATGAATTAGATCGTGAAATATATATGTCATAGCTCGCTGGTATGTAGCACCAGCGTTCTTGAGACCAAATGGCATAACAGCATCGAAATAAGTTCCCCAAGGAGTTATAAACATTTTTTTATCTTGATCTTGTTCAGATATTTTAATTTGATTGTATCTCAAGAATCCATCCATGAGAGACGAAATTTCAAACCTAGTTGTTGCATCAACAATGACATCAATGGATGGCAACGGGAAGTCATCTTTAGGACACGCTTTGTTGATGTCTCAGAAATATATGCAAATTTGTATCTTCCCATTTTTCTTGAGAACCATGGGAACAATATTAGATACCCATTGAGAGTAATCAACTGGTTGGATGAATCCTACTTGAAGGAGTTTTATTACCTCCTCTTTCACCATGAGAGCTACCTTTGGTTTCATGGGTCTTGATTTTTGTTTAACTGGCTTTGCATCTGATTTAGTGATGAGGTTGTGTACCATAATGTGGGGTGCAACTCTTGTCATTTCTTTATAACTAAATGAAAAATGCCTTCTGATTTTCTTTGAGGATCCGAGTGTGTATTTCTACTTCTTCTGGGGTTAACGAGGATCCTAGTTTCAAGATATCCTTGGTTCATCTTCCGTTCCGATGTTAACATCAATTGTTTCTTCGATTAAAGAGGTGTTTCCTTCTTCAAACTCAGGCGGGGCTAGAGGTAAGTCCAGATCGTCCCTATTTTCTACTGTGTTTATGCTAGGTTCCATTTGTGAGGGAAGCTCCATCGTGGGATTTCTTTAGTAGGAAGATGAATGTGGGATTAAGGACAAATCTATCATATGATAGGAGAGATGTAATGCCACATAGGTGTTTAAATAACTTAGAGAGGCCATATCACTATCAATGTGGTCTAGGGTAGTATATTTGTCTTCATTTCCGTTTAAAAGAGAATTTGTCATTGTTTTTATCAATGGTTCATCATGAAGGGATACCATGAAATGAGTATCCTCTAACTTATTGCTTGGAGTGAAGCGTGATGCTGAGGTTGCTATAGAATCGGCGAGAAGATTTTTTTCTCGCAGGATTGCTTCTATTGATATGAAGTCAAACTCCTTGCTTAAATCTAATACAACTTTTTTGTAAAGTTGTAAGTGCTCGGATTTGGTTTCATATATCTCAGAGACTTGGTTGGCTACTAATTGTGAGTCTCCTAACACTCTGATGTTCTCAACATCGATTATCTTAGCTAAAATGAGGCCAAGGAGGAGTGCTTCGTATTCAGTGCCATTGTTTGTGCATTCAAAATTTAGTTTAAAGGAAAATGGCAGGATTTTTCCCTCGGGGGAAGTAAAGATTACACCTGTCCCAGCTCCATAACGACATCTAGTTCCATCAAAATGGAGAGTCCAATATTTAGCTGGGAGTATGGACAATGGGATATTTGCTGTGTTTACGCATTCTACTTCCACCATGCAGAGATCCTACTGCTGGAAGAGAAGCAACACCTAGGGAATATCCTATGCCTACTGAGTCGAATGATAAGAACATTGGTGGATCCTTGTTCTAGCAATTCGATGATTTTTGCAGTAGTTCCTAATGATACTGCTTCTACAATGTTTGCCTCATCTTTGAGTGATGGGATCACTTTAACCAGACTCATAGTCTCAAGATCTGTCGTAGGTACCAACTTTTCCTCTGGTTTTGATTCAGTGGGTTTATTAAGTTGGTTTGTTGGGAGTTCAAACTCCGAGTGCACACCTGGTCTTTTCTTTAAGTCAGCTAGGTGTACATCGAATGGTTTTGGATCACCTTTTGCTACAAATATCTTTCCTAAGTGTAAAAACCTTACTTCTTGAAATAGCGTAGAAGGGATTGCCTTCATACAGTGTATCCATGGTTGGTCGAGGATCATATTATAGTTAGTTTCCCGATCTACAATATAAAACTCAGTTAAGATGGTTTTGGGTCCTAAGGTGACCGGTAATATTATAGTTCTAATCGAGGTGGATTTAAGGCTATCATAGCCCCTTAGCGTGTTTCGAGTTGTGGAACAATTGGTTTCTCCATACCCTAGCTTTTGAAGGAAAGAGAAGGGGAATATATTGACTGTTGCCCCATCGTCCACCATTGCACGCATTTTACATAGTTGTTATAAACCCATACTTGCAAATGTAGGGCTGGATCACCTCGGCGTGTGATCTCAACATCTATCGGCATTTTGTTTACTCTTGAATATGAATTTGACATCCCTATCCGCCTACCCTGGAGGATGAACATCAAAGTCTATATGATTTACTTGTGTTTCAGGAGGTGGAGTGATGTTAATTAAATGACTTAAACCTAATGCTTCTAAAAGAGCAGCCCTGTGGGCAGGAGAGTTCTTTAGTAAGTCTAAAAATGAAATGTGTGAGAAGGTTTTTGTTAGGTCATTAATTAAATCATAGGCACCCACATGTTTTGCTACGATTTGTTGGGTGTTATCCATCTTTGGCAGGTGCCTTGGACTTGGCTGAGAGAAATACTCTCGTGTCCTTGTTACAGCTTCGATGGGTAATTCAACATCTAGCTCTACTAGACCAACTAGCTTAGGTCATGGCTGACTTCCTAGTTGTGGTGCAACTAATGGATTTAGTGAAGTTGAAGCTTTGTGATCATTGTTTCCTGTTATTACACCCTTGCTCGTCCCAGTTAGATTTAGCCTGTTGTTATCGTGATTTGGGAGTGGAGCATTACAGATCTTCAGGGGTGCGTTTTGAGGGGAAACTAGCCCCTGTAAAATTATTTGATGTTGGTGACGTAGGATCTGCCAAGAACATATCCATGAAAAGTTTTCTTTGTTCATCTGGAAAGTGTTGCATGAATTTTTTGTATTCACGACACATTCTAGTGTCATGGCCATGAATTTTTTGGAAACCACAATACGAATTAGGATTGTAACTCCTAGTTTGTTGGTTTGGTGCGTATTGTGGTCCAAAATTTTGATCAAACCATTGTCTATTAAAATTTTGCGTTTGTTGTCTTTGGTTTGAATTCTAGTTTTAGTACCTAGTTGAATTTTGGCTTGGACCCTGTATGGGATTTTTCCATTGTTGTTGTTGTGGATGGTTAAAATCCACTGCATTAATTGTTGGAGTAAAATTGTTGTTTCATTGGTTGTTTATTTGTGATGGAGTATTGACAACATTTACCTTCTTAGGCTGGTCGGTTACTCCATTTTTTGTTACACCCTGATTTTTATTAAGGATTTTAGGTCCTTGGTTGACATTCGTGGTAGTAGGATAAGTTGTGGTGTTTTGGTTGGAGGTGATTAACCTCCCGTTTTCTCCATATGTTTTGTGCAACCACTGTCAATTTCTGCTTGATCTATTCAAAGAGCACTCTTAATTACTTCATCGTAAGTCCTTAGTGGAAACTTCTAGACTTCTTCCTTCAATTCTCTGCTGAGAGAATGAAGGAATAAATCACATAGTTCCATTTGATCCATGTTTGGAGCACTTTCCAAAGAATAAAGAACTGTACGCCACCTTTGGATGAAATGGGCGATAGATTTGTTGTGTTCTTGTTTGATGTGTAAGAATTCCCTGATTCCTGTTCTTAATAATTTGTTCATGTCAAAGGCCTTGATGAATTCTAACATGAGCTGTTTGAATGAATGGATGGAAGCCTCAGGTATTCTATAATACCAATCGAGAGTGATTCCTTCCAATGTTTTTGGGAATATCTTCAGCAACAACCCCATCCCAAGGGAGTAGTTCTTGAATGGCTATAGCGTAAGCTTTGATATGTGCATTTGGATCTCCCTCACCTTTTTATTTGGGAAATTCAGGAAGAGGTCTTGGAAGCATGATGCTTCATATGGTGAAATCTAAGGGTTCTTTCAAATATTCTGAGTAAGTCCCTATCGCATAGGTGTCGACCATTGATGATGCTTGTTGAGGGAGTGGCGGTGGAATGGGTTGTTGACATGGTGTATCGTATGCGTTGGAAGGGTGCATAAGGAAGCCCCTGTGTTTGAGCAAACATGCCAGGAAGAGGAGAACATATCCCCTTGTGGTGACTTGGAGTACATGTTTAAGTATGACGGGGGTATTATCCAAGAATGGATTGTTTTGTACTAGACTGGGAGGTATTGGAACGGTGTTAGAAATGGTGGGTCTAGTTGGCGTTTGTTGTGAATACTGAGGAGGCATGCCTAACGTGCCTATTCCTATGAGAAGGTCTACTTGGCTAGGATGGTGTGGAGGATTGGAACTTCCCACTTGCATGAATCGAGAATTTTGACTTGCTTGAGAAAGTTCTAACCCTCTAACCTTTTCTAATAGAGTTGAAATGACTTCAGTTGGTGAAGTCACGGTATTTTGCCTTGGTGGCAGTTTGTTGTATATCCTGAAGTTGTATAGGCCTGTGATACCCTGCTATGAACTGATCATTATCTTGCCAAGTTTCCCCGAGGGTACATCCTATATGCAGTGGCATAGAGATATTTTCTTGAAAAGAGATCTCAGAGTTGTATTTGTAAACTCCCTATGGGTGGGTACATACTCTGAGAGCGTTGTTCATTCCTGGCGTAACGTACCGAATGCATTCATCATCTAAAGCCTAATATGGGTCTAATTGTCCTACTAATTTGTGGTCTAAGTAGTACTTGAGGAGAAAAACCAGATTCTCCCGTGAATGTCATATTGTTCGAGCCTGAAGGCTCTGCTTGTTACGTTTGAGCAAGTTGATCCAACTCCTCTGTTTGGAAGGGTGAGCTATAGCTGATCCTTGGAGTTTGTGTTGACAACTTATTAGTTGAATAGTTGTCTGCTCCATACTAAGAGTGAGGGTGATGATTGTATGTTCTGTTGGGCATAGTATGCCTTAAGACCCAAGAGGGGTCTGCCATATGCATCAAATCCTGACATATTCGGGGGGCATATGAATACCCGCAGAATAATGGGAAGGAGCGAAGATGAAAGTTAATGAGGTAGGTAAGATGAAATAAATGACTTGTGAACGTCAGAAAGTTAGGAAATTTTACGTTTGTTTCAGCCAATTTTGTTGGTCGATGAGCTGGAGAAGGTGCAACATTTGTTCTGTTTCACGTCGGGTTCACCAATTTTGTATGACGGAAAAGTGACAAGCGAGCTTGGGAATCTACAAGTAACTCTTCCTCGCACCCTGACCTCCCGAGGTCGTGCCGAGACAGCTGGTGGGGATGGAATATGTGTGGGATGCAGACAAACTAGTTAGGTAGTCTGATGTCTTCGACATGTGCACCAGTGGAAATTGTACGAATCTAAGGTAAAGAATGCCCTCCTAACCTTAACTGGTGTGATAGATCGATCAGCAAGGATGACTGCTCGAAGGCTCCAATCAATATCAAGCTCTGGCGTGATCCGATCTATTGGTTGTGGAATACATGGAAAGTGACCCGGGATAGTTTCGTGTATATCTCCAGATAGGGTCATGAAGGTGAATGATGGGTATGGTTATTTCTATGGGTGGTTCTCTGGCCTAGTCTAGAATTCCCTAGCTTTGTTAGCTGTTGTGTCTAGCAAGGATAATTATTCGATGATGATAGGTGGAAGTGGAGTAGATCAGAATACTAGTGTACGTAGGCCAGTGTCTATATCTAAATGTACTCCTATGGATTCGTTGGGCTGCAGGATTTGTGGGTCACAACCGTAGACTCTTAGTTATTGTGGACCTATTATGGTCAATGCATGGAATCAAGTCCCTAATCCCTAGTATCCAGTAATCGTATGCTTTCTCAACTTCTATATTCAAAACTTATAACTGTATGATCTTCTCAGAGTATCCTACAGGCATTTGTGCAACTTGAATTCTTAAGCTGGTATATATATCTATGAGAGTATCTCCTTCACCTGGCTGTGGGACCAAAGGATCACAACCAAATATTTGTTCTCTTTCAAACCCTCCTACAGTCATATGGATGTCTACCTAGGGTAATCTGTAGTTTGGTTGATTCGACCAAAACGTGTGTGCTTGGTCGTCTTCTATGTTTAATCCGCTCAACTGGGAATTGATTTGTTGCAAGCTTACCATTGTTCGGAAGACTTGGATCCTAATATTTTGATCTATATCAGTTATTGCTGTGATGAGATTGGGCTGGGGCACGATTGGCTCGAATATGTATTCTCTGGGCTCCCTAGGTCCCGTGATTGTCATATAAAAGCAACAATGTAAATAAATTGCAGCAAAGTGAAATTTAACTACGTGAAGTATATCTATAGCATAAATGATTTCTCTCTTTTTTGTATTTTCTGATAAACTTTATGAATGAATTTAAGAAAGCAGCTATTTAATATATCTAGAATTTTGACAATTAATCTAATGACGAAATTAAAACAAACAAGATAACCGAGTGTAGTTATTTGTCTGTGCAATTGTGAACCTATTCTAAATAATGAAATAATTGATCTAATCTATTTGCAAGACTTTCGATCCTGCCTCAGAAGTGGGCAGTGAATCATAGTTTCTCAGAAACTATCAATCCCCACAGCTTCCCTGGCAATATCGAGAGTAGAATTGACTGAAATAAAGTGATTGGCTACTTTATTTGATATATTTCTAACTAGAACTTTGAAAGCTAGAAACTGGATTCTGCAGAACAGTGGTGAATCCGATGGTGTGTGTGATCTTGTCCCCTTAGTGTGATCTCCTCGTTCCTTCATGTTCACGTGGATCTAGAAAAGCGTGTAATGCTAGCATCAACAGAAGTAGATATTGGGATAAAGGCAGCTTAGGATATAGACTGAATACAATGAGAGTAGGAGAGGGATAGCGTAAGAGTACAGAGCTTGGCTTATGCAATTCCTAGTGGGATTTATTGCGAGTTATGCAACATGAAGCATCCAGAACCTGAAACTATCCTGCTTGAAGAACAAAACCTGTAACTTTAATGGCTTCCTATTGAAAATAAACTATTCTACTCTAATGGATTGGATAAAAATGTCAACAACACCTGCACAAGATGGATATGTGGCTTCCTAATAGCAAAAAAATACTAACTAAGCATGCAAAGAAACTAAGAACTCTAAGCAAAATGAAAGACTAATCTATTGCAAAGAGAAATTCAGAGGCAAATTTGAGGGGCCATTTTCTTGAGCACAAGCCATCTATTTATAGCATTTGCATTTACCCAAGGTAAAAACCAAATTGAACTCTTAAACTATAAACAATGGAAAAACACTATATCCAGGGAACTAGAATCATAAATGCAAGCTTATGGCGGTGAAAGAAAGCTGGTAAAACGTTAAATTTTACGTGAGTCACATTAAAAGAGAATTCTAGAAAATGCGTAAAGGACCACCGCCCTGAGCAGGGCGGCGGTTACAGGACCACTGCCCTGAGTCAGGGCGGCGGTCATGAGACCGCTGCCCAGGTAGGGCGGTGGGTTTCGTCACTGAAGAGAAAAAGGCCAAGAAAAGAGGGGAAAAGGGAAAAACAAAGCATGCGGGGGCTAAGCGGGGCATGCGGGATGTTAACTCACACTTGGAGAGTTTTTACGGATGCCGAACACCTTGCGAGGAGACCTGTATCATCATTGGGGCACGTGTTGTGTTATTCCGGCAGTGCAGTACCCTACAATTTTGGGTACGTACAGTCTTCATAAGGAATCTACATCTACTTTTGAGATCATTTTTGAAGTTGAAGATATAGAAAAGGAAGAAAATAGTGATAGTGAGAAAATCCCCTCATTGAAAATAAAAAGTCTCCAGGAAATTTATCAAAAGAGTAAAAAAGCTGAAGAAAAATATCATAATGTTAACTATGCTTTAATGACTAGAATAGATAAGGTACATGATCCCGAATCTTATGAAGGGGTAAAAGGAAAGAAAGAGTGGGAACATGCAATGCAAGAAGAGTATGACTCTTTAATGAAAAATAATACATGGGAATTGATAGAACTTCCAGAAGGAAAAAATCTTGTTGGTACTAAATGGGTCTATAGGATTAAGTTTAGATCTTATGGATGCATTGAAAAATTCAAAGCACGTCTTGTTGCAAAAGGATTTTCTCAAAAATAAGGGCATGACTTTAGTGAGACATTTTCTCCAATGGTAAAAATGAATACAATAAGGTTTGTTCTTGCTTTGGCAGCTAACTTTAAATGGTAGGTTCATCAAATGGATGTAAAGAATGCATTCCTCAATGGCGAGCTACAAGAGGAGATCTATATGGAGCAACCACAGGGATTTGTGAGAAGAGGACAAGAGAATATTGTTTATGGGTTGAAGAAATATCTATATGGCTTAAAGCAAGCACCAAGGGTATGGTATGCAAAGATTGATGAGTACTTCAAACATGAAGGATTCGTAAAGAGTCCCTCTGACCCTAATATTTATGTTAAAAAGAGTGATTTTGGAACAATAATTATCATTCTTTATGTGGTTGACATAATAATTACAAGTAATATTGATGCGTTAATTGATGGAACAAAGAAAAGATTAAGGGAAAAGTTTGAGATGATTGATTTATGACTGCTTCATTATTGCCTTGGCATACAAGTATGGCAGAAAGATGACAGGATACTACTCTCTCAATCCAAATATGGACATGATTTTTTGGTCAAATTCAAAATGGAAAGTTGTAAAGATGCTACTACTCTAGTTGAAGTGGGATAAAATTATCAACAAATGATGACTCGGAATATGTAGATGGCACACTATTCAATCAGTTACTGGGAAGTCTTATTTATTTGACAATAACTAGGGCTGACATTGCTTATGCAGTTAGTCTAGTGTCAAGGTTTATGTCATCTCCCAAAATTTCTCATTAGAAAACAACTAAAATAATTTTGAGATATGTCAAAAGAACTCAAAATTTTGGAATTGATTATTTTACAGGTGGTGATATATCTTTCACATGTTATACAAATTCTAATTGGACTGGATGTATAGATGATCACAAATCTACTACAGATTTTTTGTTTAACATTGGATCTTGTGCTATCTCATGGTCTAGCAAAAAGCAACCAACAATTGCATTGTCATCAACAGATGTGAAATATGCTTCAGCATGTGCAGCTTCTCGTGAAGCAGTATGGTTGAGGAGAATACTTGGTGATCTACATTTTCCTCAAAATCAATCTTCACTACTATATTGTGACAACAAAAGTACAATTCAGTTGGCAAAAACTCATGTCTATCATGAAAGAACTAAACACGTGGAGATTCATCATCACTACATCTGAGAATTGATTCAAAATGATGTGATTCAACTTGTCTACTGCAACATTGATGATCAAATTGCAGATATTTTCACCAAAGCATTGAGTGAAAGAAAATTTGTAAAATTTAGAGATAAATAGAGGTCAAGGAAACTATGTAAATGGGTACCTCATCAGCCATAAGACCCATAGAGGCAGGTGGGACCCATAAAGTGTGGGGGAGTTTCTAAAGTTTGTGTAAGAATAAATTTATGGGGGAGTGTTAGAATAAATTTATAGAGATGTGACAACAAATAGTAATGGTCTGCAGAGACCATATCCAAATACCAAATCCACAAACCAAATCTACAGCAAATAATTTTTTATTCCACAGACCATCTAGATGCACAGACCATCTAGACATTTGAATGAAAGCCTTAGGCAACCAATTCAGTCCAAAGTTTTGTGTGTGTTTGTGTATGTCTAATAAAAACCACTTCCACTAATGAAAATCATTTTTCAACATCAAGCATGTACTCCACCAGGATAGAGACGTTATCTCTGAAAAACCAAAAATCTAGAAAACGAAAAATATTATTACAAATTTGCACGAATGATGGCTGCGTATGGGGAAAAATGGCAATCTTCACCGGAGACATGTTTTTGTGAAAATTCTATTGCAGTCACTGATTATTAATCTCCTATCTGAAAAGATTATTTAACTACCGAAAACTAATTCACAGCTAATATTTAAAAATAACACAACTGAAACTTCACTAATAAAAATACAGAAAGAAATGCGCAACACAAAGAACACAATATTTTCAGACAAATTGTCCCTGGAAAAACCCCCAAGGGAAAACCAGTTCTACAGATGAGGAATTATATTAACTTCAGCAAATTAAGAGATACAAAGGTTCCTTGCCTCTTATTGGCAAAACTTCGACAATATCCCAACTTCTCCCGCTGATATTCGCCCACTGCTATCCCTAACTCTATCACTGCGCCCTTGCTAACACTGCAAGATTGTTTGCTATCACTGCAAACTTACAAACTCATTTGCTAGCACTACAAATGCTTCTCCAAAATTGTGTACTCCAAATGCCCAATGACCTCCTTTTATACTACTCTCATTGGTAAACCAACGGTTGAGATCAATTCTCAATCAATGGCTGAGATACATAACAACTTAACAACCATAACAAATTTGGTTGCAAGGTGTCACTAAAGGAAATCAATATTTGGAAAATAATTAAATAGATTCTCAACAATAAGATAACTATTATCTAATCCTAGGAAATGGAAGAACAAATTTCCAAGTTAACAAATTAACACTCCCTCTTAGTGAGGAAGCTGTTCTGCACGACACCCATCTTATCTCCGAAGAAGATAAATTTTGCTTTTCCCAATGCCTTAGTCAGAATGTCTACTACCTGCTCCTCTGTAGGTATGTATTGTAGCTGAACAATACCTCATTATACACAATCCCTGATGAAGTGATACCAAATATCTATATGTTTAGACCTACCATGAAACACTGGATTCTCAAACAACTTGATGCAACTTTGATTATCGCAGTGTATCACAGTAGTCTCAACCTTCTGAACAAACAAGGACACTAGAAACTTCCAAAGCCATATAGCTTCACATGTCTCCATGTTAGCTACAATGTATTCTACTTTTGATGAACTTAGAGCCACAGAATTCTACTTCCTACTGAACCAAGAAACAACTCCTGATCCTAAATTGAAACAACACCCTGAAGTGCTCCTTTTGTCTATTGTACTGCCTACCCAATCTATGTCAGTATAGCCTATCAGCTTGATTCCTTCACCTTGAACATATCTGATCCCATACTCAACTGAACCATGTAAATAATTCAACACATGCTTGGCCACTGTCCAATGCACTCTCTTTGGCTCAACCATGAACTGACTAAGAGAGTTTACTGCAAATGCTATATCCGGCCTGATGTTGACCAAATACATGAGCGAACCAATTAACTACCTGTATAAGGTGGGATCTACATCTTTGTCCTTAGATGCATCTATCTTCCTCCAATTAGTGATCATATTTGTAGACATGGCTTTGCAATCCTCTATCTCGAATCTCTTCAAGATTTCAATGCAATATTTCCCTTGACCAAGGAAAATCTCTCCATCTGTTTGCCACAACTCCATGCCTAGAAAATAGTGCATGAGTCCTAAATCCTTCATGTCAAACTCTTATACAAGGTCCCTCTTGCAATCCTTTATGAGCCCTAGTGTACCTGTAAGAAACAAGTCATCTACATATAGAATAAGAATGAGAGCCTCACCCCCAACCACCAAGTATTAGAGGCTATCATCTGCCTCACTCTTCACAAAGCCCATTTCCTACAAGTATGTATCAATGCACTCATACCACACTCTAGAAGCCTGTTTGAGTCCGTACAAGGCTTTCTTCAATCTACACACATGGGTCTCTTTGATGTGTGCTACAAAGCCTTCTGGTTGTTTTATGTATACCTCATCCTTCAATTCAGCATTAAGGAATGATGTATTGACATCCATTTGATGGATATGTCATCCCATTTGTGTTGTAAATGAGATTACAGCTCGTATAGAAGTATACCTGGCCACTGGAGAAAATGTCTCCTCATAGTCTATTCCCTCCTTCTGAGAGAACCCCTTTGTCACAAACCTTGCCTTGTATTTCTTGATGCTACCATCTGCACCATGCTTTATATTGAAGATCCAACGTGATCCAACTACTGCCCTATCTATTGGTCTAGGCACTGCCTCCCACACATCATTATGCATTATTGAAGTATATTCCTCAACCATAGCATCTTGCCATAGCTGATTTTGTGCAGCCTCTTGATAGCTGGAAGGTTCATTATCTACCAACTAGCTGACTAATGCCACATAGTCATTGAAATTTGTTAGTTCTTTCCTTTGTCTCATACTCTTCCTAAGAGCTCCCACAAACTCCTGAGTATCCCTTTGTGTGTTTTGAACCTCACGGTTCCTTTTGCCAATTGTAGAGGATAAAATATCAACCTCTAAATCTTCTAGATGCATATCCTGCTACACCAGTAGCTCCATACTCTGTGAATCTTCACTACCTGAGTTTATGCTTGTACTAGTAACTGTACTTGAGCTTTGCTGCCCTTGACTTGGACTTGGAGATTTTGTTGGCTGCTCACTTTGATCATCTACTGGAAAATATCTGGACCTTCTAAACACTTTGTCCTCCATGAATTTAACATCACATCTGACAATAATTCTTCTGGTCCCTGGAATAAAAATCCTATATGCCTTTGAAGTTTCACTGTACCCAACAAGGTACCCCTTCTCTGAAGTCTGATCTAACTTGGTATGTGTATCTTCTGGAATATGAAAATATGCCAAACACCCAAATATCCTGAAGTGACCTACATCTGGCTTCTTCCCCGTGAAAGCTTCCTCCGGTGTCATCTTCCCTAGTACCTTGTGTGGAACCCTGTTCTGAATGTAAACTGTTGTACTACATGCCTTTGCCCATAGATAGCGGGGCATGTCTTGGTCATGTAGCATAGCCCTTGCTACCTTTGATATAGAATGGTTCTTCCTCTCAGCAACTCCATTCTGCTATGGATTGTAAGGAACCATCCACTCTCTCTTGATTCCTCCTCTGGTACACAAATCCTAGAATTCATTTCCTTTGTACTCACCTCCATTATCTGACCGAAGAACCTTTATCTTCCTTCCTGTTGAGTTCTCTACAAGATCCTTGAACTCTTGGAAGCGACTGAAAACCTCATCCTTGGTCTACAATAAGTATATCCAGGTCTTGCTGGAGAAATCATCAATAAAGGTAACATAGTACACATATCCTCTGAGAGAATTGGTCGACATTGGTACACATACATATGAATGTACTAGATCAAGAACACCCTTAGATCTATTGTCACTATTGTCACCCTTAGTACCATTTTCTCGAGCATTTGACGATGCCATGGAATTGAGTTTCAGGGGATTTTTTACAGCGCGCCCCAAGTGAAGAATGAAGAACCTACTCAACGTTGGGTCTGAAAGGAGGTTTCCCCAAGTGATTGGTGTGGTGCATAATTTATGTTTTTGCGTGATTTGCTTCAGAAGGAAGGAAATCGTTGAGAATCAAAGTGGGGCAAGAGACCCCTTAGAAACGAATTTCTTTCTAGGTGCATGGCTGCTTTAGATCATAAACAAGACTCTCAAAAGAAGTTCTGATCTATTTTTGAGAGACATGCTGGCAAGTTACGTTCAGCGAGATGCAATACCTATCTGCATGCAGTAGTGTAAATATCTCTAAGAATGTATCTACCTGCACCGCTTGACTACAAAGTTGTTCTCCAGAATGCTATTTTACCGTTGTAGTGATAATTCATTGCGTTTTATTTTCTCTAAAGAAACTTCTTGTGTATTTTTAGAAAGTCTATTTTGATTCTTACCTTACCTCCCCTAAGATTACTCCACTACCACATGGCACCTGTGACCCAAACAACCATTCATCATATTCATCCATGTTTGCTTCTTCTTTAGACCAGACATCTTTCGATGGATTCTTGTCGATCACCTTTTCAAGTGCCCTATTTTACCACAACTCTGACACCGTTCTACCTATCCCTCACGCACATTTGCAGGGGAGATATTTATTTAAATTCAGTCAAAATAGAACTAAATTATTGCTGCGGCACAGTGGTGGGCCTCTTGCCTGTTATTTTGGAGCTCGCGGGTTCAAATCTACCTATCTCCCAGCGAACCTGCGTGAGAGATAGGCTCCTCTGACACCTCTTCAAAACCTTTTCTACAGACTCGGATTTATCTTTGGAACACCAAATTATTTCAAAGAGAAGAGAAGTTTTATACACCTCTCTTCTTCATCCATCTTCACATCCATGGATATTAACTCACTCACCAAAAAGTAAAAAAATATTTAGGTTTTGTGCAACCGAGCCACCATTAGGCCTAGAATTTGACGGTCACCCTTGCCTATCAAAAGAAAAATATGTGACAGTCTGGCCATATACACGCCTTTCATTTTACATTTTGAATAATGTTTAACATTGTAAAAAAAAATACAATTCAAATAATATGATTTTCTCGTATATTTAAGATCACGAGTTATATTTTAACAATAAAATAGATAAAATTATTATAAAACATATAAATGAAAATTTAAATATAATACAACATATGTTTAGTATATTTAATTTAGCATTCAAAATTAATATAAAAATTACAAGTTAGCGTTTTGAAATATAAATTTCTTAGTACTCTCTGTATAATGTCAGATCTATTTATTGTGTTCATTTAAGATGATAAAAAAATTGTCTCCAAATAATAGAAATTTATCAAATTTAGGATATGTAAAATTGATATTGTGAGGCTGGATTGGTCTTCTTAACTTCTTTCTACTTGAAGTTGAAATAAAATATGCATTGAAAATAAATGTTGATTAGTCTTGCATTTAAAGATTGTATAGAGATAACCATTCTAAATTTAAGTAAAGTGGAATTAGAATAGTAAATTACTAAATAATTTTAAAAATCAATATAGAATATATTTTAGTTTCACTTAGCAAAACACAATAAAAAATATTTTTCAATTTAGAAACTATAATTAAACATAAATCATCGTTTCTAAATTTATTTTTGAACAAAAAATTATATTCAAAATCATATATTTTTATGTATTATAATTTCTGAATTATAGTTTTTAATATATCAAAGTTTTGTATCTCATTATGCCGAGAGGCATATACAATTGTATATTGAATGGAGGATTATGATGTCGTGACCATGTAAATAAAAACTAATTTTTAAAACTAGCATACCTATATTTATATAAATATATGTAATATATGCCGAGAGGTATATATTACATATATTTATGTATTATATAAATATATAGGTGCCTTGTGAACTTCACCTCTCGGCATATTTTACATGTCATGTTTTGATTTATGTTCTATATGTATGTAAATATGCCGAGAGGTGAAGTGCAAAAGGCACCTATATATTTATATAATACATAAATATATGTGATATATACGTCTCAGCATATATTACATATATTTATATAAATATAGGTATGCTAGTAGCAACCGCGGGAGTTGGATTATTCATAAAACAATACCTAACTTATTTACCTCATGATCACGATAGATGATTGTAATATTTAATGTATTTACAAATTAACATAATATCAATATGCACATAATAATTAAAAAAATATTCACGACGATGATGATGGCAAAGATGTTGATGGTGGTGGTATTAATGGTGGTGATAATGATGATGAGGATAATGATGAAAACTATGAAAATGATAGCGGTGATGATGAAAAAGATGACAACTATGTCACAATTTGTAAACCTTAAATCCTAAATATGCATTATAACAATGGTGATGATAATGACGATGATGGAAGATGAAAATGACCACGAATGTGAAGATGAAAATCATGATCATGATCTAATGATGATAATCATGATGATGTCTATGATGATGGGGAAATGAATACCTAAACATGTATGATAATGAGGATCACAATAATAATAATGAAAAATGACAATGACCATGATCGTGATAATCAAGATCATGGTATGATAATGATTAAAATGAAAAAGATGACAACTATTTCCCCAATATGTAAACCTTAAACCCTAAATATGCACGATAATGATGGTGCCAATAACGATGATGATGGCAAATGAAAATGAGCATGAATGTGAAGATGATAATCATGATCTTGATCTAACAATGATTATATCGACGATGATAATGAGGGTCACAATAATAATAATGAAAAATGACAATGACCATGATCGTGATAATCAAGATCATGGTATGATAATGATGAAAATGAAAAATATGACAACTATTTCCCCAGTATGTAAACCTTATACCCTAAATATGCACGATAATGATGGTGCCAATAACGATGATGATGGTGCCAATAACGATGATGATGGCAAATGAAAATGAGCATGAATGTGAAGATGATAATCATGATCTTGATCTAACAATGATTATATCGACGATGATAATCATGACGATAATATCAAGGTCAATATCATCTTAATCACCATCATTGTCACCAACGTCATTGTCTTCAGTGTTGTCATTTTCATCATCATCATCACAATTTTATTAACAATATTAATAATATCATCATCTTAATTGTTGTCATCATCACAATCATCATCATCTTTGGTGTTGTCTTTTTCATCATCATCATAATCATTGTCTTTATCATTGTTTTCAATGTCATCATCATTATCTTTTTCATCATCAAGATCATCCCTAATCACCGCCATTAACACAATCATCATCATCGTTGTTGTGATTGTCACAATCATCATTGTCTTTAGTGTTATTTTTTTTTTCATTGACATCATAATCATTTTCTTGATTGATACAATCATTTTCATCTTCGTTGTCATCATCATCATCCTCATCATTATTATCACCACTATCGCTACCACCACCATCAATGTCATTGTCGTAATTGTACTTGGTGTTGTCTTTTTCATCATCATAATAATTATTGTCATCATTTTCACGATTGATATAATCATTGTCACTATCATTATCATCTTTGTTTTCCTCATTATCATCCTCATCATTATTATTTCCACTATCATTTCCACCACCATCATTGTCGTCGTCATCATCGTCATTATTATCATCATTATCATCATCATCATAATCATTATTATTATTAATATAACATTATTGGATGACAACTATTCCACAATATGTAAACCTATAACCCTAAATATGCATGATAATGATGGTGTCAATAACGATGATGATGGTAGATGAAAATGAGCATGAATGTGAAGATGATAATCATGATCTTGATCTAACGACGATTATATCGACGATGATAATCATGATGATAATATCATGGTCTTGATATCATCTTAATCGCCATCATTGTCACCAATGTCATTGTCTTTGGTGTTGTCATTTTCATCATCATCATCACAATTTTATTAACGATATTATTAATATCATCATCTTAAATGTTTTCATCATCACAATCATCATCATCTTTGGTGTTGTCTTTTTCATCATCATCATAATCATTGTCTTTATCATTGTTTTCAATGTCATCATCGTTGTCTTTTTCATCATCAAGATCATCCCTAATCACTATCATTAACAAAATCATCATCATCGTTTTTGTGATTTTCACAATCAACATTGTCTTCAGTGTTATTTTTGTTTTCATCGACATCATCATCATTTTCATGATTGATACAATCATTTTCATCTCAGTTGTCATCGTCATCATCCTCATCATTATTATCACCACTATCGCTACTACCACCATCAGTTTCATCATCATAATTGTACTTGATGTTGTCTTTTTCATCATCATAATAATCATTTCCATCATTTTCATGATCAATATAATCATTGTCACTATCATTATCATCTTCGTTTTCCTCATTATCATCCTCATCATTATTATTTCCACTATCACTACCACCACCATCATTGTCGTCATCATTTTCATCATCATCATAATCATTATTATTATTATTAATACAAAATTATTGTTATAATTTTATTAATATTATTAGTAATATCGTCGTTATCGTCATCTTAATCGTCGTCATTGTCACAATCGTCATTGTCTTTAGTGTTTTTGTTTCACTGTCATCATTTTCACGATCGATATAATCATTTTCATCACCATTGTCATCTTCATTGTCATCATCATCATCCCCATCATAATTATCACCACTATCATTTCCACCATCATCATTGTCCTCATCGTCATCGTCTTTGGTGTTGTTTTTGTTTTCATCGTTATCATAGTCATTGTCATCATTTTTTACGATCGATATAATCATTGTCATCATCATTCTCATCTTTATTGTCATCATCATCATCCTCTTCATTATTATCACCACTATCACTGCCACTGCCATCATTGTCGTTGTCATCACCATCGTCATTATCATCATCAATATTAATCTTACTACTAAAATTGATATTATTATGATTTATAAAAATAAAAAACTCTTATTATTAACACTATATTATTATTATTATTATATTAATAGTAATAGTAATAGACATCATAAATGTCATCCTTATCATCATGGTTATCCCCATCTTAACTGTGGTCATTGTCATTTTTCACCTCATCCTTGTCATAATGATCTTCATCGTCCTCGATATGGTTGTCATTTCATCATAATCTTAGTATTTTTCGACATTTTCATGATCATCCTTGTCATAATGATTATCACTGTCTTCGATGTGGTTGTCATTTCATCATAATCTTAGTCTTTTTCGACATTTTCATGATTAATATAAGCTTCTCGACCACTATCATCATCATTATGATCACCATCTTCCTGATCATGGTCATGGTCATTCTCCTCCGTCATCATCACATCCTTGATATCAATTATGTAGTATTAATTAAATTAAATTTACTATAATTAAATTATAAACCATATATAATATAAATTTTAATTTATTATTTTAATTATTAATATATAGCATAAATTTTATTTATTTAACATTATTAAATTAGAAATCATATATATAATATAAATCTCAATATATAATATTAGTAAGGGCCCTTATAAATATAATATTTTAGATTTTCCACTATATAGCGAGACCCCTATTCTTATGTAATTATTTAAAAGTGAGGGCCTTTATAAATATAATATTTTAAATTTTCCACTATAGTTTTTAAATTAACAAATTAATTTACTAAAGTGTTTTTTTACCATACCCTTTACTAACCAAAAATATCAATTAAATTTAGGGAAGCAATCAATAAAAGGATTTTTTTACTACCATGTAATACCCATTTCACCCTATCATTATCAATAAAAGAAATTAAATTAAGAAATTAAATTTATCCATTTACCGCATAATACCTATTTCACTTAGCACATTTATTTGTGTAATAAAAGAATTGGTTTTTATTTACACAAATAAATTTTCACGGGCACGACATCAGACTCCTCAACTCAATATATATATATATATATATATATATATATATATATATATATATATATATATATATATATATGAAGATGCCTCTCGGCATAAAAATAAATTTTCACAGGCACGACATCAGACTCCTCAACTCAATATATATATATATAAATGAAGATGCCTCTTGGCATAATAAATTAAGAAACTAAATTTACCCATTTACCATGTAATAACCCATTTCAAAAGAAATTAAATTTACTCAACACCCATTTCAAAAGAAATTAAATTTAGCCATTTACCGCATAATACCCATTTCACTTAGCGCATTTATTTGTGTAATAAAAGAATTGGTTTTTATTTACACAAATAAATTTTCACGGGCATGACATCAGACTCCTCAACTCAATATATATATATATATATATATATATATGAAGATGCCTGTCGACATAATTAAAACAAATACAAAATAGGGCCCACACTTTAAAGATTAATAAACAGGTAAATAATATGGTCTGTACATAAATAATATGGCCCAATAAATAAGTCGGTAAATAATTTTAGCATAGGGCCCAATAAATACAAAATAGGGCTCTCACTTTACAGATTAATAAATAGGTAAATAATAAGGCCCATACTTTAAAGATTAATGAATAGGTTTTAACATACATTTTAGGTTTTAAGATACATATGTAAAAAATTGTGAATAAATACTTAGATTAAAAATAAGTTATATAATATAAAAATTAATAAATAGGTAAATAATAGGGCCCACACTTTAGAGATTAATAAATAGGTTAATCTCATGGAATCTCATCTCATATATATACTTTTTTGGTTTTAACATACATATGTAAAAAATTGTAAATAAATACTTTGATTAAAAATATAAGTTACACAATATAATATAATATAACTAGCAATCGCATATGTACAATGCAATGTGAACGCTGAAAGGTATAAGTTTTTTGTTTTAGAGGGATATTTATGATGTTTTTTAGTTGATGTTGATAAGGGGTGTGATTGATTTTGGTAATCTAAAAATATAGACGAACCACTTCATTTAAATAGCGCAAACATGAGGTCTAACCTTTAAAACAATTCAATATGAAAAAAGTGATGTAATCTACAAAAATTTGGATTGATACAAGAGTGCAAGACAGATAATCCTAAGCCTAACACATAGTCATAAATTAGTCACAAGCCTTTGAATTGAAGTATAGCTTAAAATCAAAGGAAAACACCATACCCTCGTGAATCAATGTTTCTAAATAACATTCAAACAAAACTAAACTTGTGATGTATCTAAACCCTATTAATATTATAAAAGCAAAGACCTGTCTACATCGATAAAGTGGAAAATAGTGCCCAGGAGGTGTGTTGGTTATACAATGACCTCAAAACTTACCTTATGTTGAAAGTGAAACACCTATCTAAACACCAAAAATTACATCCATTAAAATAGACTTCCATGGAAAATAATGAAATTCCTATAGAGATTGTAGTAGGTTTATGAACAAACTCTTAGCTACTAGACATATGATCAATTTGTTCACTACACTAGTTTATTTATTTTTATAAACATACTAGTTTAGTTGTAAGAGTATTGGAGTTCGTATTCCTCCATTCTATCCCAAGCAGAAAGGAAAAGACAGTTAAAACAAAAAAAACCATTTCTTCATCTTCCTTCATATTTATCTTCACATCAGAATCTTGTATTTATTCATAAAAAGTGTATTATTGCTTGCCATTGAAGTAGAGCATGCAATGTTATACTCTAGCCATGGGAGCACTCCAATGTCAAATCATTGATCGCAAATGATCAAATTCATAGAAGTATGAGTTGCAAGAAGAGGCTATTGAAAGCATTCACAAAATTGTGACACAAGTGAATAAGAAACCAAGTTCAAGCTTCTCCAGCCTCCCCCATACACATGGCCGAGATCAATAAAATTTTATTGTCTTGGCTAACTGGTAAAAATAACTTATTAAATTTAAAAATTACCTAAATTTACTATATTTTCCAATCTTACTATATTTCCCAAAATCTGCCAGTACTAATTGTAAATGCTATACATTAAATATAATGCTTATATTTCAAAATACGTTCTGACTACTCTATACTTATTAAGAAAAATCCCACCCATAAACCTTGGCTGAAAACTGAGGATGAATTTGGGGAATTGAAGGATGGCATTACAATCACAATAGCATAGGGTTTCTATTGTTTCCATTATGTTCACATTAGGGGGTGCATACTGTGGAAACTCTGTTGAATTTCAAACTTAGGATTTCTTGACAAAATCTTTTATAGAGGAGCTAACTCTTATAAGTGAGCTAAAGATGTGTTTGATGCAAAACTGCAGTAGCTGTGCAAGAATGGAGTTCAGCAGTGGAGAAATTCTTGGCAAGATGGTGAATCTAGGATCAATTGTCCTATTCCTGTAAGATGGAACTGGACCTGTAACGTTCAAGTCAAGGATCAGACTGGTATCTTCTTTTACTTTGCTTCCCTTTACTTTCAAAGTGTAGTACAAGAGGGTGTTGAGGTTTTATTATGAACCCCAGATCAGTGATTCCTGTGCCCTTTGGAACTCCAAACAGAGACTTTACTTTCTTCATTAGTGATTGGCATACTCGGAGTCACAAGGAGAGAATGGTTCCTATGGACTCCAATTTTTAAATTTACAAGCTTTATGTTGTCAAAATTAGAAGGTTGAATTCCATGTTGTGCTTACTAAATGGGTAATATTATGCTTGAACACAGGGAAAAGCTATCACATGTGTATACACAATGTTGGAATTTTGACCTCATTGAACTTTAGAATCCAGAATCACAATATGTTTCTTGTGGAGACAAAATGATTTTATATAGTACAACAAAAATACATGAACTTGAATATCCATGTTGGCCAGTCTTACTCAGTTTTGGTAACAATGGACCAAAATGCAAGCATTGATTACTATATGGTGGCAAGTGCTTGCTTTGTTAATACTACTATTTGGGAAAATGTAATATGTTTTTTTTATTCTGAGATATTCCAACTCAAATGGAAAATCAAAAGGACCTCTTCTTGATGCTCCCAATTATTTCTATGATAACTATTTCTCACTGTTTATGAACAATTATGTGAACCAGGTGGAAAGATTGAATAAACTTCTTTTGTTGGTGGTCTGCAATGCAAATAAGTTTTTAAGTAAAATACGTGAAGTTTCTCTAAGTCATATGATGGATTCCACATTTCTATTGCAGAACCAGACTGATTTATATGGTAGGCAATCAATCAAATTTCAAAAAATGAAAGCAGAGGTCTCGTGTTATTACTACTATAGGCAATTTTCCAGGAAGTCATTAAGGAATTACAGGGTTCTTTGAGGGATGAGCTTACAAACAATGATGTGATTTGAGTCGAGAGACTAAGCAAACTATCTTTATACTTTTTCAGGTTGTTCTCTATACATAATTTTTTTTTTATCAAAGACAAAAAAATTTAAACTCAAATGATGGATTATGCATCACTCTTGCATAACTAGCCTATTTCCACAACAAAAAATTGACAAATTGAAAAAATGAATGCGGAAACTCAATATTATTACAACCAATGGAAGTTTTCCAGGAAGCCAATAATGGATTACAGAGGCCTTTGAGGGATCATATGCTGAAAAATTATGTGCTTGCTACAGTTAGCAAATCACAGAGCAAATTTGCATAGATGGGAACTCTGTTGTAAAAATCTTGAATAGAAATATATAATTACAAAACCCTTGATTGTAACTTACAAAATAAATCCTCATAGGAAATCTAGAGGCTTATCACAGACTCTGTAACCTCTATAGTTCATTCTGGTCATTTGCAGTTGCTTACCAGTGCACTGCGATCTTCTCTAGCCTCCATTGAACACCATTGATAGCTAGTGCAACTGAATAACATGTGCTAAAAAAACCTCCAATCCTCAAACAACTTCATCCAGACAACGCGTGTGATCAAGAACAAGAAGCAAATTTGTTAACATGCAAGGGGAAAGAGTCCAAATAGTGGAGTATTAGGAGAAATTTGTTGTCTTTCACAAGACATTATGAAGGATTAGGAGGAATTTATTGGCTACATTATATAAATATACCAATGCATCTACAACAAGATCATAGACACAAAATTTTTTATATTGAGCAATACCTAATGCACCTGTAAAAAGATCATAGACACATAGAAAGTTATAACTAATATAGTCCTCCTTGCAAAATTTGGGGTCTTGAATCAATTGTTAGGAGAATTTATAACAAAAATATACCTTTCATGCCTTACTGTAAGCTACAGTCCAGGTAGAGCTAGGGCTTGAGAATAAAACCCTCAAACTAAGTTAGTTTTTCACGAAACTTGGAAGGAGTGGTCATGAGGAGTCTACCACCAGATTCAAAAAGAAGCTTTAAGTTTCATTGGGGAAATAAATCTCAACAAATCAACAAAAGTGATACTTTTCCACCAATAGTTATGGTTGTACATCAATTCTCTCCATGTGAATTCTAGATTTCATTTACATGCAAAAAAATCTTATGCATGATGTAGAAGAAATGACCTCAAATCCCAAATTATATGGTACATGAAAAAATCAAATAGATGGCAATAATACCAAGCAAGTGCATCAAGTGGGCTACTAGGAATTTTGATTACATATTACCAAGGTGAAAATGTAGAAGCAAGACTGGGGACAAATGAGCATATGATAAAAACATAATACTTGCCGAAACATTATCAACAATTCCATTTTATGCATATGGAAAAACCATAATACTTGCTAAAACATTTAATCAACTAATTTGTGTGGTTTCTGTGATATTTGATGAATCATTTCTTTCAATATCTTTAAAAAAGCTATGATTTAAATCACAAAATTAAACACTAAAGCTAATGGATAGGTCTCAAAGCCGTGCATTTACTCGTCTTAGCAGAACCCCTGGATATTTAGCCCTTGAATGGTTGTTGCATGCATCTGCGATAGAAATGAGTGATTTTTTCAGATTTCAGATGGTTTTACTAAAAATAATTAGTGGCCAAAATAATTTAGACTTGTTCTATCCTAAGGGTATGGAATATTTTCCATGATGGGTAATAGGTATGATTGAAGAAGGAAAGATTATGGATGTAGCTGATCTAGAACTACGATATTCGGCTGATTATGATGGTAAACAGGATGTAAATGTAATTAAAATTGCATTTTGGTGTATTCAAGAGGATGAGAAAATAAGGCCTTCAATGAATAAAGTTATCCTGATGGAAGAAGGTCACATTGAAATCAAAGTGCCACCATTATCTATTCAATTTTTGGCAAGAACACAAGTTAGGATTTTTGAGCAAACATTGGAGTCTAATTTTTTTTATACAGAGGCAACAACAAGTCAAAAAAAACTTATGCATGATGCAGAAGAAATGCCCTCAAATCCCAAATTATTTGGTACAGAAAAAAAAATCAAATAGATTGCAATAATACCAAACAAGTGCATCTCCCATACACATCCTAATGCACCTCCACCTAATTCACCATAGCAATTATATCAAGTAATACCTAATTAACATAGCAACAATCTTGGAGATAAACTTGGTTGCAGTGTGGTAGTCACTACACACACGAAGGTTCGTGTGTTCACTGAAATGATGCAAAAGTAAGTGGTAGTGAATTATGTGGGCCCATTTTTATATGTCATGCGACAAGTGCAAAAGTTTTAAGTGTTGCATCATATAACAACCAAATAAAATTACCAGTTTTTATGTTACATTTCGGGTGGTAAAATTATGGGCATGACAGAACCCATTTGGCAGGAATCATTCCTTTGTGTCGGCTTCTCATCTCCATCTTGTACACTCTATCCGCAATATTTCATCCATTTTGTTCACTGTGTTCATGTTTAGTTTAGGTTTGTTTAGCCTAGTTTGGTCTTCAGTGTGTTTTTGTGTGCAGTCTTGCAGGACAAATTTTTTCTAGTAACATTTTCGAGAAATTTTGACCTCATATTTAAGTCCAAAAAATCCAAAAATGATATGATCGACTGTAAGCACACCATTAATTGTATTGTAGCCAAATCTAGTTATTTTTTGGGTTTTTGCAGTTAAATCCATAAAAAAATACTAAACCCATCTAAACAACAAGTCTTAATTATTTTTTTATGATCTATGGATTTTTGCAAAATTTAAAGGGCTTGAAGATGCATGTGTTAATAATAACTTGTCCGAATTTCAGCCCAATCTGGTTTGTCGTTTGCGAGAAAAATAAAAAATAAAACAGGGGTTTGTGTAGATTCATAAAATAGAAAAAGTAGAATAACAAAGGAAAAATCAGTTTTTCGAGTGCAATCACATGCTAATCCTAGACACAACTCCACATAACGAGATTTGAGAATTTCTTAAATCAATTAAAGATTGGATTTAATAGTTTTTTAAGCTATTTAGTTTGGTGAGCTCAGTTTTACCTCGACCTTCCCCAGTTGCTGTTGGGATGTTTGCAACAAAAAAGTCATTAATTCATAGTTAATAGTCTATATCCATAAAAAGACTAAACAAAGAACACTTGGACCAGCCCATTTTCTGCAAAATGAAACACAATAGACATCATTTCTACACCAATCAAAAGATAGATTAGAGGGTCATGCTTGATTTCAAAACCAATAAGGGTTGGTATTGAACCTAATTATCAAGATCTAACAATAAATTGTTTGAGTTGCGAGTGCTAAATCATTGCAAGATATTCTAAATTTAAAAATATGGGAATAATTCAAGCATGTCAATATGTCTTAAATAAACCCAAGTTTGGATTTAACATAAGAAACATGTTCATAAAAATATTTCAAGAGCTTAAGTAACACATTCAAGTGTCAATATTCCTCATTCAAAACATGTTTTAAGAGAAGGAATTGGGAAGTAAACAGTACATTTTATGAGTTTGTTTTCAAATTCAAAGTACAGTAGTAGCGTAGAACGTCTGATGATTAAAAACTGCTACATATTGCCAGCATTAGGGAGGTTAAAGTGTCATAACTAGAACCAATAAAGTAGTAGAAGAGACATTAGTTCAAAACTGATAGTCTCTAACCACAGAAAGAATAAAAAAGAAACCTTGGACCATCCCATTGCTGACAAAATGAAACATGGTAGAGATCATTCTTGGACCCTTAAAAAGATATTTTTAAGATCCATCATTGATTTCCAAACCAGTAAGGTTTGGTTTTGAACCTAATCAGCATCTAACAAAAAATTGTTTGAATTAGGAGTATGAAATCATAGCAAACCATTCTAAAATGAAAATATCGGAATAATTCCAACATGTCAATATGTCTTCATGTTAATCATTGAAACATACAAGATAAAAGAAATAAAGAAAATACTTTTAACAAAGAACCAAAACACCTAGAATGAAGAATTATCATTTTCCCAGCCTGTTTTGAAATGACAGTTGTAGGATAGGGAAAAAAAACTACATCAAATCCTAACTATTTTTCCAAAAATTGGCATGTTCACTGAACTATTTAACTAAATGCTGACGACTATTTGTATAAATTCCAGAAAGACATTATGTGCGTCATTAAAGTTGAATGCTTTTTTTGTTGAGGGTTGGAAAATAGATGTTTCATAAGTATGAAGAAAAATTTAGTATGTGATCAACATTCAGAAATAGAATCAAAAATATTTCGCTTGTAAACAATCCATATTCTGTATTCTACCTAATACCTATATGAATCTTCACCCTCTATGGTTTTCCTTACCTGAGAATCAATGGGATTTCCCATTGTGACCTATTTGTGCTATAAATTGTAAATCTAGACCACAACCCCCATTTCGCTGCTTGTTGCCTGTAAAGAGACTTGAAAAGTTAGATCAAATTTCTTACATAGTTGTTTTCAGAAATTACTCATAATATTACATGATGTGATTCTTCACTAAACATTAAAATGCCAAACATATTGATCATACTGACTGATTCAATTTCCTCCGAATATATACTTATTATCTGCATTTAAGCACCAAAATATATCAAGGTCCATGCCTAACCTTCACTTTAAAAGGATTTTAAGGAAAAGTTATGTCTTAGAAGAATTAAACCTTTTTGTTGGGTAACAAGCACCTTTCATTTGTTGATCACTAATGCTCCTACGTCAAATTCATTTTGTATAGAATCCCTGTAATTTCCCATGTATGCATACGCCAATATCAAGCACTTCCTTTGAAGCAATGTCTTCACTATCAAGGATTTTAAAAATTGAAATTGATTCCAAAAAGGAGCAGTACAATTTCCAGTGGAGTCACTACGTCTCTACTTGTAAATCTACACAACTGTAAAGTTTTACATGTAAGATCCATCAATTTCTAGTCATGGGTGGGTCAATAGCTGGTAGAGGTTGTTTGTTGGCATGATCGTTTGCCACTAGAGATCTATTTATCTAAAGTCACCCTAACAAGCTCCATTAATAGGGCCTCCATCTCAAGGAAAAAATAAACATATGCAAAGAAAGAAAGGATAAAACCATTGGGCTTTATAGAATTTAGGAAATACGTATGGTAGAAGAGAATGAAGAAAAATGAAGCAGGCTGACATTATTTTTGGTCTATAAAAACCTCTCTTTCGCAATGCTATCTACAAATCAGGAGACATGATACCCATACGTAATGAGAAAAAGCCAGAGCTAATATGAAAATAACTTACCAGCAAGAGGAAGTGGCCACGTCCACAATAAGTGCCAAGCTAGTTACAAACCCCAACATTCTGCACGCATAAGTGATCTACCACGACATTGATGAGCCACGGAAAAAGAATGTACGAGCCAGAAAACCACTGAAATTCCACCGAGAAAACGCAGAAACTTCCAGACGGCCGTCAAAGTGTCAAATTTAACACAGTTGCAAAAACGTCCGCAAAGGCCTTTCCCATAGGGGGAATGCTTTCGGCATAATAAATAAGTTATATAATACAATATTATATATAGGTGACTATGTTTTGATAATATATATCAATTTTGAGGTGCATATATTGGTATTCTCACATAAGTTAGATAGGCACCTCGAGATTGATATCTCTCGGCGTCTTTTAAATAAATGTATTTAAGATATCTATGCCAGTAAATAATTATAATATTAAAGTATAACATATACTTACAAATGTATTTTATCAAGTGTTGTACTTAAATTTATTATAATAAATTAAAAATATTATAAACTTAGCTTAAACCATGGGTCTTTAAATATTAATAGTTACACCATATAAATATATTCACTACAAAAACAAGCACTTTTGCCACAATTATTCTACAAAATTTCTACAATTTGGCATAATTGTAGAATAATGTATGGCATCTCTATGATAATCTAGTTATTGGTTTTTAATTATTGTGGATTTTCTATACTAATTTATATTGTTAATAAGTTGTAGAAAATCCACATCTTCAAACTTTCATTATAGAAATCTCCATTTTTTTCGAAATAATATTAGAACTTATTATAAATATTATTCAACATATTTTATAAAATTTGATATTAATTATAATATTGTGGAAATGCCACATAAAAAGATTAATATTAAATTATAATATTGTGGAAATCCACATTAAATATTTTAAATTTTTTTCTGTATATAAAAGGACTAACTATGTAATATATTAATTACACCAAACATCTGTATATCTATAACCTAGTTTAACAATATTGATATATATATTGTGGAAATATGATGCTATTATTATTTTTTAAATATTTGCATATAAAAATTGCACAACATCCATGTAACTAGTATATATTTAAGAAGACTAATATTAAAATTGTAGTATTACCTAGAGATTTTAAATTTTTACGTTATTTTAAGAAATTAAAATTAAGATAGTGTGGATATTACAACATTAGCAAATGATATATTATTAAACTAATTTCTAAATACTCATAAAACTATAATGTACAAATACCACAATAAATAATGGGAAATGTAATGTTGTAGAATTGTTTTTTAATAAATATTATCTATTAAATTTTCATTTATAATATATTTAAGTTAAACTAATTAAACCTATAATTGTTGTAGAAATATTAATGCAACCTATTTTCATGGACATTTAAAATATTAAGATAAATTTTCTATTTCATATTAACCTTCTTACATAAATGTTTTTTTTTGTTGAGAATAATTTGGAAAGAGTTATTTTTTTAAGTTGTTTATTGAATAATCTAAGAAGATTATTATAAAAATTTATAATAATGTGAAAATATCGCAGAAAATATGATGGAAATACCACATTATTGTTGTATATATCTCCCTCCTTGGGTAAATATAGACAAACCGAAGAATATGGAAATCAAAGAAACTCAAAACCTGACATTTATTTACGCCGCCATTCACACCCTGGCGCAGGTTGAAGGCACAAATCAGAAGGTGTCGAAATGAAAATGGATGCGCCCTGGCGCAAGTAAGGTGGCGCAGGTAAGAAAATGTTGACATGAAAATGGATGCTCCCTGGCGCAGGTAATAAAATGTTGACATGAAAATGGATGCACCCTAGTGCAGATCAGAAGGTGTCGACATGAAAATGGATGCGCCCTAGCGTAGATCAGAAGGTGTCAACATGAAAATGGATGCACCCTGGCACAGGTAAGAAAATGTCGACATGAAAATGGATGTGCCCTGGTGCAGGTAAGCTGGCGCAGGTAAGAAAATGTCGACATGAAAATGGATGCACCCTGGCGCAAGTAAGAAAATGTCCACATGAAAATGGATGCGCCCTGACGTAGATCAGAAGGTGTGGACATGAAAATGGATGCGCCCTGGTGTAGGTAAGGTGGCACAGGTAAGAAAATGTCGATATGAAAATGGATGTGACCTGGTGCAGATCAGAAGGTGTCGACATGAAAATGGATGTGCCCTGGTGCAGGTAAGAAAATGTCCACATGAAAATGGATGCGCCCTGGCGCAAGTAAGAAAATGTCGACATGAAAATGGATGTGCCTTGGCACGGATCAAAAAGTGTCGACATGAAAATCGATGCACCTTGGCACAGGTAAGAAAATGTCGACATGAAAATGGATGCACCCTGGCGTAGATCAGAAGGTGTCAACATGAAAATGGATGCACCCTGGCACAGGTAAGAAAATGTCGACATGAAAATGGATGCGCCCTAGCGCAAGTAAGGTGGCGCAGATAAGAAAATGTCGACATGAAAATGGATGTGCCCTGGTGTAGGTAAGGTGGCGCAGGTAAGATTATGTTGACATGAGGATGGATGCACTGAGGCGCACCTTCAGGAGGCTCAACATTATGAGCGTTGACACCCCAAACCTGACAGAAAGAAAAACCTGACGCAGATATTCAAATGGCCATAAATTTTCACAGGGAGCTCGGATTCACGCAAGGTTAGAATTTTCGGAAAGCTTACAAGGTCCTCTATCTAACTACCACTAGATATATTTAATTGGGTGAGAAAAATTTCTTCAAAAATGCAAAGCACAATTCAACATTTTTTTGGTTTGCTAGGGTTCTCACCTACTGCCGTAATGAGATGAATTAAATATAGCTTGGAGGTAGTTGGGGTAGATTTGGAATTCCTCTCTCTTCCCTCTCTCATTCTTCCTATAAATTGTAAGAAGGGGCTTCTTTCTAAAGGTTGTACATTCTTGTTTTTCCCCTCCCTTCTTCTCTTTGGCAGGTGAATTTGTGGAGTTCAAACCTCCCATCTAAAATTTTAATGCAATTTTGCCTCTTGGCATTTTGTAGTGTATTGTATTAATCTTTGGAGCAAATAATACATGTCTGTGGATAATTCTCAACCCTCTCTGTGTTCATTTTCATCCTCCTGATCTTAAACTACAAATCTGGTTATCTGTACATGATCTTGCATTACATTTTAATGGTTTGTGTTTATTGGCAAGAGAGATGTTTCTTCATTGCTCGGTACATCACCTTTGTTAGTTTAGGTTTATTTTTATTCATCTTCTTACCCTGTCTCCTTGGTAAGTTAGATTAGGTTTTTGAGTAAACCCTCTGCATTTTTATGTGTGCAACTGAATAGAGGAATAGGAACCGACCTTCATAGGGAGAGCTTTCCCGATTCACAAGGTCCTGTCATCACCAATCCGGCACTACGATAATTCTTCACCGGGAACTCCTCGTGTTATGATTATTTACTAATGCATAGCCTTTAGTTTGGTGGATGTAATCCATGAGGTACTTCAAGTGTTATTGACTTCACTTACCTTTCACCAAGACTATGGGAGAAAATTTACAATTACACCTCTTAATGGCTTCTTCAATACACCTTTAAACTGATGGCTTCCTTTACACACTTTCTACAATATTTCTCACTACTTCCTTCTATTCTAAATGAGGGGGGTCACCTCTTTATTTATAGAGCTTCCAGGCTTATCCATCTTATCTGTAAGATAGGATAAGAAATCCACTCTGATGAATCATATTCCATACCTTAACTCTTATCTGTACATGTAAGCTTATCTTTTAAGATAAGATAAACCTTATCATTTCACATGGGTTCCACATTTTTAGACTTTTTACAAATAAAATACACAAAATATTTATGACCTCACTCCTTGTCCTTATTACCAATATAATATTTCTAATTCCTAATCATGTAGACCCTACTTCTCTACTTACCCCAACTTTGACATTTTAACATTACTGGACCACTTACGACAACTATTTACTTTTTACCACAACATTCCTATTGTACTTTTAACTATTTCCGTACTATACATTATTGGTGGCGTCGTACTAATAGCGCCGTTATCTTCTATCGGACGCTATTACTAATTATACTTAACAACATCCTATTCCTAATACATACATTAATGAAATAGAAATTACGGAGGAAAATTTTAGTGTCGACATCTTCCCCCTTCCTAGCTTCTACTCCGTCCTCAGAGTAGACTATTCTGGTGCTTGGAAAATCTTCAAATTGTCGTGGTTGACCCATTTTGTCATGGGAGTGCCATCCAATTCCTCCAGTCAGTATGTAGCATTTTCATGCACAGCTGCTATTTTGTAGGGTCCCATCCATTTTGGAAGAAATTTTCTGTCTTCTTTTTTTTGTATCTTGAATCATATACTAGGACCAAGTCGTTCACATGAAATGGAAACTAACGGATCTTTTGATCAAAGTATTCCTTTTGCTTCATTTTCTTCTTATAGCTTGTATCCTTCGCTATTTCTCTCATTTCCTCTAGAAAATGAAGATGTACCATCCTTTCTTTTACTGAATCACTTTCATCCATCCTTTCATTTTTCATAACTCTCATAATGGGAATATCAAACTCAATAGGAAGAACTGGATCAATGCCATAAGCCAACTGAAATGGAGAGTATCCTGTTGCTGATTTTGATGTTGCCCTATATGCCCACAATGTTGCATGAATCCTTTTATCCCATTTGTGTACCTGCAAGGCTGCATCTTTTGCTAGAATTTGACACAACACAAAATTTGTTTGTTCCACCTGTCCATTTGTGCTTGGCTTGTATGTTGTTACCTTCCTGTGCTTAATGGAAAACTTATTGACTAGGGCTTCTACCACCTCATTAATGAAGTGGCTTCCTTGATCTGTTACAATTTCTAATGGACAACCAAATCTGGTGACAATGCGTTCATATATGAACCTTGCCACTTCATCCATGGAAGTTGTTTTTAATGGCCTAGCTTCATCCCACTTGGTTAAATAATCTGTGGCAACTACAATATACTTATTTTGGCGTGAGGTAGTTGGAAGTGGACCTACAATGTCTATTCCCCACTTTTCAAAGGGACCAAGTGGAAGAATAGGGCATAATGGAGCTGATGAAGTTTTACGGTTACCATGTGTTTGACAAATATCACATGTCTTACAATAATTATAACAATCTTTAAAAAGAGTGGGCCAGTGATAACCTGCATCCAAGATCCTTATTACTATAAGTTGTCCAGAGAAGTGCCCTCCACATGTACCATTGTGGAATTCTTCTAGCAGCTCCTTCCCTTGATCACGTCCAACTGCCCTCTTGTACTGTCCATCGGGTCCTATTCGAAATAATACTCCATGCAGAATAGAATATGGACGAATGGCTTGAGTAATCTTTCTCTTAGTCTTTGCATTGGCACCATCAGGAAACTTGAATTCATTCAGATAATTCCAAATATCTATGTATTCACTAGGGATTGTGTCAAGGGACAACAATGTTGCATATGGGAAATCATTATCATCACAAGATGAACCTAAACCATCATAGGCTCGAGAGAGTGCATCTGCATTGACATGCTTCTTTCCTGGCCTATCTATAATATCAAATTCAAATTCTTGTAGAAAAATTATCCATCTTGCTATCCTCCATGATGGGTTAGGCTTATTTACAATATATTTTAGAGCCTGATGATCTGTTACAACTAGAAATTTTTACCCTAGCAAGTAATTCCTAAACTTCTTTACAGCAAAAATGATATCCAGAGCCTCTTTTTCAGTGACAGTATAATTTACCTCAGCACTACTCATTTGTCTGCTCCCAAAGTAAATTAGATGTTCATTCCCATTTTCATCCTTTTGGCTCAAAGTACTTCCTAGTGCTGCATCTGAGGCATCAGTGTACACAATGAATGGCTTGATCTAATCTGGATTCTTTAAAACAGGTGAAGACACCAGGGCTTACTTCAATTGTCCAAAAGCTTCATGTGCCTTATTTCCTGGTTCATAAGTAACATCCTTCATCAAGAATTGGGTTAGTGGCTATGCAATCTTTGAGAAATTCTTGATGAACCTTCTATAGTACCCCACATGGCCTATCTCAACTTACTTCTATTCATAGGAAATGGTAACTCTTTGATTTTTGAAACTTTATCAGGATCAGTACCAATACCATCTCTGGATACAACATGCCCTAACAAAATGCCTTTAGAACATCCAAAGACACACTTTGTAGGGTTGAGTGAGGCTTGTGCTTCATCTAACCTTTGAAATGCTATCTCCATTTGGTGCAGGTGGTCCAACTTGCTCCCATAGATGTAAAAATCATCCAGAAATACTCTGATTAAGGTCCCAATGTAGGGTTTGAACACCCTATTCATCAAACGCTGAAATGTTGCTGGAGCATTACACAACCCAAAAGGCATAACTCTATAAGCAAACGTTCCCCAAGGAGTGGTGAACGTGGTCTTCATCTGATCTTTCTCTGCTATACGAACTTGGTTGTAGCCGCTATATCCATCAGCAAAACTATAGCACTCCTGGCCAGCTACTTCTTCCAAGATCTGATCTGAAAATGGAAGAGGGTAATGATCCTTCTTTGCTGCCTTATTGAGCTTCCTGTAATCAACACAAATGCGTAGCTTCCCATTCTTTTTTATTGAGATCACAATGGGAGAAACCCATTCTGAATTCTCCACGGAAAATATGAATCCTGCATCAAGCAACTTATCTATTTCTTCTTTTACAGTCTTGGAAAAATTAGGATTCATTCTATATGGCATTTTCTTTATGGGCTTAGCACCATCTACCAGCTCAATAGAATGTTCTACCCAACTTACTTGACGGAGTTCCTTGTAATCAAAAGTGAATATGTGTATGTACCTTCGAAAGAGATGGAGGTAAGATTCCTTCTCACTCTCCATCACAGCATCACCAATATTTATTTGATGGAGACGATCATCAACTTCTTCTTCAGATAATTTTATGTGGTCATGAGTTGGTGTGACTGGAAGGATATCCATGACTGAAACATCAACCTCACTTTCTTCATCTTCAGTGTCCACTTCACTGGTACTAGAGTAATCAGAGGATGTCCAATCATCAGTTTCATCACTTGAATCCACAGGTTCTACTTTATAATGCCGAGGGATCACGTTTATCTTCACCCTCTCTCTACCACGTCCAAGTGTCATGAAACCTTCATTCCATTAGTTTCTTGCATGAACTCTCCTTAGCCATGGTCTTCCCAGCAACATTGGGTACGCAACAGTACCATTTTTCATCACCTGAAATTCTACCACACATACAACACCCCATAACAGATATTGCCACATTTGAAACTACACCTTCTGGTTTAGTTTTTTCCCTTATTTAATGACCTTAACATAAGTGTTGAAGGGCGATCAATTTTTAAACCCAACATATTCATTACAGACTCGGTCATTACATTAACTGCAGCACCTCCATCAACTAAGACATCATGAATTGAAATACCATTACATAATACCTCATCTTGTGGAGCATAGGGATCTGCCTCTGCCTCCAAAACAGGGACCTCAACCTCCTTCCTTCGTCGAGCATTGAGTCCACTTCGCAGCTCCCGCCTCTTCTCAGAAGACATTACCAAGAGTTGACCATATGTAATATTTGCAGGCCTTTGGACAGATCTTCCAAGATGGAGTATGGTCCTTGCCCCTGTGAAATCAGAAAATCCTACACACCCAACTTTCTTCTCCTATGTTTCTTACTAGTTTCTCCTTTCATCTTCTTAGGATCATTTCCATCTTGATTATCTTTTTCTTTCTTTCTTTTTGTTACAAACACATCTACTTCATTATTTCTGCTCTTATCTACTACATCAAAAGAATTCACAGGTACTTTTCCTTTATCATTATCTCCTTTACCAGATGTAGAAGCTCTATCTGGACAATTATACTTATAATGACCCTTTTTATAACAACCATAACATACAACTTCAGAAATATTTCTTTTTGGACCTCTATCTCCTCCCTGAGAACTAAATTATTTTCCTTGAAGAAGATTAATAGTTAACTGACCCATCCTTTTGAGCAGATCTTTATACTCAGTAGATGTACTAGGAGAAAGATTTGTGCTCACCGAGAGTGGTTGTGGATTCTAGACCAAAGGTGCTGGTGTAGGCTCTACTTTAGCAACAATTTCTTTGGGCTCCTTTTCCATGCTTTCTTCTTGCCTTCTTGCAATCTCCTTTTCTTGTTCAATGGTAGCTGGGTGGTCATACTTCACTCGTTGTCTGATCTCTGGCTTCATCCCAAGAATGAAGTTCCTACATAGGAGATTATCCACGCCATTCATCAACCCATCCGCTAATCCTTCCTTCCGGATCTGGGCATCGAGCTTCCTCCTTAGCTTTAGAACATGAGCATGATAATCCCTTATCTTCTCCTTCTCTCCTTGGGATAGCTTTGTGATATCGATCATGAGATCTGCATATTTTTTTTGTTCACCAAATTCTTCAAGAAAAATTTCAGTTAATAAATCCCATGAATTTTTCACATTTTCACCTAGTGGTTTCAAAACCACCTAAGTGCTGAACCATCCAAAAAGGTAGGAAAAAATTCAGTCCATTGTTCCCTTCTTATAAGGCCATTACAAATACAAGATCGTTTAAACTCTTGAATGAAAGAGGAAGCATCTTCATTAGATTGGGCTAAAAAAATAGGAATCTTCCCCATTTTCAAAAGTAACCACCATAAAATACCAACCCACAAGTACAATCAACAAGACTTATGTGCACAAATAATTGGAAGTACTGTAATAGAAAGTGACTTTACACCTTTTTACAGTAAAAGAAAAATTACCACGGTAACTATGGTAAAACTTGACTTACTGCGGTAATAACTGACTTTACTGTAGTAAACACTATTCAAAGTAAAAAGTGAAGTTACTGCGGTAAATACTATTCACGGTAAAAAGTGACTTTACTGTGATAAATACTATTCACAGCAAAAATGACTTTACCATGGTAACTACTAGTCACGGCAAAAATGACTTTACCATGGTAACTACTATGCACAGTAAAAATAAGGTTACCCTCCAATTGATTTTTGACTAAGTGGGAATATCTCTCTAGAAAATTCACCAACGAGGAATGGTCCCGGTAACGGAACCAAAATGTCATCACCAATCCGATACTACGATAGTTCTTCACCGGGAACTCCTCGTGCTATGATTACTTACTAATGCACAGCCTTTAGTTTGGTGGATGTAATCCATGAGGTACTTCAAGTGTTATTGACTTCACTTGCCTTTCACCAAGACTATGGGAGAAACTTTACAATTACACCTCTTAATGACTTCTTCAATACACCTTTAAACTGATGGCTCCCTTTACACACTTCCTACAATATTTCTCACTACTTCCTTCTATTCTAAATGAGGGGGGTGACCTCTTTATTTATAGAGCTTCCAAGCTTATCCATCTTATCTGTAAGATAGGATAAAAAATCCACTCTGACGAATCATATTCCATACCTTAACTCTTATCTGTACATGTAAGCTTATCTTTTAAGATAAGATAAACCTTATCATTTCACATGGGTTCCACATTTTTAGACTTTTTACAAATAAAATACACAAAATATTTATGACCTCAACTCCTTGTCCTTATTACCAATATAATATTTCTAATTCCTAATCATGTAGACCCTACTTCTCTACTTACCCCAACTTTGACATTTTAACATTACTGGACCACTTACGACAACTATTTACTTTTTACCACAACATTCCTATTGTACTTTTGACTATTTCCATACTATACATTATATGCGGCGTCGTATTGGCAGTGCCGTTATCTTCTATCAGACGCTATTACTAATTATACTTAACAACATCCTATTCCTAATACATACATTAATGAAATAGAAATTACGGAGGAAAATTTTAGTGTCGACAGTCCCACACTTGGGAAAAGCTCCATGTTATACAATCACACTGAGAGTCTCAACCCATTGAGTTGCAGACATTTAGGGGTGTTGTGATTTTTCATCAATAGTTTTCGCACACTCGGTGGGACCATGAGGTCATTCCACAAGATTTGAAGCAATTTTCAAGAAATTTGGACTTAGAAATTGCAAGTTTTACAATTTCAGATTTTTTTCAGCTTCCAAGCTGAACTTTGAAATCAATTTTGAAGGGCTTAAATTGCTCAAAACAAGTCAAAATTTCACCAGTTGATAGATCGGGGGATAATCTTCAAAAGGGTATTCTTAGATTTTTGAGATTTTGACTTTCACAATTTCATAGTTTTTAGTATTTCAGGTTTTCCTAGGTGTCAAGCCTATCCCATGTTCTAAAACATCATATTTTAGGTCTTGTAAGTTGCCTTGCATGACTTGAGTTTTACCTGTACCTTTCGGGGATTAGTAGCTGCACAACAAGACTTGATAACCAAATTGAAGAACTGTATCTTCCGGGTCCTTCAAAGTTTTAAATTCTATTTTTTAATATTGTCAGGTTTGGTGTGTAACTTGGCAAAATGCAGCCTTTTGAGGCTCATACCCCAACACATCCAGCGACTCCAAAGGGATAGAATTTAGTGGTATAGCAACACAGGCTGCCCATGTACATGAGAAGAATTCGAACCAGGTCTGATATTCGAGAAGAAGGGTTATTTGTCTACTTGCAGCTATCACCAGGTATAGGAAGGAGAGGAAGAAGACCACAAAGATCACCATCTCCACCTAACAGGACTTTATCAACCCCTCCACCTGGTAGACCTTTCATCTAATCAACAAGGGTTCTTAGGCCAATTAGAATGGCACAACAAAACCCTTTTGTCAACTTCACCGGCAGCAGCCCACTTGCCCTCAATGCACAGAATCCAGTTCCAATTGCAGCATTGAAGAATATCCCATTTTTCACTGGAGAAAATCATAGCACTCCTGGTGATCATGTTAAAGACATTGCTAATATTTGTGCAATCCATGAGATAAATGAAATGGATGTTACTATTAAATTGCTGGCATCTTCATTCAAAGGGAAGGCATGGCAATGGTTTAGGAGCCTTGGAGCTAGTTTTATCCAAAATTGGAATCAGTTATGCATAGTTCTCCATGAGTAGTTTGGAGAAAAGGGAGACAATTTGTCTCTACTAGAACAATTGACAACTATCAAGAGAGCTCCCAATGAGTAGCCGACTGACTTCAACATCGAATTTCAAAGGTCTTGGGATAGGATTCCAGTGGCCGTTAGGCCAATATTTGAAGGTGCTTTTTTATATTATCTTAAGGCTTTAAATTCTGCTATTTATATGTTAATTCAATCTATGGGAGGCACAACCTTACCTGCTGTTTATAGCATTGCCATTAGGGCTGAAAACTGTCTTATTCAAGCTGGTAAGCTGGCTCCTAGGCCTCCCATGCCCTTGTATCCAAACTTAGAAAATCCAAGCACTAGTCAAGCACCCACTTTGGCTCCTATTCCCACTCCTAGAAATCAAAGTTCAAATGAAACTTCTAATTCATCCTCTAGTGCTTCAAATGAACTCCAAGAGGTCATGAAACAATTGCAAAATTTAGGAAATGAGCTGGTTACACTCAAGAGGCAGCAGGCCCAAAAATTTATACCTTCTTATCAGCCTCAGGCTCAACCTAATAGGCAACCATACTAGCCCAATAGGCCACCCAATCCATCTGCAAATCAAATCCAAGTAAGGCCTCCCGCCAATAGACCATTTCAGCCCTATAACCCCAATGTTGCATCTGCTTCTAAAGCATTAGTGCCAGTGCAAAAAAACATAGCTCAAGAGTATGATTGGTGTTTCCCATGCAATGAACCTCACAACCAATCTATGTGCTTCAATGGTGCTTTGAACCAAGCCTTGATGGTGACAACTACTGGCGTATAGGGTGAAGTAAGTCAAGAAATAAATCAGCAACAAGGGACATCTCATCAAAACACAACTCCAAATGATACCGCACTTGTGAATTGGCAAGCTGAGAATTTTTGTGGCATGAATCAAACAATTTCTCAGAGTTTAGCAGCTAACACAAGATCAAAGAAGAGGAATATTGGTGAAGGGAAGTCATTGACTCCAAGTTATCTACAACCTTCCATCACTCCACAAGGTGTTTGTAAGTAAAATACAGTTCCAAACATGCAAGGACAGCCCAAACCACCTTCTAAACCAACTCAAATGCTAGCTTTTGTTGCCCATGTGCAAGAAAGGAATGTGCAGGCTAAAGGACAAAAAAGAGATGTTTCATCCCCATTTAGCATCATTGATTAAATGAAGAAGACAAATGTGAATATATCAATGTGGGAATCTTTATCCATCCCAGGCCAAGAGATATTCTACAAGCTGTCATGAAGAATTGGTCAACTTCAAACTAGTAGGTCCATATGCAAGAGAATGTCCTCACAAATGCTTCTCAGCCTGAAGGGAATCATGGAGGACATCAAGGTAAATTTTTGAAGCCCCCTTCATTCTATGTTTCATTAATCATTGGCGATAAACTAGTACACAATTGCATGATTGATTCTGGGGCAAGTAGTTATGTCATGCCCAAGCAAATAGCTGATTAGCTGGGTCTCCAATATGAAGTCATATCAAAGGGGGTAGTGCAATTGGATGGGACAATATTAGCAATGGTGGGAGTGATTAAAGGTTTAAATCTTACCTTGCATGCATGCCCCAACGTTACCATTTTGCAAGATGTGTCAGTGATAGATTTTCCACCACTCTTTGCCCTATGCTTATCAAGGGATTTCACAGCTAGAATTGGAGGCTACTTATCTATTGACTGGTCACACATGTTGTTCAGAACAAGATATGGTACTAAGGTCATAATCAGATCCAAACCAATTGCAAACTTTCACATTGAGCCTCATACTCCAAGCCAAATCAATGCCAATTGTTCAGCATTTGATCAAGAAGATTATCCAAGCACAAATGAAGTTGACACCAAAGTTGGAAGCATCCCAGATTTGACTCTTGATGAATGGGCAAGCAAGGTACATGCTTTTGATCCCTACCAAGAAGTAGAAGAATCTGAGCTAGGAGTCTATTGCATACATGAAGAAAACCAGCCTATTACTAGCATCACTAAACCAGACCATAAGGATGACAATGAGGTATGGCAGTTATTTTTTAATGGATCAAGGAGTAGGCAAGGTGCAGGAGGAGGAGTTGTGCTTGTTTCAGCTCAAGGCATCAAATATTATTCAGCTTTTCATTTCTAGTTTTCCTGTTCAAACAACACAATTGAATATGAGGCCTTGATTCATGGACTTCATTGGGCCAAGAAAAAGGGCATAAAGAACTTGCAGGTGTTTGGAGATGGCGAGCTAATCATCAACCAAGTTAGGGGACAACATGCTACAAAGAATGACCTGCTGAAGAACTACAAGAACAGGGTATGGGACCTCATTGAGGGTTTTGAAGCTTCCAACATCGTGTCCATACCTAGGAAGAAAAATGAAGCCGTAGATAGGCTCAAAGTAGTTGGAGCAACGTTTGATGTGGTTGACAACATCAGAAGGGAAAAAACACAACCACATATCCATGTGATTGTGAGGCCAACAGTTCCAGATAATAACACAAGCTGGTAGGTGTTTGAGAACGATCAATAGATCATCAATTTTTTTCAAGAAGAGGCTGAATTCTCAGCTAGGAATCAGGACAGACTAGAGCAGCAGTACAGGGATCAAGTAATGCAGGTGCGGAAAAACAAGCTTCCCAAGGGTTTAGTAACATTGGAGTCTATCTTCAACCCTAACGACCAGTTCCATAAGGAAAAGGCTAACATACAGGTCAAGAGAGAAGATTCAGAGCCAATTCTAGTTGGGGAAGGAAAAACACTTCAAATTGGTAAAATGGCCACTAAGCAGGAGAAATCAGATTTCATACAGCTTTGCCAAGAATTTCCAGATGTCTTCGCTTGGAGCTATGAAGACTTGAGAGGATTCAATCTAAAGTTGGCACAACATACCATAGAATTGGATCCAGATGCTAAGCCCATCAGGTAGAAGCAGAGACCATTCAACCCTCACATTGAGCCTCTAATGAAGAAAGAGCTAAACAAGCTAATAGAGGCAAGCATTATATTCCCGATCAAGCACTCAAGTTGGGTTGCAAACTTGGTTCTGGTCAGGAAGAAGAGTGGAGAAATCAGGTTGTGTGTGGACTTCCGAGACCTCAACAGGGCATCTCTCAAAGACCATTACCCACTTCCTTCAATGGAACAAATATTGCAAGTGGTATCCGGTTCGGAGAGATTCTCTCTCGTAGATGTCTACTCAGGGTATAATCAGATAATGGTGAAAGAAGATGACCAGTTCAAGATGGATTTCACCACCAAATGGGGCACCTATGCCTACAAGATGATGCCATTTGGGCTATCAAATGTTGGATCCACTTTCCAAAGGGAAATGTATATGGCATTCAAGGGATTGATCAATAAAATAGTTCTAATATATCTCGACGACATCACTGTATTCTCCAAAAATTCAGCGGATCACCTCTTTCATTTGAGGCAGGTATTTCAGAGATGTAGAAGATTTGGGGTATCATTGAATCCCAAAAAATGAATATTCTCTGCTCATGAAGGAAAACTTCTAGGCCATATTGTTTCAAAGGAGGGGTTGATGATTGACCCAGAAAGAGTTGAAGCAATTCGAGCGTTGCCATTGCCAAGTCACAAGAAGGCTCTTCAAAGCTTCTTAGGAAGGATCAATTTTGTCCACAGGTTTTTTCCAAACTTTGCAGCTCTCGTAAAGCCAATAACGCTGATGTTAAAGAAGAGCATGGCATTTAAGTGGACATCTAAAGGAAAGGCAAGTTTTGAGGCAATAAAAGAGGCTATATCTCAAGCTCCGACTCTTGTCAATCCAGAATTCTCCAAGGACTTCATGCTATATGCCTTCAGTGGTGGAGACACAATTTCTGCAATCTTGGTACAGCAAAACAAAGAAGGATTAGAACAACCAGTTGCTTTCTTCAGTCAAGGATTAGAGGAATACGAAACTAGGTTCTCTTTCATTGAAAAGCATGTCCTTAAAGTGATCAGGAGCTTAAAGAAATTCAAGCACCTAGTCTCAAACAACAAGATCCAATTATTGGTCTCTCATGCGGGAGTCAAGGAATTCCTTCTAAACAAGGATCTGAATGAGAAATGTGCAGGATGGATCACTCATGTCATGGAATATGACATCGAAATTAAGGTCACTAAACTAGTACATGGAAAAGGACTATGTGAACATCTAGCTTTGAGTCGGCAAGTTGAAGCAGGTGATGAAAAAGAGACTGTCTTGGTACTACAGGATGGTCAAGAACAGGAAAATGATGATGTGCCCACTCCTTGTTGGACTCAGAATATGATACACTTCCTACAGACAGGCCTATGCCCTCCAGAAATGAGCAAAGAAAAGAGGAGATACTTTAGATTACAAGCCATTCCATATGTGCTTGTTGATGGTGTTTTGTTCAAGAAAGACATCAATGGAGTTCTATTGAGGTGCATTGGGACAAGTCAAATTGAGAGGGTGTTACGAGATTTTCACGATGGAGATTTCCAGAGGACATTTTTCCCCATGGATAACAGCTCTCAAGATAATGAAGGCAGGGTATTATTGGCCCACAGTGTTCAGTGACTGCTATACATGGATAAGAAAGTGTAAGAAATGTGCACTCTTCATAGGCAAAGAAAGACTAGCAGCGCTTCCATTGCACCCAATTTTGGTTGACCAACCATTTATGCAATGGGGATTGGACTTCATTGGGGTCATCAATCCAAACTCAAGCCAAGGCCACAAGTGGATTCTCATGGCAACGAACTATTTCACCAAGTGGACCGAAGCAGTAGCGCTCAAAGAAGAAAATGAGTCTAACATACTAGACTTTTATGAAGGAATAGTGACTAGGTTTGGTGTGCCAGCCACTATCATATCAGACAATGCATTGGCATTCATAGGTTCCAAGATTACAGAATGGGCTGTCAAGAAATGGAATCTATTTGAGCACCTCTTCCAACTATTACCCGTAGGGTAATGGACAGGTAGAGTCCACGAAAAAGAATTTTCTAAGAATAATCAGAAGGACTTTGGATGAAAACCAAAGGACATGGCATACCAAGCTAAAATCAGCATTATGGGCTGACAGGATAACACCAAAGAGGTCTACAGGTAATTCTCCCTACAAGTTGGTCTATGGGAAAGAGGCAGTATTGCCTATATCATTAGAACTGCCTGCATTGGAGCTCATGAAGCAGTTGGAGTTGTCTGAGTTCAAACCAATGGAAGCCAGGTATGCGGAGTTGATGGAATTGGAAGAAATCAGAGAACATGCAGTTCAAACAATTGAGAAGGATCAGGCCTTAGTAAAAATATGGTTTGATAAGAAAGCAAAGAGCAAAGACCTTCCAGGAAGGGGACCTAGTTCTGAAATGGGATGCAAATCAGGTAAAACCAGGAAGGCATTCCAAGTTTGATGCCATTTGGAGTGGCCCCTACATGGTCACGGGATGTAAAAGTAGTAATGCCTTCCAATTGTCTACATTGGATGGAGAAGAACTCCCGATTCCGGTTAACAGAATCTATCTTAAACATTTCTACTAAAAGGAAAAGGTTTACTCTTGTAAATATTAGCCTAGATTTCAATTCCTCTAAGTGTGTATGCACATTGTCTTGTTGTAGTTAGGTTTCGGTTTTCCTAAGTGCTTCGACACAGGTTTTGTTGCTCCCAGGTTGAATTTCTATAGTTCAGTGTGCTCTCAGAGAAGGAGTTGTGGTATCAGGCTCAAGATCAGATATCAGGTTGGTTTTAGGTTATTGCTTATGACTCCATGCCCAATAGATTGCTAAAAGGCCACTGATCTTCTACCTAGTAGGTAGGTGATCCCGTTGAGTCACCAAATTGTTGTATATATCTCCCCCCGGGTAAATATAGAAAAATAGAAGAATATGGAAATCAAAGAAACACAAAAACTGACATTTATTTGTGCCACCAGTCGCACCTTGGCACACATAAGAAGGTGTCGACATGTGAAAATGGATGTGCCCAGGTAAGGTGCGTAGGTAAGTGACATGGAGGCCCTGGCAGAAGGTGTTGACATGAAAATGGTGTGCCCTGGACAGGTGAGAAAATGTCAACATTACGCCTTAGGCAGATCAGGTGTCGACATGAAAATGGATGCGCCCTGGTGCAGATCAGAAGGTGTCGACATGAAAATGGATGCGCCCTAGCATAGGTAAGAAAATGTCAACATGAAAATGGATGCACCCTGGCACAAGTAAGGTGGCGCCCTGGCACAATGTTAAGGCGCAGGAAAAAATCAGAAGGTGTTGACATGAAAATGGATTTGGCACAGGTAAGTGTAAATGTTGACATGAAAATGGATGCGCCCTGGCGCAGATCATAAAAGGTGTGCCCTGGCGACACAAGAAAAGTTGATGCGCCCCAGGTAGACGCATGAAAATGGTTGGAGGCAAATAAGGTATTGACATGAAAATCAAAGCGTAGGTGTCAACATGAGAAAATTTGCATGACCCAAGTAAGAAAATTTTGACATGCGCACCCTTAAGGTGCAGAGGTAAGAAAGGTGTCAACACCACACTTTGCAGTGCCTATGGCCAGGTGGCACTTAATAGTATGTTGACATGAGGATGGATGCACCGAGGCGCACCTTCAGGAGGCACAACATTTTGAGTGTTGACACCCCGAACCTGACAGAAAGCAAACCCTGACGTAGATATTCAAATGGCCATAACTTTTCACAGGGAGCTCGGATTCACGCAAGGTTGGAATTTTCAGAAAGCTTACAAGGTCCTCTATCCAACTACGACTGGATATCTTTAATTAGGTGAGAACAATTTCTTCAAAAATGCAAAATACAGTTCGCCATTTTTTTGGTTTGCTAGGGTTCTCACCTACCACCATAATGAGATGAATTAAATACAATCTGGAGGTGGTTGGGGTAGATTTGGAATTCCTCTCTCTTCCCTCTCTCATTCTTCCTATAAATTGTAAGGAGGGGCTTCTTTCTAAAGGTTGGATATTCTTGTTTTGCCCCTCCCTTCTTCTCTTTGGCAGGAAAATTTGTGGATTTCAAACCTCCCATCTAAAATTGTAATGCAACTTTTCCTCTTGGCATTTTGTAGTGTATTGTATCAATATTTGGAGCAAATAATGCATGTCCGTGGATGATTCTCAACCCTCTTTATGGTCATTTGCATCCTCCTAATATTTTACTGAAAATTTGGTTATCTATGCATGATCTTGCATTGCATTTTAATGGTTTGTGTTTATTGGAAAGACACATGTTCTTCATTCCTTGGTGCATCACCTTTGTTAGTTTAGGTTTATTTTTATTCATCTTTTTACCCTGTCTCCTTGGCATGTTAGATTAGGTTTTTGAGTAAACCCTTTGCATTTTTATGTGCGCATCTTATCAGAGGAACAGGAACCGACCTTCATCCAGAGAGCATTTCCTGATTTACAAGGTCCCAAACTTGGGAAAAGATCCATGTTATGCAATCGCACTGAGAGTTTCAACCCATCGTGTTGCAGAAATTCATGGGTGCTGTGATTCCTCATCAATAATAACTTTACTTCAACGAAACTTACTTTAACGATTTTTCAAACCATCAAATTCACTTATGTTTAACATGGTTGGTGTCTATATGATGTCTTAAATATTTATAACTAAACAAATGCAACTTATCCTAATAGAGTGGTTTTGAGTATCATAATGTATTGGTTTGCAACTACCAAATCTGAGATCAATTTATGCTTTAACTACTTATGTTGTTAAACTACCATATATTCTTAGGCATGTTAGTTTATGATGAAATCATTATTCTATGGGTTTATAATGATAATATTAATGTCTATGGTATGGAATGAAGACAAATTTCCCAAAACTTGATTGAACTTCTCAATCTACATCCAAACACATACTTGTTTGATTTAGGATTTGAAAACTTAGATTTCCATTAATATCTAGATAGTTTCTTAATTCCTAAGGAATCATGTATATACGAAACAATTTATTTTTTAGTAAAATAAATTCTATATTTATTTATTATAAGATAATTAATTCGAAAATGATGGTGGCCATTATGAATTACTATTCTTACTAAGATTGTGATTTGATTCCATATTTACACACTCAATAAATAAAATATTGTTAATTTTTTTTATATATATGCCAATAAATTTTAATCTAAATTTACTAAGGACACACACACACACACACACACACAGATACACACACACGCATACACACATTGACACATACACACACACATTGACACATATATACACACGAGTGCATCTAGGCTGTAAAGTGTAGATTATGTCATATTACAAGCTCATAGAGATAATTTAAAATATTCACATCAATAATAACCTTATAATTATATATATTGAACATAATAATTATAAATAAATTTAAAATAAAGCTTATATTTTGAAATTATTTTCATTGAACTAATGTTTAGAATGTTACAAATGACTCACAAGTCGATTATTTATATATTATGTTAATGAATTGTCTTTAGGGTTACACTTTTTTGTGCGGTCTTATAAGATGAATTTGAGATACACAATGTAACATTATTTAACAGGGAAAACAATATTTATAAGTTGGTCAAGTTTTCCCCAATTATCTATATATCATCTGTAGATCAGCCACTGGGATATAATTAATGTCAATGTTGAATAGGTCTTTATATACTTGCATGCTGAGAACATGGGATATTGATGAACATGCATTGGTAAGCTTGTTGAAAAAAAATGGTATTTATTCCATGATTGATGGAACTTATGTGAATCCATAGTTCACAGATCAATGTAGAAATTATTTTTCATATCAAAATTGAATAGAATGGTGAGTAATTAAAGACCCTCACATGATTATCAAATCCCACTACACCTTATTTTAATTAAAAGTATTATCAAACCCCTATACAATGTTTTGAATTTATTGAAATTGAAACATATCGATCGTTTATCCATTTGATGGACACTCTAAGTAAGTATTTTAACTTGAATTTTCACCCTCGATTAAATAAACTCATGAGTTTTATGTGAATCACCTTGGCCTGCCACTTACAGTTGTGGATAAGGCATTGACCTATGCTTAAAATTTCTTAACACGGTTCTTGTTCACCAAATTTGCATGTAGATTTTAAACACGAGACATTAGTCAATCATTTTGGCCACAGTTCCTTTCATAACACTTTCAAAAATAATTCATGCACTCGCTTCATACGTCTGCAAAAGGTATCCCTTCATCCAGTTATTTCCTTAAGGAATATAGTGTCCAACATATTTTGTATCAATAGAATCAGCTAGTTCCAATATTTCCTTTCATAACTCTACACATAGATCATTAGTAAAGAATTTGCTCAGTAGATATTAACAAGTGTCATGGTAGGTGGCGAGGGATGACAAGTTGTTTCTCACATTGATGGAAAAGAAATTCCAAACTTCTCAGCTTTCAATACAAGAAGCGAACCTCCTGATAGTAAAGCCATAACCATGGTCATCCTAACATGGTCACTTTCTGAGATATCCATGATATGAAGAAAAGTTGTGATAAGGCCAATCTAAACATGGATCTGATTCAAAGGGAGGATTTTTGACGGTCTAATGTGGACCATTTTTTAACTACTAATCTTGCCATAAATTACAATTTATCTAGAAAAAACAATGCCCTCACTTTATAGTACACCCTAAATTTTTATTCATTTTCTGTATCTTTGCAAGACTCATTTATTGTCAAAATGTTGAATTTATAATAGTCAAATAAAATATATAAAATCTATATATAAGAAATCAGATTTGATGGACGACTTCATTGATTAATCTTCCTATAAAGATATTTATAATGATTCTCAATCTAAATGTTAGAAACTAAAGTAGGTTTTGTTTGGAATTGGAGAATGCCAATCCTGAACTCAGTGTACAGATTTGGAGTAACATGTGTTGTCTAATGCTTTCAATTCTAATAACATTAAGTTATGAGATTTCAATATATTGTGGCTTGGTCATTTATTTTCATGAAATAAAAATCATTACGAATTGCATATCATATAGGAATAAATCTCAATTTAGGTAATTTATGCAAGTTTCAATTCACCTTTTTTTAAGCACTAGAAGGAATTTGAAGAATCCCTACAGACATGCAAAAGAAGCTTGAGATGCATAACATCAATAGGGAAGAACCATGATTATTAGTTTTAAGTAACCTAGAATGTATTATGTATTATCTATATTCATTTTTTAGAAGAAACAAAGATTGAAAAAAACAAATATCTGACAAAGTGTGAAAATTCAATGCATAAAATTGATTTAAAATCAAATCACTCTTAGCAATTCTAATTTCACTAGGCTAGATGCACATGTGAGGATAATGATAGTTGAGTCATTACAACTCCTTCCATGGAGTAGTGGTGATGTTAGTGGTGCCGTATTTCTTTCAAAAAATTTGCTCATAATTGTTTTGTAGGAAAATATTTTTGAACATTAAAACATTCTTCAAGACATTGAAGCAGTGTATGAATTGATTTTTTTGTTAGTAGCCCTTGCATCCAATAAAATAAACATTTCTGAAATTTGTTCAATAGAGGAGGCATTGAAAACCCATATTTTTAGTTGGTATAAGACCGTATAGTATCAATACATGCATGTGACTCTTACTTATCCGAGTAAGTTATGATTTCAATGCTGGAGATATGTTTCAGGACACACTTTAATCAACCGCGCATGTCTAATAGCTACATAATTTATTTTTTAATTAGACCATCTTGCACTCTAAGTCGAAAAACACCTTTAGAAAATGAGCTAAATGTTATATTACAAAACCACAATTGCCAACTTGTTATATCGATGCAAAATTTTTACCAAACCACTTTTGATAAATTTTGATATTGTAAGAAAAGATTAATATTTTCATTTCAAACACATGTAACTTTTCATCATTATTAATGTATGTTTCATAAAGTTATCTAAAACTTAGAAAATTTTTAAATATTCACTTCTGAGAAATTTTTATGTCATTAAGAGTGAAATAACATTTTAAGATCAAACATCAATGTTGGTGATTTTCTAGTTCCATAGGGTTTACAAATTCGTAGCATAAGAATGTTTATTCTGAGTTTATTGTTTAACCACTTTTTAGTTTTAATATTACTTTTATGTATGCCATATAAATCTATTTTCATCATTCTAATAATATTCATTTAGCATTTTTATGACAATTTAAATTCCTACTCGCAACGTAAATTTATTGTTATGACTATCTTCTAAACCATCATGAAATTTCTTCTTGATTGCCTACAGGCAGAGGTTCCTTTACATGAATTTAGTTAACCCATAGTGTTTAAATATTACATATGATTAAATATATAATGATAAATAAAATAGGTTGATAAATACAAAGTAGGTCCATATGTCTTTAAATCATTGAATAGAAAAACCATAGAAATATACTAAATTTTAAATTCATCATAAATCAAATACCTATATTACTTAAGATAGGTAAATAAGTTTATGCATATTATTTAGGATGAATATATAAATAACTAATGTACATACATTTTATAGGTAAGATACAATATCAATTTTAAATTATGTTGTCATCTAACTTATTGTGATCATCGTTATTGTACACCCTTGAAATATTCATTTCACCGTCATCATAGACATTATATAGATCACTATCATAATTGTCATCTTTACTATTGGTCATTTTCATCTGCCATTATCATCATTATAATGGATATTCAGGGTTTAATGTTTACAAATTGTTACATAGTTTTCATCTTTGTCATCGTCATCACTATCATTATCATCATTGTCATCATTATCCTCATCATCATTATCACCACCATTAACACCACCACCGTCAAAATATTTTCCATCATCATCGTGAATATTAATCTTATTAGTATTATTGATATTATTATGTAAATTTGTAAATAAATTAAATATTACAATCATCGTCAAATTGTGATCGCGATTGTCACAATCATGGTCATTGTCATTTTTCATCATCATCATTATTGTCACCATCGTTATCGTACATGTTTAGGTATTCATTTCATAGTCATCATAGTCATCATCATGATTATCATCGTCGATATAATCATTGTCAGATCATGATCATGATTTTCATCTTCACATTCATGGTCATTGTCATTTGCCATCATCATCATCATTATCGTCACCATCGTTATCGTGCATATTTAGTGTTTAAGGTTTACAAATTGTGGCATAGTTGTCATATTGTTCATCATCATAAATATCATTTCCATTGTTGTCATCATTCTCCTCACCACCATCAACATCATTGCCATCATCATCATCGTGAATATTAATATTATTAGTATCATTGATATTATTAGGTGAATTTGTAAATAAATTAAATATTAGAATCATCATCATATTGTTATCGTGATTGTCATGATCATGGTCATTGTCATTTGTCATCATCATCATTATTGTCACTATCATTATCGTACATGTTTAGATTTTAAGGTTTATAAATTGTGTTTTTGTACAAGTTTTTATAAATGGAGCTCAATGATATATTCTAAGCATTATATACACACTTGGTGGTGGTCCACTAACAACATATGAAATCCATACTTATGAAATCCACTAAAACCATATGGTACAAATCGCATTTTGATTCATATGAAATCTATAAGAACTTTGTGTATTATAGACCTAGAATTTTTATTACTCATACTTATTCTCTTAGGAGAGATCATTCCCTCTTTAAATGCCTCTATGATGTCCCTTGTAAGATATTTGAATCTAAAAGGATTAATTGTTAACGTTTTCTCATTTTAATTGATGTTGATGAAATTTTGATCCAAATGAATATTAGAATATATTATCTTGGATACTGTTAGTTTTAATTTATATAAATATAAATTAAAGTAATTCAATCAAATTCATTAAGAATTCTTACGACTCAAGGAAATATTAAATATAAGGGGGTCAAATGCTCTCTTGGTAGAAAGAATCGTGGGTTTCAATAATGAGTTACATGGGTGGGGAGCCATATTATTAATAATATGAGGCTTAAATCACCCACTGGAGAGGTTCTCATGGAGCTCATTCATGCACTAACTAAATGCCCACCTTATTTTTTTTCACTTTATTTTTGGTATCATCTTATGCATAATGCAACTCCTGTGGATGCTACTAGCATACCTATCTTATATTAATATATGTAAAATTTTCCGAGAGGTATATTTTTCAATGGGCCTATTCCACTTATGCTACACATCTATGATAGAAATCTCATGAACTACACCTCTCGGCATATTTTACATACATATATTTATATAAACATATGCCAAAACATATGTAATTAAAATATACCAAGAGGTGTAGTCCATGAGGTGCCTATTATAGATGTGTAACATAAGTGCAATAGGACCCTTGAAAAATATACCTCTCGGAATATTTTACATATATTAATATAAGATAGGTATAGTAGTATAATGTATGCCTACTAACATATTTTATGGTTTATAAAAAAATTACACCTTCAAATTTACAACTTAGAAAAAAAGTAACCGGTCTAAAATTACGGTTTAAAATTTTATTAAATTGTAAATTAGGTTAAAATATGGAAATATGGTCCAGAGACCATCAAATTCAAGGCCTGCTTACTATTATCCACTCTCAAATAATGCAACTTCTTCCTTATAAAAAACTTGTTCACCAATGACTTTACTTGGTACACAAACACCAATTTATCACACAAATCCGTTACAATTTTCTCAATAGAGACAATCAACAACATATATTCAAAAATAAAAAACCTAATAGTAGCACTCTTGACCTTCCTATTAAGCATGTCCCACTCTTCTTATGCCAATCTTGTAAAATATTTTTTTTTTCATCATGATCCATTAATCTCTATATATCAAAAGATCCTCCATCTGGAGTTCTTATCACTCAAAATTTTTGTCGTTAAAATTTCAAACTCAATTCTCTTGCTCCTTGCCATATTTAAGATTTTGCAAAAACTAGGTTTGCAATCTCACATAATAGTTTATAGAAAAAAAACCCTCTCCCAAGTTTTCAACATTTGCTATGATCATAGAAGTTGAGATTTTGGACAACCATGTATGCAATAAACTAAACAAATATATAATAATAAAAAAATATAAATAGCTAAAGACATGTAAAAGAATAGCCACACAATGTTTACCCTAGGAAAAAACTTTTGGTGTAAAAACCTAGCCATAACCTATTTTATTGTATTAACTTGAAACTAGCTCCAAATATAATATACCTTTAACAAAGGTTTTTCCTCCAACTACATTAATCTTGCACAAGTTATACACCAAACTTGTATTCATCTTTACCCTCTCACAATGAGAACATACATTTATATAACCAAGCACATCTTATAATTAATCTTTCTTAAAAAGAAAGCTAAAAAGCCTAAAATAATGTCTTTAAAACTTAGAACTGTTGATTTTTACAACGAACTCAAGGTACAAAGCTAAATTAAGGTTTCCACTATAATTATCTTCCACTAAATTTGGGTTATGATTTTTTATTTATTCAAAGCAACCCGAAAATAATCCAACAAATGACATTAGTTTTGCATGGAATATGGTGACATTCCAACACAAACTACTATCGGTAGCTTCTTCCCACACATCGAACAAAAAACAAGATGTATCATATTCTGAACACTTGTGGTTGTTAAAATCTCTTGGCTAGAGTGGTCTTTCTAGATCCACCCATATCATATGTATCAATGAAAATTTTCCTTCCTTTTCATATTCTTGAGGCAGTTATTTAAAAAATATTTTACCTAGTCATTAATTCTGACAAGATTCATGGCAGTTTCTATAACTCTGGTTTTCTACTTGTATTAGGACAATAAACAAGTTGTTTTTACACAAATTCTCAACAGAAAGAAACAAATTCAAATAAAATACTAGATTAAAATCCTTAAAATCATCAAAGAGAAAGTATTACTAAATATGATGCTTAAACTCGTAACCAAAGATAAATGAAATAGAGTGGAGGATTTCTTTCCAGTTGTCAAGTTTTTTATAGATGTATGGTTTTATTTTTTAGTTAGTATTTGGTGAATGAATTAACATAAAATCTATTTTCTACCTAGCAAAGGTCAGAAGGTGCCGAAATATTTTTTCTATCAAACTTTGTAAATCTAGAAATAAAACTTATAAATAACGGTTAAATGGACACCATATTTAGCATTTCAAATCAACACTTTTTAATATTGTAATAATATAAAAAGAGATTTATGACATTATTTTGTTGGATTCATAGTTCAAAAATTAATACAAATGGTATAAAAATATTGGTTCCCATGTCACTATCAAACATATAATTTTAAAAGGACAAATAAAACACAAAACCTAATCTTAAAACACAAAAAAATGAAGGATTTAAAGTATTTATAAAACTTAAAACCAAAATCTGAATCACAAAATATAACGAGATTTATCTACATAAATATTGAAAGCTTCAAACTCAAAAACCTCAAATATGAGAAAACATATATAACTTGAACATAGAAACCACACAACTAGAAACCTAAAATTTGAAAGTTAAAACCCTAAAACATGGAAACCCTAGAAAAAAAACATGTTTTTAATAAAATACCCTAGAAACCTAACATATGAAACGAGAAAATTGAAACTTGAAAATAAAAAAATTTGAACGTGAAAAGCCTAAAACTTGAAAATCGAAAATACATGCATTAGATATATATATTTTTATGAATTTCATGTTGATTTGTGGTATATGGTCTTAATCTAGTTGCATGTCCAAAGGTATGAACTTATAAAATTGAATTAGAAATCTATTTCTCAGAGAATGCAAGGTGTGGTAAAATTTGAATTTGGTTTTTAGGCTCATACCTTGAATAGTCTAATTTCCTATTATACCTTGCAGTAACCCGATCTAAAAAATAGAGCACATTCTTTGTTTAATTTTCACTTTTAAAAAATTAATTGGATTTTGGTTTCTATTGAGATAATTAAATATTTTATTAATTACTAAATTATTTTCAGGTAGGAGTTACAAAATAGATGATGAACATGTAGTTTATATGACAAATTTTAAAGTTCTTAGCTATTTAAAAAAGCATTTTTTTGTTTCAAATTTACACCTTCAATGATGTTTATTGTAGTGACTTATGGGTTTGAGAATACATTAGGAAGGTGAAAATTCAATGTAATAATATTTTTAGATACGTAATATTATTCCTTTTTGAACCAAATTACTTAAATATTAGTTCTTTCAAATTCAGGTTCATAAGAAATTTCAAATTCTTGCAACTTGTTAGATAGTTTAAGTAAAATTTTATCTATGCTTATATGTTATACTAAATTAAAACATCTTTGAGATATAAATGTGATATCAAGTAAAATTTTAACTATACCTATATGTTATACTAAAGTAAAACGTCTTTGACATATAAATATGATTATAATTGAGCGTCATCTATGGCTTCCATTTTGGTATTTATGTATATGTATTATAGATTTACATGCTTAAATAAATAGAAACATGTATATATCCAGTTATTTATGATCAATTACACTAGAATAGTTTCTATTTACTAATAAAACTCAAATAAATTTTAAACAAAATTTTGTAAGCTTCCCATTAATCATCTAGTTTCCTATGTTATCGGATTCCATTATTCTCTAATAGATGTCCATGTCATGTTCAAACGCTCTCATTTTTCCAAATGTTGGGGTGATTCATGAGTCTTGCTTTACACTTACCAACTACATTTATTTGAAAATTTTCAAGGTATTTTAAAAAATTCTTATTTTGTATATTATGTAATTATTAGTCCATGAGACCACATTTATTTCAAGTATTTTTTCAAACACTTCACATGCCTTGTGCATGCTTCCACATTTTGCATACATATCTATCAAGGCACTTGAAACTAAAATATATAAAAAAAATACCTTCTCCATAATTATTTGATGGACATCAATACCTTTTTTCAAATCTCCTAATTTGGTTTAAGCTTGAAGTATGCCCAAGGTGAATTGATCATATTGGAAACCTTTTATTTGCATTAATCATCTTTAGTAAGAATGTTGATGATAAAGTTTATAGTTTCATTAAGATGTTGGTCATTGTGTCTATGGTGTTGTCATTGATGTCAAAGGTCATTTATGGAAAAGAGAGTCTAAGTTTCATAGGTGTCTCCACGAGGTGATGATTAAAATAAAATGGAAAATATATTGGATCTAAAATATTTTAAACAAAAATGCACATAAATAAATAACAACTAACTAAATAAGGAAAGTGACCCAAGCAACTAAGAAAGTAGAAATTTAAAACCCTAGTGTGCAAGGAGAGTTAGAAACAACTCAGCTGATTCGATGAGATTGTTGGACTATGTCGTAATGATGGACGGAGAAACATGAGGAAGAGATGATGTGCCAAAATTAGCAGGAACTTGACAAGGTCATAACTTGAGCTCTGGGTGTCCGTTTGAGTCCATTTTTTTTTAAATCACATGTTTCGATGAGACGAATGCAACGGAAACCAGCCCTACTGATTGAGGCAAGTTTTGGACATGTTTTTGGGACCTAAATCTGCCATCTTGAGGCCGAAAATTAGGATTTAAGTTATAGTTCGGTTTTTTCCTATTTTTGGGCATTAGTTAATTTTTTTCTAATAATTGCATTATGAGTTAGAAAGTTGGAAATTCCTCTAATTTAGGGATGTAGAAGATGTGTGGCAATTTATGTGCCCATATGAATAAGCACGCGAACTTACTAAGAACAGTAGGTTCTAGTAAACTGCTAAAAATAGTAATTTTTGCCACCTAGAGTAGATTTAGTCAGAGTTAGTTAGACTTTACCTGGAAACTTGAGTTGGGAGTTGTTTTCCTATTTAGGAAACGTTGTAATTCATTATTCAATAATGAAGAAGGAGATCTATTTTCTTTGGAGTTCATATTATTTGTCATAAATCATGTTTGGTTAAAATTTGGCTACATTATCTGGTATCAGAGTTGGTTCGAGTCTTTTGTAAAAAAAATGGCAAGAAGACAAAGAGAAAGAGGAGGTGGTATTGCCCAGATGAATAGAAATATGCAAGATCTACATAGGCAAGTTGTTGTGCTTGCTGCAACGATAACCCAAAGAGGAAATCAAGGTGGAGATGACACAGATGAAGAAGAAGTTTGTGAAGAGGAGGAAACACAAGTGCCACCAATAGATTTTGAAGAAAGGATGCTTCGCGCAATAGAAGGGAAGAATGATGGGATAAGAGTTGATGTTTCAGAGTATGGTGGTAGTCTAAAAATAGAGGAGCTGATAGACTGGTTGAATAGCATGGGGAATTTTTTTTGAGTGGAAGGCTATGTCAGAAGAAAAGAAGGTAAAATTTGCATGCAAAAAATTGAAAGGTCATGCTATGTTATGGTGGGATCACCTATAGAAAGAGAGGTCAAGAAAGGGGAAAGAAATAATTAGGACATGGAGTAAGATGGAGAAGAATATGAAGGATAAATTTCTCCCTGTGGATTATGTACAAGCCCTTTACAGGAGCTTTCAGAATCTCAGACAGAACCTATAAACAGTGCAAGAATACACAGATGGGTTCTACAAGTTGTCCATTCATGTTAAGCATGAAGAAACTGAGGAAAAAATGGCTGCAAGGTATGTAAATGGATTAAAATTTTCTATTCAGGATGAGATAAGTATGCATAGGATTAACAACATGGAGGATGCCTATCAATTAGCCTTAAAGGCCGAGGAAAAACTAAATCGTCAAAGTTTTAGGAGATCACCTGGAATGAATAGGGGGCCTCATCTTCCTTTCAGGGATGAGCTGGTTTTAACCAAGGTAGGGGAGAATCATCTCGTGGATTGGACAAGCAAGAAAATATGAGACAAGATTTCCAAAATCAACAAAGAGGTAGAGGATTTTCTTAGGGCAGAGGATATGCTAGCGATAAAGGATGGGAGGCTCCATGAAGACCATTTGTTTGTTACAGATGTGGTGAAGAGGGGCATCAAGCTTTTGAATGCACGTATTCTTATTCACATGACAAGAGACAGGGAGATGCACCAAGAGTAAATATTTTTGAAGCTGAACAAGTAGAAGATGAACAGGACCTAGAAATTCCACCAGATGTTGGAGAAAATTTTATGATCAAGAGGACGATGATTGCTCCAAGAAAGGATATCAAGGGGGATGCATGGCTGCGTACAAATATTTTCAGAACAAGATGCACTTCCGGAGGAAAGGTATGTAATGTTATTATTTATGGTGGTAGTTGTGAGAACATGTTTTCAAATGAGATGGTCGAGAAATTGGGTCTGTATTGTGAAAACAATCCTAACCCTTACCATATTACATGGTTTAAAAAAGGTAATGAAGTTACAGTTGATAAGAGATGTTTAATAATTTTTTCTATTGGAAAAAGTTACAAGGATGAGATTTGATGTGATGTTATTCCTATGAAAGCATGTCATATCCTGCTAGGAGGACCATGAAAATTTGATTGGAAAGTTATTCATGATGGGGGGAAGAATACTTATAATTTCTAGAAGGATGGCACAAAAATAGTTTTACTACCTCTCAAGGAAGAGGGGAAGGCTGAAAATATGCTTTCTGCAAAGGAATTTGTGAAGGAAGAAAAGGAAACCGGTTTTTGTTATGCACTAGTCGCCAACAAGGATGAACCTGCAAGTGCACAAATACCAGTAGAAACAATAGAATTAATAAAAGAATTTTCTGATGTTATCCCTGATGAGCTACCAGACGGATTACCACCCAAAAGAGATATTTAATACCATATTGATTTGATTCCAGGGTCTTCACTCCCAAATCAAGCGACTTATAGGATGAGCTCGACATTACATGCTGAGTTGAATAGGCAAGTGGCAGAGCTCGCGAGAAAGGGTGTCATGAGGTAGAGCATGAGTCTGTGTGCAACCCTAGATTTATTAACACCAAATAAGGATCGAACATGGAGAATGTGCATTGATAGTAGAGCAATCAATAAAATTACAATCAAGTATAGGTTTCCAATACCTCGCCTTGATGATATGATGGATGTGCTTACTGGATCTAGGTATTTCACCAATATTGATCTTCAAAGTGGTTACCAACATATTCGGATAAATGAAGGAGATGAGTGGAAAACAACATTCAAGATAAGAAATGGATTATATGAGTGGTTGGTGATGCCATTTAGGTTATCCAATGTACCTAGTAATTTTATGAGACTGATGAACACCGTGCTACGGGAGTATGATGGTAAGTTTGTTGTGGTTTATTTTTATGATATATTGATCTTTAGTAAAACTAAGGAATAACATTTGAGGCATCTAAGGGTGATATTTGAAGTGTTAAGGAAAGAGAACTATATGCAAATATGAAGAAGTGCACATTTATGCAAGAGAGTTTGGTATTCTTGGGCTTTATAATTTCAACAGATGGGGTACAGATGGACTCAGAAAAGATAAAGGAAATTATTGAATGGCCTACTCCATGGAGTATAACAGAGGTAAGAAGCTTTCATGGTCTAGCAACATTTTACAGAAAGTTTATTAAAAATTTTAGTAGTATTGTAGCACCTATAACAGATTACACAAAAGGAAGGGAGTTTTTGTGGATGAAGGCAGCTGAGGATATTTTTTAGTTCTTGAAGAAGAAGGTGAAAGAGGAACCTATTTTGGCACTACCAGATTTTGATAAAGTGTTTGAGGTTGATTGTGATGCCTCGCATGTGGGTATTGGTGTTGTTCTAAGTCAAGGTGGAAATCCAGTAGCTTTCTTTAGTGAGAAATTGAATGAGGTAAGAAAGAACTACTCTACTTATGATGTGGAATTTTATGCAATTGTACAAGCATTAAGGCATTGGAGGCATTACTTAGTGCCTAAGGAGTTTTTGTTATTTACAGACCACATAGCCCTGAAGTATGTGAATACACAAAAGAATTTGAATAGTAGGCATGCAAAGTGGGTATCATTTTTGCAGGGTTACACTTTTTCTCTAAAACATAAATCAGGAAAACAGAATCAAGTTGCAGATGCATTGAGTAGGTGAGTGACTTTGTTTACCACTATGGAAAATGAGGTGGTGGGTTTTGAAGAAATAAAGGGTTTGTATTCTTCTGATATTGATTTCAAGGATATTGTTGAAAGGTTAACTTGTCCATTATCAGACAATGCAGGAGATGTTCTGGATGAATACATTTTATAGGATGGCTATCTATTCAAGGGATGCCAACTATGTATTCCAGTTAGGTCTATGAGAGAGAACATAGTAAAAGAGTTGTATAGTGGAGGATTAGCTGGGCATTTTGGTAAAGATAAGACGATAGCCTTGGTAGCAAAGAAATACTATTAGCCAAAGCTGAAAAGAGGTGTGGTAAGATATGTGGAGAGGTGTCAAATTTGTCAAGTCTCGAAAGGCCATGCATATAATACAGGGTTGTATATGCCGTTGCCTGTTCCTAAAGGGTTGTGGACAGATCTGAGTATGGATTTTGTTTTGGGATTACCAAAAACACAATGAGGTAATGACTCAATTTTTGTGGTTGTTGATAGATTTTCTAAGATGGTTCATTTTATTACCTGCAAGAAAACAAGTGATGTGATAGGTGTAGAAAATTTGTTTTTTAGAGAAGTTGTTCGTTTGCATGGTGTTCCAAAAACCATTACTTCAGATAGGGACACAAGGTTCTTAAGTCACTTCTAGGTGGACTTTATGGAAGAAATTGGGAACTCAATTATAGTTCAGCAGTGCCTATCATCCTTAGACTGATGGGTAAACAAAAGTGGTAAATCAAAGTTTGAGAAACCTGTTAAGGTGCATCATTGGGGAAAAGCCAAAACAATGGGACTTAGCATTACTATAAACTGAGTTTGCATATAATAGTTCCATAAATAGATCCATAGGAAAGTCTCCATTTTCAATTGTGTATGGGAGTAATCCAAATGGGGTGTTAGATTTGGTACAGCTACCAGTTGATGGCAGAGTTAGTGATGATGTAGAAGCATTTTCCGAACATATACAACAATTGCAGGAAGAAGTGCGGAAGAAGCTGCAAAATAGTAATGATAAGTATGAGGAAATAACAGATGTTCACAGAAGGAGAAAGATATTTACAGTTTGTGAGTTAGTTATGGTATATCTGCAGAAGGAAAGGTTTCCAAAAGGTACCTATAACAATCTAAAGTACAAGAAGATTGTTCCCTTAAAAATCGTGAAAAAAAAAATGATAATGCTTATGAGGTAGAATTGCCAGGGAATTTATATATTTCTCCAGTGTTTAATGTTTTAGATTTGTATTATTTTCATGGGGATGGTGCAGAAGGGGATGTTGTTGATGAAGTAGTAGATTGGAGGTAGCAGGTTCCAGTAAAGACAAAAGAAGAAGTGGATCAGATTCTAGATAAGAAAACAATGGATACGCGACATGGGAAATATAACAAATATTTGGTCCATTGGAAAGGACTGGAGCAAGAGGAAAATACTTGGGTCACAGAGTGGGAGATTAAGAAGTTGGATGTAGATAAATGGAAGGAGTTTGAAGAAGAAAACTTGCAGGAGCTGCATTTTTTTCAAGCAGGGGAGAATGATGCGCCAAAATTAGCAGGAACTTGACAATGTCATAACTTGAGCTCCGGGTGTCTGTTTGAGTCCATTTTTTTTGAAACCACATGTTTTGATGAGACGAATGCAGAAGAAACTAGACCTACTAGTTGGGACAAGTTTTTGACACATTTTTGGGCCCTAAATCTGCCATCTTGAGGCCGAAAATTAGGATTTAAGTTATAGTTCAGTTTTTCCTATTTTTGGGCATTAGTTAATTTTAGTCTAATAATTGCATTATGAGTTAGAAAGTTGGAAATTCCTCTAATTTAGGGATGTAGAAGATGCGTGGAAATTTCTGTGCTCGTATGAATAAGCATGCGAACTTACTAAGAATAGCAGGTTCTAGTAAACTGCTAAAATAGTAATTTTGCCACCTAGAGTAGATTTAGTCAGAGTTAGTTAGAGTTTACTTGGAAACTCGAGTTGGGATTTGTTTTCCTATTTTGGAAACATTTTAATTCATTATTCAATAATGAAGAAGGATATCTATTTTCTTTGGAGTTCATATTATTTGCAGTAAATCATGTTTGGTTAGAATTTGGCTACATTAAGAGACGACTGTGCTGAGGACTAGAAAAGTGTAGATATGAGAAATCTGAGTGGAATGGGGAACCTATGAGAGGATTAGGGTGCATGGGGTGCCCTAATATGAAATTTGGGTGCCATGGTCTATGTAGGAGGTCTAGAAGCCAAACATGTAGGGCCGCTAGATGATCTGAGGTCTTTGTTGTCTGTCGTGTGTAATTCATTGCATTGTGTCACATGTTGCTAGTAATCAATGATAAAGAAGAGACATGCAAACCCCCAAGCCAAGAAAACCCTAAAAAAAGAAAGATGCAAATGAAGGGGTTAGACTGTCCTCAGCGGCCACAAAGGTAGACTTACTAACTGAGCGTTGCACTACATTTCAGACCCAAATGTCGTTTTGAGTGTGTATGTGAGAATTGTGCCCTAGGTGATCTTGTGTCAGTTACACTTTGTGAAGTAGCGAGCTATAACTAGATGTAAAAATGTAATAAATGGTGAATGGAATAGAATAAAATTCCCTCCTATGATGTGTGATGCATATGAACTAGCATTGTCCCTTGTGATGGAGCTATATGGATGCAAATGAAGCCTTGGATGGATGCAACCTTAGGTGGTGATAATCTTGACTAGTCCTTGGTCCCTCATTATAGTCTCATAACTTTATATTTATATGGTTTTTTTTTTTTTACTTTTGTAATTAACCCTGAAGAGTCAGACCACTAAAAAGATAAAAAGATCAAATGGATATAAACCACCCAAAAGATGTGTGGAAAGTGGAGAAAGGATAGGGGTGCACAGACTGGGACCAGGGTACCTGAGGTGCCTCAGTCAAGGGTAGAATAATGCAGGATGATAAAAAAATACTGGGAAAATATATGTTGAAGATCAGAAAGTAAATTAAAGTCACGAAATAACATGGGTTAATTATTACTTTCTTCACTCAAAAACCATATGAATATTAGTATGACACTGGGACTAAATGATACCCTAAGTACGTGATTTAGTGTTGACATTTTACCTCACTTTATGTTGGTGAGTGGAACGATTGGTAACATAATGTAGATAGAGATGCATACCTAATGTGCATGTAGAGTAATGTAGAAATCATGCTGAAGAACTAGACAAAGTGTGGAATGACAAAAATATGGAGTGTGGAAACTAAAGATGCAAAAGAGAAAAAAGTGATGAGATTGAACCTAGGGCGGAAAACTCTTGTGTAGCTACCGATGTGTATAGTGTACCTACATTTTAGTACACGAGGTGTGTGCTTCCAAAAACTTTTGTTAATGTCTTTATTTTTGACGCCTTTGTTATTGTTGACTGATTGCTTCGCATATGGATGGACCTACAAGGAGAAGATGATCAAGTAGTCAAATACACATGTATATGTAAAAACCACATGTATATAGTAAATGAAAAAGATTGAAATGAAATTATGAAAAGTGTAAAAGAAACATGTGTACCTGATCTATGATGAGAGAAATTGTGTATAAAAGGATATTCTATACTGCAATTTTTTTGGGCTATCTCCGCTGAGAATGTGTGAAGATATCTTGGTGCTTCCTGGTTTTTTGGGAAATCAGATGCCGCTGGTAGAATTAGTGTAGGGAGGAATTCTGATGTATCCTTCAACCTGTAACTACTCCCTAGAATGCTAAGGACAACATGTCCTATAAAATCCACTCTGTACAATGTTCATAGAATGTTCTAAACTCACTCATTGTATAACCCATAATGCTAAGGGTGAAAAATTAACTAAACTATACTGGTGTAGAAGCATTGTGTAATATGTAAATCCGAAAATGATGCCCCCCTCTTTGGGGGCGTATGTGACGTCATAGGTAGGAAGATGCAGCCCCAAAAGAGGATTTACCTCGAACCATTCCCTGTAGGGGGAAGGGAATGCACTTGTTAGAAACCAAGGCACACACAAACAAGTGGCTATAAAAAAAGTGTTAGTATGAACAAGCATGCATATAGAAAATAAGTGTAAGCTACCAAACAATGTAAAAGCTACAAAGCAAGTAAACACGTAGATAGACCACCAAATTGGGTTGCAAACATGGGACATCACTCATGATGTCACAAGACACTCAATACTGTAATGGTCACATACAAACAAATAAGTGTGCACACCAAACAAAGGGAAATTCCCACAAACAAGAACAATCAATAGAAAACAAGCACAAACAACAGATAGCCATGGAAGTAAGTAATCCAATAAAATAAATATTACACATGAAACACCCATTAACATGTTAGAAAGATAACCAGTATGTTAAAAGCATGTATAAGTAAATAATGTAAAGGGCTAAGTACTAAATGAAACAATAACACCTGTGAAAGATGAATGTGGATGGCCCCAACGACCGTTGTAGGAAGTGTAGGAGGAGAGCATCCATTGTATATGTAAAATAACTGCATCTATGATCACAACTAGGTAAAGCCATGAACGTGCATGTGTGTATGATAAATACAATGCCATACAAGATATCTAACTAGTATTTATAATAGGATGAAACATGAACAAGAAAATTCAAGCAAGAGTAGATGCAACCAAGATATGCAACATGTTGTGGATGAATGGAATGGTATGCAAGATGGATGGTAGGATCCATGTGCCCTCGAAGTGAATGCATTTTTATGCAATGATGTTCATTTATTTTCCCCCCTCAATAGTCAATAATGAACCGTAAATGAGATTGCATCATCAGGAAATGGTATAAATGTGTGTTGTGTCTAATGCACTGTGATGAGTGTGTATGTGTGTTGATGACATGCAACCTAGAGATGAAGTGTGTGTGACCCTATAGCCAAAGCATTTAACATGACAAGATAATCAAAGTAGTGATTATTTATCCTAAAGTGTGTATCACTACAATATGAATAGAGGGAGTGGTGATGTATCCTAAATCGTATACCACTAAAAGATGATAGATTAGGTGACCATTTAGCCTATAGCATATGCCACTAACCTATAAATTTTGCATGATGGAAGGTCGAATGATGAACATGTGAGTATGATAAGGTCCATTTGGTTTGTAAACTCTCAATAGTCGAGTATGGGCTGAGGAACTAGAGTGCATCATAAGGTAGTGAGTACAATGCGTAGAAGAAGGAATAATATGTATAAGGATAATAGATGACCATATGACGTGTAGGATGTGTAGATATATAGTGTATAATATGTAATGCAACATGTGTATACATAATAAGTGTGTGCTATGTAATATGTAGGATGAATAGTATGTGATGCTAGACCTGTAGACAATAGGAGTGTAACACATATGTGGTGAAGACTAGTATATTATGTAGAGTATGTGTTATGTGGATATGCACAATGCTGACTAAATGTAGAATGTAGGATGAAAGATCTATGACTGAAGATGTGTGGAGATGAAATGTGTACTACTTATTGTGCGGTGTGTGGGTTTCATGTGTAGTATGTCCTTAACAGTCAAGTTTGAACTGAAGCACAAAAGTGTGTCATCAAGAAATGGTCGACATTAGGGTGTAGGTGAACATGCTTATGCTAGGAAATTGATATATGATAAGGCAAGGATGAGAGATGTGTGGATGCTAAGATGAGGGGGGGGGAATGTATTATATGTCATGCCCCAAGTGTATGTGAAATTAAAAAATATAACTATGTAATGTCATCTAGAAGATCGTTTCTTTTAGGGTTATAGTCAAATGGATAAGCATTGGTTAATTAATAAACAATAGTGTCTAGTTGATCCCTTAATGATCCATTGAGGGCAAAAATTATAGATACCCGTGGAATATTCCTCATCAGTAAATGGAGGAAATGGGAAACTGTGCACATACCAACGAGTGAGATTTTGTGTATAACCAAGAAAGGAACTATTGAAAATAAAGACATGACCAAAATGCATAGGAAAAGAGATGTCTATATGATCAGGATCGAGAGTTCCCCCAATGTAATCAAGCCATGATTTCCATAATGTAAGTGGTGCATATCGAGGATCACATGCAAGGAATATTGTGAGGTGGAAAACACGGAGACCATAAGTGACAGTTACATGAACAAACCCAAAATAAAGATGTGGAGCATATGATGTAGGATAGAGGTCCTTAAAAGTAAAGGCCTTAAAGTAAAGGCTAATCAAGACACACCCTCATGTGTACATATAGTGTCATCACAAGTAGGATCAAATGGAATGTGCTCCTAATATGAATCATTCATGAAGAGTGTGCAAGTAAATGGTGGGCATGCTAACATAGGTTGTATATGCCAAGGTGGAGGTGATAGAGTGATGTCCATATACTGGACAGAACCATGATAAGGAATCATAGAAGTAGTAGTGGTAGGTGGAGCAGAAGAAATTACATCTATCACACAAATAACACCTTCAAGTGGTGGTAAGTGAGGTGGTTTTTCCATAGGTTGAGGATCATCTGTAGTATCAGTGCATGGAATAAGAAGAATAGTATTAGGAGCTCGGTCACAATATTGGAATGGATCGCGGTCATGAAAAATAGTATACTTCGATGCCTTCATGCAATAATTTAACACAATGATGTATAGTAAAGGTGACATCTTGCATTGCATGTGTCATGGCCTACCAAGCAATCAGCTATAGGAGACTGGGAAGTCAAGGAATAAAAACACAGTCCATATAGTTTTTGGCCCTACAGTGATAGGTAGTGTAATGTGACCAACACATGGATGAACAAAACCATCATAAGCATGTAAAAACACATAATATGGACTAATCGCATGAACAGAAAGACCTAGGAATTCAAGGAATGACATGGGATACAAGTTGAGCTCAAATCCATTATCAATCAAAGTGTGTTTGACACCTACATTCTGAATACAACATATGATATGAAAAGGTGGGTCATTATCAAAAGTATGAACATCAGTGGGAGGATTAGAATTGAATGTTATGTGTTGAGAAAATGCATCAACAAATTTTTGATAGACTAAGTCAAGATGCATGTCAGCATGAATGTGAGTAGTAGTAAGAAGATGTTGGACTCTATACATCTTAGATTAAGATTTACAAGAAAATAATCATTCATTGAGATACTCATGATGACGAAACCCTAAGATGATAAACAATGAATAAAGAACCTATAAGTGTGAAGATAAAATCGAGTTCACTAAAATGATTAAATTAAAATGGAAAATATATTATATCTAAATTAGTTTAATCTAAAATGCACAACAGTAAATAACAACTAACTAAATAATGAAAGTGACCCAAGCAACTAAGAAAGTAAATATGTAAAACCCTAATGTGCAAGGAGAGTTTAAAAATAACTTGACTGATTTGACGAGATTCTCATGAGACCGTGTCGTAGAGATGATTGGAGAAATAGGAGGAGGAAACGATTGTTTCAAGGCCCAAAAAGGTAATATTTGAGAAATATGAGTGGACTGGGGTGCCTGGGAGAGGGATTAGGGCACCTACGGTGCCCTAGTTTGCAATTTTGGGTGCTATGGTTTATGTAGGAGGTCTGAAAACCAAACTTGTAGGGTAGTTAGATGATCTAAGGTCTTTGCTTCATGTCGCATGTAATTCGCTGCATTATGTTGGATGTCACTAGTAATCAATGATAAAAAAGAGACCTACAAAACCACAAGCCAAACAAGAAAACCCAAAAAATTAAAGATGCAAATGAAGGGGTCAGACTGTCCTCAGCGGCCATAATGGTGGACTTATTAATTGAGCGTTACACTACATTTAAGACCTAAATGTAGATTAGTGTGTGTGTGTGTGTGTGTGTGTGTGTGTGTGTGTGTGTGTGTGTGTGTGTGTGTGTGTGTGTGTGATAATGTTTCCCTAGGTGCTCTTGTGCCAGTCACACTTTGTGAAGTAGAAAACTATAACTAGATGTAGAAATTTAATAGAATGGTGGATGGAATAAAATAAAATTCCCTCCTATGATGTGTGATGAAGATGAACTTAACCTTTTCCCTTGTGATGGAGCTATGATGGATGCAAATGGAGCCTTGCAATAGATGGATGCAACTCTTAGGTGGTGATATTAGTGAATAGTGCTTAGTCCCTCATTATGGTCTCATAACTTTATATTTATATGGTTTTACTTGTTCTAATTTCATAATTAACCCCAAAGAGGCCAACCACCAAAAAAATAAAAAGCTGAAATAGATAGAAAATTCCCAAAAGATGTGTGGAAAGCGGAGAAAGGATCAATGCACCCCGATTAGGACCAGGACACCTGGGGAACCCTAGTACTATCCTGGACACCCCATTCAAGGGTATAATAATGCAGGATGATAAAAATATACCAAGGAAGTATGTGCTGAAGGTCGGGAATGAAAACAAAAAGTAAATTAAAGTGGCTAAAAAACATGGGTTAATTAGTAATTTCTTCACTCAAAAACCCTCTATGAATAGTAGTATTAGACCAGGACTAAATAATGTCTAAAGTGCATGATTTTATGCATCTACAGGTGACCCATCAACCCCCCATCTTTAAGGTTGATTCGCACTTTCTAATCTTGTAAACCCATTGGCACTGAGTGTATGGTCCAAGTAAGCCAATTGTTTCTTCTGTCAGCTTCATATTCCACCTGTTCCAAGGATGGCGATGACCCTCAAACATTGTACACCTTCTCACTTTTTATCAATGAGTCTGTAAGAACTAATCAAGTTCGTGTCATGTATGCCACATGAAGTTGTCATTCTACACCTATGTCTAAAAAACTATGGTGGAAAATTTCCTTAAGAATATATCCATTCCTACTACTCCCAAATCCACCTTTTCCAACCTCTATATGTTTCATACATTTTTTAACGAGTTTATTATAAAATTTGTCACTCATTAGTGCACACTTCTCAAGGACCTCCCATTTATACTTCCATAAATTGAACTCATTGGCATATTTTCTAAAAATTTTGTCTCACACATATCACTCCCCTTACAAATCCACTCACTCTACACTTTTGATAAATCCGTGCACCATGGCTCAACATATCAAGGATATACCATACTAATAAGAGGTGCGGGACATCATGTCTTGTCGCATGTTTTGGTTCCTCCCCACTTCTTCTTCCATTATACTGTCATCCTGTTACACAATGTCATTTTCCAAGGATAAGATCCACATTATTTCATGGTTCACCTGTCCCCATATGACTATCTCACAATCCTCCCTAACTCCTTCGATAATGTTTCCTCACTATCTAGTTTAAATCTCCCCACTTTGAACACCTCTACAACATCTATTGTGCAAGTATTCTTGAAGATCTTCCCAATCTACATAAAACATTCACCCACTAATGTGATACCAGTATATTATCATTATCCCTCCCATTCTACCACTTCCCCTAATCTGTATTCCTATCACTGCACTAGTAGCCATTCCACCAACTCTTATCCCCAACTCTAAAATGTCATCTAGGATCTCCTTGACAACATATATGTAGATATTGTTGAATCATTCATCTCTTCATTGCTCTACCTTTTATATTAGTCCACTCAACACCATTGGATATTACGTGATCCTATCTTTGTACATTTCTTCACCCTCCCACCATATTGGGAACCCCTGAAAGTAACTTTCCCCTAAATTCCTAATATCCCCATTCACTCCCATTTCTCCTCTCTAATTCCCAAACATCCCATACTTGGGATATTTTCCTACCCCTCATCCACATCATCATGTTTAAATTTTTTATCATACTCCCCAAAGTCCTTATCTTTATGAATCATTTCTTACGATCATTTGATCCTGAATCTCTCATGACCTTAGATCCAAGTCTCTCTCATTACTCTCCATCATCCCCTTCATGGCACATGAGGGCATCAGGGGTATTGTGTGTTTGCAAGTTAACTTCCCTCCACAACAACCTACATCGGATGCTCTGGAGACCATGCACTTCGTAATGCCACTCATCTCTTTTCACAAGGTTGGAGCCATGATCCATACTTGTACCTTATTACACCCATCCCCACTCCTTCAATTGCACCCTTCTCAGAGGGATCCTCATTATCACCATCCAATTTTCACCACCAGGGGTATATCTCAGCCATATATTCTTCTTATTCAATTCTTCTATCTATGGATATCATTTTTGTTATGTGCCACACCATAGTACATGTATCTCATTTTCTGTCAATATATTTCCCATTTGTGTCTTACACATGACTAAATTAATCATCATCCTAAACTAACTCTAGATGCCTTACCAAAGGACTCCCATATATTAGACTATATTTCTATTGACTTATGATCCATCACTTGTTAAGTTGACTCCCTTGAGATCCCCAGTTCTCATCCTACATCATCTATTGTCCCCATTCACACTCCTCTCATATCGAATTCCCTAGCATTAAGTCACCTACACTTGTTGGAGGCTCATGGGGACATATTCAAACTTGTCAATTCACCTACACTCTTAAATCTCTATATTCAACCTTACCTAAGGATTTGGGGGGGTCAATCCCTCATTAGACCAAAACATTTGTATTTGGGACATGCCTCATCATGTAAAATATTCATTGCATCTTTCTTCTCATGTAATTAATTTCATCACAAACCCATATCATTGTCTATCATGCATCTGTATTCTCTACAGTATTCTTATTTTTCATCCTTAATACACCAATTTATGGTGCATTTGGGGTTAAAATCTATGACTATCTCAGGTAAAATTACAGGATGAGTTGCTCCTGTCATTCATAGATGGTTTTTTACCTAATCCCTGCCACTCTCAATTATTTCATATTTCATTCCAAGTTCTATGTTCACTACTACATATTGGGGGTTATTCATTCTAATTTATGCTACATTCCATTTTCATGGTTTTATCCCAAGATTTTGGTAACCTGCTTTATCTAATATTTATCTGGATTTTTTTGAGTCGATTGTCTTTATTGAAGGTATTTAAACTTAGTCTCTGGATTACTTGGTGAATTTTAGAACAACTGTCTCTACCTATGGATATCTAGGACACTATTACACTTGCTTAATGTTCCTCTTGTCATTGAAGGCCCCCAAACCATAATTCAATATCAACTCCACAATCACTTCCACTCCCTCCATCAAACCACAAGTGGTTGGGTAAACCCCTTTAAAATGTGGTGTAAAGGGGAATATGAATATACTTTCATGTAGGGAATCAAAAGAGTTTATGTCAAATTTTGGAAGGAAATTGGGTATGGGTAAAAATCTCTTGGTGGAATGTCTCTGCATATCTGTAACGAGGCTATGGACATTTGGTTTGCATTAGAGAAATGTTTGTAGGCTATAAAAAAATGCATCTCCATTGGAGGATATAGATGTGTTTGATGGGGTTTGGAGAAATCTATTGGAACTTCTAAGGTGGGCACCCATGTCCACATTGGGAGGCATCAAGTCACCCATAACCCCATTACAATCACTCCTACATGTTGGCTAGTTCGTCTTCAAGCCTTGTATATGTTCTACAATTCCTCATTGACTTAAAGTAGTAATTAAGTTGGTCATGCATGAACAAATTGGAATGGTCATCGAGAAATACTTGGATACTATGTTAATGGAAGTTTGTTTTGACCATGTGTCAAAATCCATATTTTAGTCCATATGGTTTGGTCTTGGGGGGGCAATGAGGACGATGCCCTCTGGCTAATCACTTGTTTGAAAATAATCTTGTTAAAATCATGTGGAGATGTGCTTCACAACTACTTTCCCCCCCCCCCCCCCCCCCCCCCCCCTGCCCTTACCACCATGATCAAGAAAGGCATGGGGGACATCTACTTGTTGGTGATGTCTTGGAGTTTTTGTTGGAGTCCTTAAGAAAAATTCTTGTGGAAGCACTCATTGTTTTTCACTTAGGGTAGGAGGACTTGTAATAAAAAAAATCATAACTTACTTTCATTCTTGTGAATTTATCCACTTCTAAAGAGGAAAATACTTTTCACTTATAAATCTTGGGCAAGGGAAACATTTGTATTCATCATTGGACTCTCTACCCTACATCACATCTAGACACTAGTCACTCACCACTTTTTTATTGCTAAAGCTAGTATGGGAAACATTGGAAGGACGTTTCCAAAAGGAATTTCCTTACTTGATGTGGTAAGTTTATATTATTTACAAAACTGCCACTTCCCATGCTCTTGTTTATGTTTGGGAAAACTACAACCCAAGAACTACCACTTAAGGAAGGATACTTACATCAAACCCTTCTCATCAATCTTATAGCATTCAATCATCATCTACCTTATTTAATCAAATAAATAACATCTAACTTGTGCTCTAGATAACTTCATAGAATGTAGATGAATAGTATCATCGATCGCATTTATAGGTTCTTGTCTATCCAATCAACTGTATAATCCTACATGTGTAGAAATGTGTAATTTTCCATAGTGTAACAACCCTGTTATGTAAAGAAAAAATCTAGAATTGTTATTACTATTAAAAATCCAATTACATTATTTCCCATAAATGTAAACTTATTCAACATATTATAATGGTAAAAAAAATTATGAATAATAAAGCATGAGGCATTGAATGAAATCTCTAACTACTAGCCAACTTTGAGAACTTTATTTCTCAATTCAGTAAGTAGGGCAGTGAACTATTGTTTACATAATAACTAAAATCAGGTGTTTACTATGCGACTAGATTCATATTTCCTATCTTCAAAATGCATGATTACATGTTTCCATAATTATATGATGAGTAAATAGAAAAATAATCCTATCTCCTAGCATGACATAATAACGAAATAATTATCTAGTTTACTATAGAGTCTCTATGTATTTGATGTAGCTCAATGCATTTGAGAGAGAGTATCATCAATACATTTTATCCTCCAACCACATACCACTTAGGATCTCATGTCACTTCTCTAAGTGAGGGGGGTGTCCCCTTACCTTTCAACGAAGGTAGTAGATAGGGATATTTATCCATGTTCAAATAAAAAATAGAGAACCACTTGTACATAGTAAATACTACCTCTACATACATGTAAATCAATCAAAGAATGAGGAATTTAACTATCAAATGGTTTCAGAAAAAATACAACTATAGGAAATCATGAATAGATAGTGATAACATAAATCATACTACTTTTACCAAAGAAGTTTAAGAATAACTACAGGTAGACTGATATCTCAAGGTTTCACTTCTACATAAAGTGATAAAAATGTCACGATTTGTGTTGAATTTTCTTCGTTCCCCATTTTATTTTATTTCTCATTTTTTATATAAATTTTAAAGTTATGTGTAGATGGGTGAATGGGGCCATTGAATTTACCTTATTGTGCAAAGTCACTAACTTAGTCCCTAGTATGTTTTAGAAAAGTAATGAAATGGGGTTTTAAGTTATTTAAATAATTGAAATTATAGTAACTAAGTATAAGGTAAACTATTAAGGTAGGAATGTTAGTTGTGGAGGAGTAAAAACATTAAACCAAGTATATTAAACTATTCACCCTTCCTAGTTGAATGTTAACTAAATTACCTTAGAGATAAATAAGAATTTTAATCATTTACAGACCTGGTTCTCCGATCCTAAAATTGGGAATAATTTATGTAGTGAATTAATAACCCTAGGGGTTGATACCCTTGTACCCTTTCACCTTAATTATATAATAATGATATATAATATATATAGATATATATTCACAGATTTGCCAAATTAAGTGTTTAGGGTTTTCACGGGTTCCTCCTGACATGCCTGTCCGTTTTGTGGCGTTACACGTGGTTCAAGCCATGGGTTCACAACATTGCCCTGGGCTGAATTGAAACCCAGAAACCATTAGCAAATTGACCTCTTTGATTAAGATAAAGAATAAAAAATAAGGTGTTCCAAATTGTTACTCCCTATGGGTTTTGTCGAACGCTGATAACTAAAATGTTAAACAAGGATATCTTATTACAAACTGCTGGTGTAAACAAGAACTTGGTTTTTTTTCCTTTGAACAATGTGTTTTAAAATGAGTACTAACTTTTTCGTTAGTTATATTGTGATCCAAAAACTTTGGATCTTTCCTTATTGGAATGATAAATTGTAATGGTATGACGTCCGTGTGAGTTGGTCATGAGTTGCTGGTGTTCTAAGGTCAGATAGAGTAAATTAAAGTTGTTTACACCGTTACAATCTACCTCTTTCCTCAGTGTTGATGTGATTTAGTTTGGTGGCCGAATTGGGGACTTACTCCTATGGGAGTAGTGGGACATTAAGTCTTGGTGTTGCATTTGATTCTAGTTATGCGTATGCATTATTAGAATGAAGCTCGAGGCATAGTACCCCTATTACCTCCATGAAGGTCTCGAGTGATTGTAATGTGGTGACTTTCATATTGTATATGTTCGAAAGTGGTGTTTAGTTTTTAGCAGACAACTTTTTTTTTATTATTGGATTTAGAACTCTGAGGCTCTTTTGTTATTTGTATTTTGGTTTACAATTTCAAACTGTAATGTGGCTTAGTTAGCCACTTCCCTTGATTCAATATGTCCCTTGGAGTTTTACTGTGACTGTGTGACTCAAAGCTCATTTATCATTGGCTACTTACTACAGTTACGTATTCCTTCTGCCTGTTGTTGACAGTGTTCTACTACGCTAGTTGATGTGACATTCCTTCCGTATGGAGTACACCCTAGTGGCCGTGAATGTCTTCTTATTGCTCTATGCTTCTGGTTATGGCTGGTTAAAGGCGGAACCTTGAGTGGGTCTAGGATCTTAGAGAGTTTTTTGGGTATCGTCTAGTTGGCAGTTTGATAGCCTTTGGTGCTATTCTCTTTAAAACTTGTGGTTAGAGTTGTGTAATCCTCTCAGAGTAGATGTGTTTGGTTATGGGCTTCTGGATTGTGGTAGATTGGTTGAATCGTGGTTGATGTAAATTTAGTGGATTAGTGTTTGTGTAGTAGTGTCAGTTTCATCGATGCCTGGTAAATTATATCATGGTGTTCCTTGTATCTCTTAAAAGTATTAACTTGTGGATTTTATGCACTTGGTATTATGGTTAAGAGTTAAGCCATTTGGGCAGTGTGTGTAATAAGTGTTCTTTATTTTTCTCCCATTAACCTATAAATAAGGCTAAACCCTTGTCTGAACCTTTTAGATCTTAGAATAAAATTATGACCTTTAATCCTTGGATGCCTGAGACCTTTATGGCTATTGTTGGTCTTGTCAACCGGTCGCTTAGAGATTGTAATTTTGTATATCTTAATATTTTAATCTCGTGGTGCTTATATTGTGGCTTCCTTCTTCTTTTAAAACTATAACTCTGGTCATATATTCCCATGTTTGTAATAATTAGTTGATTGTCATCTTACATTTGATGGGTTCTAATGAAATGTGGTGTCCTCGTTAAATTTGCATAGTCATCTTGTGCTTGGCTTGTGGTATCTTTTGGGAAATAATGGGTTTTGATTTGAAAGATTTCCGTGTCTCATTATGTAAGTAAAAGATTGGGGGGGGGAGCCTAACACAAACAATTGTTAAACACTCGTCAATTCGAAAAGTAAATATGCCTCTTTAATGGTCTTCCTTGTACTTCTTGTGAGACTTGTGAGAGACCCACTAGGAATTTTGTAATGATGCTTGATTTTATTTGTTTAAACCCCTAGAAATGATGGTACATGTTGCATGATAGATTCCTAGTCTCTGAACGAAATTCAAAGTTGTTTTCTATGTTGAATGTCTCTTCTTCTATAGAATTACTATGATGTTTGATTCATCTCTCTCCTCCCATAAAGTGTAGTTGCCCACGATCCTTGTATAGCTCTTTACTTGTTGTTTCTTTACTCTTTACTCATTGACATGTTTCTTTCGGAAAGGATTGGTTTATATTTTTGACATTACAATAGAATTTGATCTGATTAGACATTAGACACATTTAGCGGTAATGCAGATTAGCTAGTACTATGTGTTTGCATGTCCTTAGGAGTCATGCATCTAATTGATATGATGTTGTTTTGGAACGTAATTATATGATGGATACTCAGTTTTTGCATTGGGATTTCTATGTATACATGTCATTTTTTCTCATTATGACTAACGGATTGAATTATGTATAGTTGTGCATGTTCACAACTTTCGATCCAGAAAGATGAAATGTTATTCTAAATTGTTAGATATCTTTATTTAGTATGTTGTTTTATTTTTATCAGATCAGGTGCATTTATTTTTGCCAATTAGTTGCATGGGGAGATGCACAGGGAGCTGGGACTCAACGCCAGCTACGTAACTTTTCACTAGTCAGCCCTTGGCTTATCCTAGCCATGTTTTATTGCTTGAGGCCTTCGTTGAATATGTTTTAGGAACCAGGTACCCTCTTTTGTCTGTAATATGGCTTGTGATTATATTAATGTTTCTTAGGGTGTTTAGTTTGGTGTTGTCAACTTGGTTTGGGTAATTAATGATCCCCACGTGCAATTAAAATTTTGACATTAGTTAATGAGTCTTATGATCTTAGGGTGTAGGGTCCCACAGTGAAACCCTTGGGTTGGGCCCGCACACCCTACCCTTGTGCCAAATTTTCCAAACCCGAAATTGGGTTTTTTTGGGCATTTTTAGGGGACCCCTTTTTTGTTTTGGAGTGCCATTATATGAAAAGAGCCCTTGGACCCGACCTAACAGATAGGAGGGCTTTTTTCCCGGCTAGAGGGAGTTTTGTTCCCTCCCTTTTGCTCTCCTTTGGTCGCCAATCCAATGTAAGGGGTATGGTATTATGTGCTTTGTTTAAAAGTGCACAAGATTGTTTTTTTATCAGATTAGAGTAATTGGGGGGGAGAAAGGCTAAAGTTCATTTACAAAAACCTTTCCTCTCATTTAATCTTTGCCTCTTTGTCCGTGAAGGGGGAGGGGTGACCCTGTCCCCCCTCATATGTGAGGATTTTTTGGCTTGCTATTCTTCAAATTCCCCGCATGTGGAAGAGAGAACTTTTTTTTGGGATCTTTTTGGAGGCTTGGTGAGTGGGGCGAGAGTTTGCTGGGTCAGAATTGGGATAGATTGAAGTTGGAAACTTTTTGAGAGTTTTCTTTAGTGGACTTCTTAAGCTTTATGGAGTGCTTGTTATGATCAAGAATGCTAGATGTTAGTTGTTTTGCTTGGAAAGTGTTGGGGGGTGCATGGGGATTTTGGGTATTGTTTGGCTTGTTTAATCCTCCTCATAGGCATAATGGAGTTTAGGAGTTTGTAGGGAAAGAGAGGGATTGTTTCCTCTCAATCCTCTGTCTTGATGGACACGCCTTGTAGGTTAGTGCTCCCCTCAAATGGTGGAAGGTGGGGAAGGGATGCATTGATGGAGTATCCTTCCCATTATTGGTAAGGAAACCCCTTTGGGGGTTTGAAAATCCTTCCAAGAAGGATTTTGTGAAAGGGTGGGAGAAATAATGAGGGGTTAAAATGAAATAGGAGAAATAAGGAGGTATGGAGATCTTGGTATTGTTCTTATAATATTGGTTATAACTTTGGGGGAGAACTCCTTTCTTCTCTTCCCCACTTTGTTTTAGAGTAGAAGCTGGGGGTCTTCCCCCTTTCACCTTGTAAAAAATTGGAGTCTTGTCTTTATTTTGTCTTTACTTCTTAGGGAATGTATCATTGGTTTGTTTACCCTAGACTCTTGTGTAGTTGTGATTGGTAGTCCTCTTAACATGGGCTTGGAGGAGGCTATCATTCATCCCAACCTTGGGAAAGACATGTAATTGATGCCTATAGTTGGGGTGAAAAATAGCTTCTTCTCCTTGGTTGGATTTCTTAAGAGGCATTTGAAGTTGGATCTCAAAGTTGGAGGGTGTGGCATCTTGACTTCTCTTTGTTTCTATCATTTTTTGTGCGCATTATCTCCTCTAAAGTGGCTTGTGGACAACTTCATTGTTGTACAAAAACTCCCTTTTGGTATTTGAAGATTACTTTAAACTTGAGTAAACTTAAGTTTAGCACTCCCTTTTATCCGTGTAAGGATCTTTATTGTGCCTTGTCTTGAGAGTTTCCTTTGTATCTTGAAGACACATGGAAAGCGAGTTTTGAACTTCTTGATAATAGAGCTTGTATTAGATGCTTTTCTTTTTACTAAAAAATTTATGTAACATCTGATAGTTTTTGAAGGAATGCTAAAGTCATTATTTGAAAAGAATTTGTGAAATGAGTGGGCTTTTGCTATAAACTTGTTTAGGACTTCTTGGAAAATAAGTTTTAAATAGTGGATTGTTTTGTTCTTTTTCTTTAAAAAACGAAGAAGGGGTAAAGTAAAGAAACAATATTTATGACTTGGTGGACATTATGAATATATAATATGAAATATTTCGTTAGAAACATAGAGATGAAACCTAATACTTTAAGCATTGAATCATATGACTCCTATTAAATGGAAATGCTCTCCTTGCAATTTTCCTCTTCTTTGTAAATTGGCGGGTGTTATGAACACATGAACATGTAAATTGGGTTTTGGTTCCTTTTATGAGTAGACTAAGGAGCTGATTTTATTAAGTACACAAAAAAGGGAAATCATTATACCTATTATTTTATATAATTTATTTATTCATGTTTATTAACTAAAATTTTTACATATAATGATTTATTAGGGGTTATGAATAGCCGTTTTAGATAATATAGATTATATGCTGAGTCTAAACAAACAATAAACCTGTTTAAAAGTTTTTTTGTTAAAAAATCACCACCAAAAAAAATGGTTTGGGCGGTCGAACCTCCCCCCAGTCACCGGTGCCAGCCCGACCCCCTCCTTATGGCATCTGCCACTGGTTTCCTCCCCGCGTAGCACCTCACCTGCCCCGGCCACCTCCACCACGCCGTAATGTCTCCCTCCCCCACAACACCCTCCTCCCTGACCCTCTGTCCAGCAGCTTTCCCCCGTCTTCCCCCCGCTTCCCTCCTCTTCCCCCCTTATGCGGTACCCCCTCCCGCTCATCCACTTCCCCGACGCAACAACCCTTCCCCCATCTCCCCATGCTTCCTTTCCCCACCACCACCCCTGCTGCGACCCCCTCTCTACAAATCCCCGCCGCCCCAATTGCGGCCGACACCCTTTGCTTGGTTTGTTGAAAAAAAGAGTAGATAATGTTTTACAAAAAAATGAGCTGTTTTATTTTCATTGTACATATTCAAACATGCATTGCAAACTTCATAAAATTTTCCATAGCGCTTCACCTGCAAAAGACAAAATCAAGCAAAATGAGAAAATTGAAAAGAAAGATAGAAACATCACAAGAGAGGATTGGGGCAAACTTGAGGTATTTTTCAAAACCAAGGGTCAAGATCATTGATCTAAGGGCTCAAATAAAATCCTGTTCACATTAAGCCCCTGAGAAAGTTTTTGTGGGAATTGTACATTAAATCAATAAGGGGTGTTAATAAGATTGTTAATTGAGGATAAATTTAATTAAGAGGGTAGTTATGTTCCAATGTGGAATTTATTCAAAAAACCTGGGATAGCTATGTAAATGGTTGTAATTTATAAGCACAAATATAATTTAATTAGGTTACTGTTTTTAGGAAGTTGGGGTAAATTAGTAATATAGTAATTTTTTAAGTGGGCAAAAGGTTAGCAAACATTATTTTCTCTTTCTAAAAAAATTTTTAACCTTCTTATTTGTCCTTTTTCTGGTGTTCCCAAGGTGGGCCAGGACAAAAATTGAATAATGTGATATGTTTTGACCGCCTTTCCCATTCAAATTAATTTGATCATATAAATCACCCAAAGACTATGAAACTATAATTGGGAATTGGACCTTTGAACTTGAAAATAACCGGAACAAATAGAAAATAGGGAAGATGGTCCTTGCTCTAACCTTGGTAGATTTATAGAACAGCAATAAAAGCTATATATAAGAATAGAAGAAAGTTGTGTCAGATACCTTCCCCGGGAGGTAAAAATAAATAAATAATAATAAATAAATATTGTTTCCACTATTCATAGGTGAGATATCATGCCACCTTGAGTGGGCCCTTATAACACAACATGTTACAGTTTTCATAATAGGATAAGTTTTTAAACGAAATCAAAGGATTGTGTTTAACAGAAAAAAAATACTGTTCACTATAGTTTATTTAAAAATGAATAAGATTTTATGTATTTTGTGAAAGGTATAGTGGAACCTTTAGTTCTCTTCCACCTACCCAAATTGTGAAACACCTTGTTGATATGATTTGTTTCTAATTGCATAAGTACTCTCCCTTGTTCATATTGTAGTTCCTTTTCCCTTGTAGAGTTTGGTTCGTCATAACCCTGGTTTGCCTCATGTAGTTTGTGGCAGTTCGGATGGGTCTTATCTCTTTTTTGGAGAAACACCTCCTTGTGTGTTGATTTGTCCTTGGTACCACGGTGTCATTTGGTTTCAGGCAACCTATGTTAAGGATATGTGAGAATAACTTTGGGAAACCCGCTTTTCTTCTTTTGCTTGAGACACCCTTGTTTATTGATTTTTTTTTGTTTCTGTTGGGAAGGAACTTGCAAGTGGTTTTTCCCTTAAGGTTTTTTACTCGCGTTTGGTTGCAATGCGACTTCTGACTTCAGTGTAGACCCCCCGCCCGGTACTCTTGTTTCTTTATCCTCTAGCTATCCTTGATCTCTTTTGGTTTTTTAAACGACTTTGCCTGTTCTCTCTTATGGCTTTTGAACTGAGATGGTTTAAGATAACTAAATCCCTTTGGTTTATGTAAGTGAGTGTTCCTATTGAGTGATATGTTAGTTCGTGTGTCAATCCTTCTACATGTTTGACCTTCTAATTAGGTTAGTGTTGGTATGTTAGTTCTTGAATATAAAATCAATTTATATAAAAACCTTATGACTGTTTTTTCCTTAAGTATTTCCCTGAAAATTTAATTGAACCCTCTTGGTTTATAGAGTGCAGCCCATGAATGTTGCTTGACGCAATGTGGTTGGCTAACTTAAAGTGTCCTCCTTGTTTTAGACATCATCCTTGTGTTATCTCAAATTGTTAGCACCTTTAAGCGACGTTTTTTCATATAAAGTGATGGTCGTGGTTGATATTTGCTAGCCTTGTTTAAATAATGAACTTTTAAAGCATAACTTAACCTAGTGAAACGTTAACTTTGGTGTTTTTGTAGTATGTGCATATATGGGAGACCCTCTATGGTCTATTCGATTTCAGGTCAACTCGCGGGGTTCCTCTTATTTGGGGTTAGTTCTGGGCTCCGTTTGACCATTTCAGTTTGATGCTAGTGTTGGAGCTTGGTTGATCACCTAGAGTTACTCTATGGAATTATGTCTGCAATCCTACTAAAAGAATGTTTAGGACTTCACCCCATGCAATCGCCCGTCTGTGTGTTAAATTTCAATCGACCACACTCGGGTTCTGTAGAGAGCACACTTGTTGAACAATGAAGGCACAAAGGATGTGATCCCTATTTCTCTTACAATTGTTCCCCTAACCCTTTCGCTCTCTGTAAAGAATTCCGGAGGGAAGTCCTATAAGAGGGGATGTATGCCCCACTCATTCCACACTAATGAACCATGTTTCTCTGTTTGCGAATTGTTATAATTGTAAACCTTGCTACTTTATTCTAATTAGGCCTCTAATAAGAGGTGTGGGGGCATCAGGACTCCAGTGTGTTTTTATTATTATTATTTGACTATAGTCATTTGTGGACCCTGATGAATTTAAGGATAACATTAACTACATGGTTGCAAATTGTCATTATTTTGATTGTGATAATCATACCCTTCCGATATTGTTTTTTCGTATCTTGGTTTTATCTCTGTGAGCGACCATAGAACACATTGTGCATATTCAAGTAAGATCTTGAAAGACGAATGGAAAATTAAAACACATTGTGATATGGTAATCAAGAATAGACATTATTACCGTAACCTGAAAAAAATTTTAAATTTTGATAGCCGTTAGTATGAAGAAAGTGATGTGTTTGTCCGAGTAAATATAGTATAATTTTCGAATCATTTTGTATTGATTTTTATTATGAAATTTCAAAGTTATTTTTTTATTCTTTAATATGGGAGATTGAAGAAATTGGGTTCGAGGGAAGTAATGCTTAATTGATGATTCATCGGGTTTGGGGTTATGATCTTTCGTTGCAAACTGATGTATGAGTAGAATCAAATGTTAAAAATTGATAATTGTTTAAATTACTTGGTCTTAGAATATAGTATGTTATTTGATGTTTAAATTGATAGTTAATATAAGTATTTTATTACTTCGACATCGTTAATATGTGTCATATGTCCAAAGGTATTTTTTTTGCAAAACCATATCACAACAACATGAGGGGAGTGGAGACAACCATTTTCATAATGCTAATGAATTTAAACAAGGGTCGCCATGGAACATTTATCTTGTTGTGGGGTGTAGGCTGAATTGATTGGTGGGGTCCCCACTGGGGATCACCTCCAATTGTGACCAAGGGGTTGTTGTTTTTCTTTTATTCACTTTTCTTTATTGAATTGCGGTATGTGATTTTGATAGTGTATCCCTCCTTTTCTTATTATTTTTTGTGTCTATTATATAAAATTTATCATGTTCTAAACTAATTAGAGATTCGACCAAAGAATTCATTTTTAGACTGAATGGCTCATTGATGTTTTGTGTTGTACTGTTGAGTGTTTGGGATCCTTGAGTGTTGTACACTCTCCCCGTATGAAATTCGAATTTGGCCTTACGGGCCTAATGTTGGAGGCTTCTGGGACATTCACACATTCCCACACCTCGAAAATGTCTATACCAACCCTACCTAGGGTTGAGGGGATCAAATAGGACCCCCATTATTCGTTTTGGTAGGATAACTGTAAATTTGATTACCTTTCTTTCAAGTAATTAATTTTGGTCCTTAGGGGTATGGGCTTCGATTGTGTGTGTAACGTATTTTTTCATTCCCTTAACCACCAGTTTATTGTGATTTGGGGTTGAGGTTTGACTTCGAGTTGCAGTTGAGAGGAATGATGTGCCCGTGCTACAGGGGACAACCTCACCCTCCTCCTCTCCATTTTCTATTTAATATTCAGTTCTTTTGCTTGTTCGGGGTTACTTCATTCTTTTGGTGCTCTTACATTGTTGAGTTAGAGGATTTTTGGAGTGCTGTGGTAGTTATTGTAGGCTTGTTATGAGTCCTGGGGTTTGAAGGAATCTGGAGATTGACTCTTGGAACAAGATCTACCATGGAAAGGTGAGACTTTACTCTTGTTTTCATGTTCCCTCTTTCATTGTATCTATGTTCTTGTTTTTGTGGTTTGAATGCTTGTGGGGGGCTTGGTAAATTTCCTAAGTGGGGTGTAGGAGGGACTATGGGGAGATTCATGTAGGGAGGATAAGTGTTTAATTGCATGTTTTAGAGAGGGATTTGGGCTGGGTGCCCACCTTCACAAGGAAGCTTTGCCTTCTTACTTGTTGCTTTAAGATGAGGGAAGCTTAAAGTTTATTCCCCGGGTAGCATAAGAGGGCACTTATGGGGCATAAGAGTGTAGGATTTTTAATATGTATTGATGTTTTAAGGTTGGTAGCCATGTCCCATTGGGGAGGCATAAGTGACCTCCCTTAGTTTCTTGCTCCTTTGGCTTTTTTTCTTTTAGAAGCCTTGTATATTTTGTTGTTTTTTTTTTTCCCCATTATGGGTGTATTTTGAGTGGTTGTGTTGAATGGTTTGAATCTGATTTTATGCTATGAAGCTTGTTTTTTTGCCATCGTTGGGATCCACTTTCGTGTTCAATGTGCTGGTGGGGCTCGGGGGTCCATTGAGGAATCGTTGCTTCCTCCTCATATTGACGCAAAATTTTGTTGCGTGGAGAGGGTCACCTGTTCCACCTTTTTTGGTTTGTTGATCAAGCAAGGCTTCGGATCTCTCTTCTGTGATGTATCTTGGAGCTTTTGTTGGTGTCCTTAGAACCTCTTCGTATGAAAGCCTTATTGTTTTTTCCCACTAGGGTGTGGACCTTGAAATTGTAGTTCATCTTAGTTTCATTATTGTGAAAGTTTTCCCACTTTAAAGTGGAATACTGTATTATTTGTTGTGAGAAAGTTGATTGCCTTATAAAAAGGAATGAAAGGCTTGTGTTGTAAAGCTAGTCTTTAAACATTGTGAAGAATTGAAAAAGGATAACTTACTTCATTGTGTTGATTTATGTCAAAAGGAATTGGGTTGCCTTGTCTAATAATTAATGGAAAATGTATTAAAGAACTCTTTGTGATGTAGCAAATTGCATGACGTAAATAGTATATTTCATTCATGGTGTTAATTGAAAAACATGTAAAGGAAGAAGGTTAGACTATTTTTTTTATCTTCTTTGCAGTTTTGAAAGAAACGGTTTTGAACAAAATAAAAATGTTTTCTTGTATTGTGTTGTTAGTATTTTTGAACTGGTAAATGCTTTAAAATAGTACTTTTAAGTATGAAATTAATAGATGGGTGTAAAATCTTGCAACGGGAAACTTTAGAGATGTCTGAAAATAAGTTTGGGAATGATTTTTAAGAATCCCTTTATAACTTTGGTTTTTGTGAAATATTGGATTTTCAGGTTCTATTCTTTAAGGAATGGACCTCTTTGCCCTGTAAGATTGGCGGTCTTGTACCACTCCTGCCTCGGTAGGTCTCGGTCTGAGAATCACCACTCTGGCAGCGGCGACAGTTCCTGATCCTCACCCAGTGGGACGCATTCCATAACCTCTTGGCCTACTCTGTGCGGTGGTTATATCACTTACGCAGAGATTCGTATGTCTGCGCCTGTTCAATTTTTTTTAACTCTTAATAACTTAAATTTTTACGCTTGTTAAGTACCAAAAACCACCAGCAAATGGAGGTAGCTGAATGTTATGTTTAAAGAAATACATCTAACAAATGGTAATTAAATAACTCTTTCTCATTTATAATTAATGGGGTAGGGTTTTCCCCAAATAGAAACGCCCCCAAATGCAGATAGTTTTGAAGAAAAACCAGATTGGTAAGGGGAAATCCTTCAATCCCTTGAATTGGAGATTACACATGAATAACATCTTTTAAAAAACGAACCCGAAGCTTGATCTTGAAGAGTTTCTCCATAGTTGCCCCCCTTCCTTTGCTCCCACTTCAAATCAAACAAAGAAAATGACCCAATGAGGAGATTATAATAACGAAATGTTTAATAGGAAATTTTTTAAGGATTTTAGGCTAGTTTGGAACCCTAGTTCAAGTGGCCACAATTTATTTATCTAGGGTTGAGTACCAACCCTAATTTATTTGTAGGAATATATGTATACTGCTTTCATATCAGTTTTAAAGGTATGTGTAGATTGGTGAATGGGCCATTGAATTTACCTTTGTGTGGCAAAGTCACGAACTTAGTCCCCTCTTATGTTTTTTTTAGAATGTACTGAAATGGACTTTTGAAGTTATTAAATAATTGGATTTAGTACTAAGTATAATTTAAATTTTTAATGTAGAATGTTCTTGTATGTAGGAGTAAAAACATTAGACTAATTCTATTAACTATGGCACCTTGTTTTTGCCATCTGTTGGATCCAATTTCATTGCAAGGTGGCTGGGGGCTCGGGGGCCAATGAGGAATATGGCTTCTCCTCCTCATTGGACAATTTGGGTGCGTGGGAGTGTCACCTTGTTCACCTTTTTTGGGTTGTGATCAAGCAAGGCATGAAGGATCGCTCTTCTTGGTGATGTGAAGCTTGGAGCTTTGGTGGTGTCCTTAAGAAATCTCTTCTTATGAGAAGCCTTATGTTGTTCCCATTAGGGTGGGGACTTGTAATATTGTAGTTATCTTAGTTGCAGTATGTGAAGTTTTTTCCCATTTCACGTGGAAATATGTATATTTTTTTGAAGAAAAGTTGTATGCATGTAGAAAAAAGGAAAATGAAAGCATTGTGTTTGTAAAGCTAGTCTTGTAAAAATTGGAAGGAAGTTTAAAAAGGAAATACCTTACTTCATTGTAGTTGATTTATTTCAAAAAAGGAATTGTGTTGCTCTTGTTCTAAATAAATTATTGGAAAAATGGTTAAAGACTCTATTGTGGAATGTAGGAAAATTGCATGAAGAAATAGTATATTTCATTGTGTTAATTGAAAAACATGTAAAGGAAGAAGTTAGACTATTTTTTTTATCTTCTTGCATTGTTGAAAGAAAGGTTTTGAACAAAATAAAAATGTTTCTTGTAGTTGTGTTGTTAGTATTTGAAATGGTAAATGCTTTAAAATGAGTAATTTTAATTATGAAATGAATAGATGGGGTTAAATCTTGCAACTGGAAACTTTAGATGCATGAAATAAAGTTTGGAATGAATTTTAGAACACTTTAGTAACTTTGTTTTTGTGAAAATATTGGATTTTAAGGTTCTATTTTTAAGGAAATGGACCGCTGCCCTGTGAAGAGTGGCGGTCTTGTAACCACTGCTCAGGTAAGGTCGCGGTCTGAGAAGCACCACTCTGGCAAGGCGACAGTTCGTGAATCCTCACCCAGGTGGGACGGCAGTCCAGAACCACTGGCCTACTCTGGGCGGTGGTTATATCACTTACGGCAGAGATTCGTATGTCTGCGCCTGTGCAATTTTTTTAACTCGTAATAACTAAATTTTTACGCTTGTAAGTTACCAAGAAAACCACCAGCAAATGGATAATAGCTGAATGTTATGTTTAAAGAAAATACATCTACAATGGTAAATTATTAATAACTCTTTCTCATTATATTAATGGGGGTAGGGTTTTTCCCCAAATAGAAAACCCCCAAATGCAAATAGTTTTGAAAGAAAACCAGATTGGTAAGGGAAATCTCTTCAATCCTTAATGGAGAAATACAATGATAAATCTTCTAAACAAAACTACCCTAAGCTTGATCTTTGAATAGTTTCTCCATAGTCCCCCCTTCCTTTGCTCCAACATTCAAATCAAACAAGAGAAAATAGACCAAATGAGGAGATTAGCATAACGAAAATGTTTTAATAAGAATTTTTTAAGGAATTTTAGGGCTAGTTTGGAACCCTGGTTCTAGTGGCCACAATTTATTGATCTAAGGGTTGAAGTACCAACCCTAAATTTATTTGGTAGGATAATATTGTATATATATATTTATATAAGTTTAAAGTTATGTGTAGATGGGTGAATGGGCCATGAATTTACCTTTGGTGCAAAGTCACTAACTTAGTCCCTAGTATGTTTAGAAAAGTAATGAAATGGAACTTTAAGTTATTTAAATAATTGGAATTATAGTAACTAAGTATAAGGTAAATTTTTAAGGTAGGAATGTTATTTATGTAGGAGTAAAAACATTAAACTAATTATATTAAACTATGGCACCTTCCTAGTTGAATGTTAACTAAATGACCTTAGAGATAAATTAAGAATATTTAATCATTTAACTAGACCTGGTTCCCCAAATGTAAATTTGAAAATATTGGTGTAAGTGAATTTAATGTACCTTAGGGGTTGACACACTTGTAACCTTTCACCTTAAGTAAAAAAAAAAAAATTAGTCACAATCTTTCGGGTTAAGTGTTTAGGGTTTTAGCATGTTCCTAGCAAGTCATTTTTGCAGGCATTATAGAAGACACATGTAACTCATGGTGGTGAGACATTTTAAGAGGTATTTGAGAATATATGTGACTTATGGAAGTTAGAGGAGGTTATCATTATGCTTCAAGTCAATTTTTAGGTCAAGAAAATGAAGGAAGAGAAATAAATTTAATTTTTGGCAAAACTGGGCTCTTGAGAGGGAAAACCCAGCTTAATAGGTCATCTTGTTTTTCTCACCCACACATGTGGGTTCTGCATGGGAGCTTGAGGCTTCGTGGTTTGTTTTTTCATTGAGATAAAATCATTTTTCAAAAGGAATGAGTTGATTTGGTTGTCCGATATTTATGAACAATCGTTAAGAAGTTAGATACGTCAAAACCCTATCTAAAACCCTCATAGTTGAACAATATGGAAGAAATGAATGGTTTGATATCAAAATGGACTGGTAAAGCAAATGTAATGCATCAGGGTTATAGAGGGTTGTCCAGATCTCATTTTGGTGGTGGTTTTTTGTTCAAGTTGTTTCAGGAAATTTATAGTTTTGGTTGAGATAGAAACTTCATAAAAAGAAATTAATTATTCCATATTAATTGGTAGACACTCTATATGGACATGGAAATATTAAGGAAGATACAATGGGTAAATTTGAAGATACAAGTCCTCCAACTCACCATACCTCTTTTGGCCTAGAAGGGCTAAAACCTTTTTTCGTGGCTTGAGATGAGTTTAGTTGTAATGCATGTTGGAGTAGCATTTTTTTAATAATGGAAAGTTGAATTAGACATATCATTACTTGTTGAAGTTATTTTTTTAATCTTGAGAGGTGGTTTATTTTTGAAACCCTAGTGTCCTAGATAGCCCTATTATACCTACCAAGAAGGTGTCATGGAATAAGTGTGCTTAGTTAGTGTTATCATGAAATTACAACACCCTTGAATGGATTTAGATTTTAATGGGTAATTCGGTGTTATTGTTGTAACATTGGATCATCTCTCAAGTTGTGGGACTTACGGGTTTGATATGATCCTCCAGAGAAATTTGGTTCTTGCTCTGTCATCACCAATCTGGCACTATGATAATTCTTCACTGGGAACTCCTCGTGCTATGATTATTTACTAATGCACAACCTTTAGTTTGGTGGATATAATCTGGAAATAAAACAACAACAGAACACAAGAATACCATCGACTATGATAAGAAAGAATGATGACAAATCTGAAATACCAAAGTAAATTATAATATTAACATGAAATTGTTACAATCTCACCCATGAGGCACTTCGGGTGTTATTGACTTCACTTGCCTTTCACCAAGACTATGGGAGAAACTTTACAATTACACCTTTTAGTGGCTTCTTCAACACACCTTTAACTGATGGCTTCCTTCACACACTTCCTATAATATTTCTCACTACTTCCTTCTATGCTAAATGAGGGGGGTGGCCTCTCTATTTATAGAACTTACAGGCTTATCCATCTTATCTCTAAGATAGGATAAGAAATCCACTCTGACGAATCATATTCCATACCTTAACTCTTATCTGTACATGTAAGCTTATCTTTTAAGATAAGATAAACCTTATCATTTTACATGGGTTCCACATTTTTAGACTTTTTACAAATAAAGTACACAAAATATTTATGACCTCACTCCTTGTCCTTATTACTAATATAATATTTCTAATTCCTAATCATGTAGACCCTACTTCTCTAATTACCCAAACTTTGACATTTAACATTACCGGACCACTTACGATAAATATTTACTTTTTACAACATTCTATTGTACTTTGACTGTTACCGTACTCCACATTATTGGTGGCACCGTACTGATGGCGCCGTTATCTTCTATCAGACGCTACTACTAATTATACTTAACAACATCCTATTCCTAATACATACATTAATGAAATAGAAATTACGGAGGAAAATTTTAGTGTCGACAGCTCCTAAACTACCTGCCAAAATCTACTCTAAGATAGGAAAACTATCTAATCCTAATCTAAATTTCCAAGGGACCACGGGAACCGATGCATGAAGAAAACCTACACTAAATTGGTGATACACTAGAAAAGGAGGGTATGAGAATTGTATCCAATGTGTGAAAAACACAATCAAAGTGCATACTAGAAGGGGTGATGACAGTTCTCCACAATCTAGCAACCGCATTCACAACAATATTTGATGCACACACAATGATAATGAATCCTTACAAGAGAATAAATAGACACAATATATTTGCAATGAGTCTGAAAGGTCAAGAATAATGAAAACAAACATAGCAGGGGAAGATACATCTACAAACTTACATCTATTGCTTCATAGATATGCACAATTCAATTTATTACAAGATAAGGGCCTATAGGAAACTGGCTTCAGAAAACAAATTTTATAGAGTTTTTCTACTTAAAAATTAACTCCCCCTTTACAGTGAACCCAACACTCCAATTTATAGAATTCTTAGAGGGGGGAGAGAGAGAGAGAGAGAGAGAGAGAGAGAGAGGAGAGGAGGGAGAGAGAGAGAGAGAGAGAGAGAGAGAGAGAGAGAGAGAAATGAAAATTCTAAAAATTTTTGCTCCACCACTTGCACAATGTCATAAATGGAGTGAAATGATGGTATGTTTCTTGTAAAAAGACTCCCCATGATTTCCCATGTGCTACAGCAGAGAAAGAATGATGACCATGCCTCTTAATTACACTCCTAACTACCAATTAAAACACTGTTCTGATCCTGGCCACGTTTTCTACAAAATCACCATCAATTCTTTATCAATTTATGGATTTCTTAATTGTTGTGAATCAGGATCGGAGCCATGATTCCAATTGTACCAGTTTTGTGTGATTTTTTTGAGAAATGCAAAAATTATGGCTTTCTAAGTGTGAGAATATATTTTGGGTTTGCCAGAGATTTCTTTCCTTTCACCGGACTGAGCATTTAATGTTTTGGATCTAGAGAGGTTTCTTCTATTTTAACCCACCTACCTTCAATAAAAATGAGAAATAAAATTCCAATTGCATAGAGGGCGTTGAGACCTTTTTAATGATATGAAATTTGTCAATTTTTGAGCACTAGATCAAAAGTTATGCCCGTTCGAAGTTTCACACGAAAAACTGTCATTTTCCCTTTTTCTGCGGATTTTTCAGTTTTCTGCAACATTCTATGGATTTGGATTTCTGCAGCATTCCGCAACCTTTTCTATGGATTTTGTTCTGCAGAATTTTCCATGGACTTTGTTTTGCAGCTTTTTCTGTGGCATTTTCCGCGGCTTTTGTTCTGTGGTTTTTTCTATGGCATTTTCCGCAGACTTTGTTCTCCAGCTTTTTCCATGGACTTTGTTCTATGGATTTTTCCAAGGACTTTGTTCTGCAGATTTTTCTGTGGCTTTTTACACCCAACCGTCCCGGACACTTTTTTTCTCCATATCCGCAATACATTGACTTGCAATCATTTCAGGTTTTTCGGGTCACACGCATACCTTCGTCCCAACTGTCCCGCATACCTCATGGGACAAAAAATTATGCATTTTCCACATTTCTTTGGATTGCTTAGAATTTTGAGCCTAAACTAAGTATGATGAACCTTGCTAAGACCCACATTGGTTCCATCTGCAGCCGTCATACTCAATTTGCATTAAAATAGGCCGTTGACATCATTTTTTCAGAATTTTACAAATTTTGCTAACTCCTTGGATTTTCTTTGCATAGGGAAGTTAGAGAAAAGACAAGGGACCCTTAAAACTTGGTTTTGGGCCTGGAATCATTTCTATTTGCTCCAACTTCAAGTTATAAAATTTACCCTTGAGGTGAATTTTGGATAACAGTTTTGGGGACTCAGCGAGGTTACCTGCCTGCTAGGTGAAGTGATCAGTGGCCTTGAAGTACCCATTAGGAATTGATTCTACCCTGGTAATCTTGAATATGATTTGGATCTTGAAGACATGCATCTTTGAGTCGTTGAAACACTACTCCATGAACCTGGAATTGCTCTCTGTTAAGTTTATACTCTCATCTTTTACAAGAGAATCTTGAAGTCAAGGTTTGTGAGAGTAGAAAATTGTTTGACTTGGAAGATTTTCCCTCACTTGACTCTCTGCAAATATGATTTGTTCGAGTGTAAGGAAAACACCTAATCCCACCCTGATATTGATACCCTGCTAATTTAATTATCCTATGGCTGCAAATTCTCTATCAGGAGTGTGATGAACTATATAGAAGCATACACTAGAAGTAATAAAACATGTGGACCAGCTCTTAGGGAAATTAAAAACCTACCCTAACAAAAAAACATTTTTCACAAGCACTTGGAGGAATTGGAAATCCTAGACTAATATGTACAAGGGTAAGAAATTCTCCTTTTAGTAGAAATGTTTGAGATAGATTCCATTGAGTAGAATCTGCAATTCTTTCACCATCCAACTTAGCTAGCTGGAAGGCATTGCTACCTTTACATCTAGTGATCATGTATGGACCACTCCATATGGCATCGAACATGAAAATCTTACCTAGCTTTGCATGATCAACATCCCACTTCAATACCATGTCTCTTTCCTTGAAATTTCTTAGCATTAGTTTTCTTGTCAAAGATCCTCTTGATCAATGCTTGATCCTTTTCCATGGTCTGCAATGCATGTTCTCTTGCTTCTTCTAATTCCATCAGCTCTGCATACCTGATTTCCATAGGTCCAAACTCAACTAGCTCCAACGTATTTCATGAGTCCCAATGCTAGCAACTCAAGTGATTTAGGAAACACTACTTCCTTTCCATATACAAGCTTGTATGGAGAGTTTTATGTAGACCTCTTAGGTGTGAGTTTATCATCCCATAGATCTGATTTGAGCTTCGTGTGCAAAGTTCTCTGGATTCTCATCAAGAGTCCTTTCTAATGATCCTCAGTAAGTTTTTTTGATTGTGGACTCTACTTGGCCATTACCCCTAAGGGTAATAGATTTGATGAAGTACTGAGGTACACACCATTCTTGATAGCCCATTCAGTAATTTTGGTGCCCAAGAATGTCTAATGCATTATCTGATATGATAGTGGTAGGGACACCAAACCTCGTGACTATCCCTTCATAAAAATCCAAGATATTGGAGTCATTTGCCTCCTTGAGTGCCACTACTTCATTCCATTTGGTGAAATATTTTTATTGCCATAAGTATCCACTTGTGGCCTTGAATTGAATTTGGATTGATAACTCCAATGAAGTCCAATCCCCATTACATGAATGGCTGATCTACTAAAATTGGACGAAGGGGAAGAGTTGTTAATCTTTCTTTCCTCGCAAAGAATGCACTTTTTTAACATTTATTTATCTATGAGTATAAATCACCAAACACCGTAGGCCAATAATAACCAACCTTCATGATTTTGAGAGTTGTTACTCCTGGAAGAAAAGTGGCCTCTTGCTTCCCCATCATAGAACTCATGTAATATCTTCTCAACTTGACCTATTCTAATGTCATCTCAATAGAATGCCATTGATGTCCTTCTTGAACAAAACACCCATCAATAAGCACATATGTAATGGCATGCAATCTAAAAGATATTCTCTTAGCTTTGTTCCATTCTGGAGGACACAAACCTATTTTGAGATAATGCACCATATCCCGAGTCCAACATGGAATGAATGCATCGTTAGGTGGTTGTTTTTGATCATTTTACAGTATTAGGACAACCTCTCTCTTCACCTTTTGACTCAACTTGGGGTTTGGAAGCAAGATGCTCATACAATCCTTTGCCACAAACCAACTTGGTCAACTTTTATTTCAACATCATATTCCATTACACGAGTGATCCAACCTGCTCTCTTCTTGTTTAGATATTTTTTTAGGACAAAGTCCTTGATGCACCAGCATAAGATACTAGTAGTTGAATTTTAATTGTTCGACGACCAAGTGTCTGACCTTCTTCAGACTCCTAATAATAAAAAGGGACATGTTTTTCAATGAAAAAATACTTTACTTCATAATCTTGCAAGGATTTGACTGAAGAATGCTATGGGCTATTCTAAACCTTCTCTATTCAGTTGCACCAAGATAGCTAAGATTGTGTCTTATCCCCCTAAGGGCAATACAACTTGAATTTATTTGAAAATTATGGGTTGATAAGAGTTGGAGCTTGTGATATTGCATGCTTGATGGCCTTAAAAAATATCTTTTCCTTCTACTGTCCATTTAAATGCAAGACTCTTTTTCAACATCATGGTTAAAGGCTTTAAAAGAATGGCAAAATCAAGCACAAATCTGCAAACAAAGTTTATCCTTTTCAAGAATCTTTGGAGATATTTCTTGTGTTGTGGAAAAGGAAGTGTTTGGATGGTGTCAGCTCTTTTGGGATCAATTGTTAATCCTTCCTTTGAAACAATGTGGCCCAAAAATTTTTCCCTCATGTGCTAAGAATACACACTTTTTCCGGATTCAAAGACACTCTGCATCTCCTACATCTCTGAAATACTTTCCTGGGGTGAAAGAGATGGTCCAGTGCATTCTTTGAGAACACATTGACATCATCTAGATATACTAGCACTATATTGTTGATTAAGCCTTTGAACGCCATATCCATAGCTCGCTGAAATGTTGCTTTGGAATTTGACAGTCCAAATGGCATCTTCTTGTAATCATATGTCCCCCATTTCATAGTGAAGGCTATCTTGAACTGATCATCTTCTTTCACCATTATCTAATTATAGCCTGAGTAGCCATCTAGCAATGAAAACCTTTCTGAATGAGCTACAACTTGCAGGATTTTCTCCATTGATGGAAGTGGATAATGATGTTTGAGTGATTCTCTATTTAGATCATGAAAGTCTACACACAATCTAATTTATCTGTTTCTCTTTCTTACTGGCACTAAGTTTGCAACACAACTTGAATGTTTGATAGGAAAGATGATGCTAGCTTCAATTAGCTTTTTAAACTCTCTTCTCATGAGAGGTTCAATGTGGGGATTCACTAGTCTTTGCTTCTGTCTGATAGGCTTGGATTCTATATCTAGCTCAATAGTATGTTGCACTAGCTTTGGGTTGAAACCTCTTAAATCCTTATAAGTCCATCCAAAGACATCTAGGAATTCTTGGCAATGTTGAACAAATTCAGATTTCTCTTGTGGGGTACTTACTTTGCCAATTTGTAACTTTCTTCCTTCATCTATTGAAATGGGCTCTGAATCTTCACCATTTACCTGAATGTTTGTCTTCTCTTTCCAAAATTGATCATTTGGGTTGACGATTGAATCCAAAGTTACAAGATCTTTCAGTAATTTGTTAGTCCTTAGCCACACCACTTGGTCGCCGTACTGTTGCTCCAACTTGTCTTGATTTCTAGCAGAGAACTCAGATTTTTCTTATAGAAAGTTGATATTTTTTTTATCATTCTCGAAGACTTGTCAACTTGTGTTTTTTTCTGGAATAGCTGGTCTTACAACCACTTTGATATGAGGATGATATTTCTCACTTTTGATATTTTCCACAACATCAAATGTTTCCCCAATTGCTGTCAGTCTGTCTGTTGCTTCATTCTTCTTTCTTGAGATGGAATTGATGCTAAAAGCTTCAAAATATTCAATGAGATCCCATACCCGGTTTTTGTAGTTCTTCAACAGATCATTCTTAGCAGCATTTTGTCCTTTAATTTGGTTTACAATTATCTCACTATCTCCAAGGACTTGTAAGTTCTTAATACCTATCTTTATTTCCCAATGCAATTCATGAATTAAGGCTTCATACTTAGTTGTGTTATTCAAGAAAGAAAATTAGAAATGTAAAGCTGAGCAATATTTTTTACCTTGTGGTGAAACAAGCATAAATCCTCCTCCCGCACCTTGTATACTCCTTGAGCCATCAAAGAACAACTACCATACCTCATTATCATCTTCATGATCTAGGTTGGTGATACTAAGGAGAGGCTGATTCTCTTCATGCAAACAATAGACTCTCAATTTAGCTTCTTCCATTTCCTTGTAAGGATCAAAAGCATTTCTTTTATTTTCCCATTCATCAAGAGCTAAGTCTGTAATGCATATGACTTTGGTATCTACTTCATAGGTGCTTGGATAATCCTCTTGATCAAATTCTGAACAATTCACATTGATTAGACTCGGTGTATGAGGCTCAATATGAAATTTTGCAATAGGCTCAGATCTGATTGTATCCTTAGCTCCATACCTTGTTCTAAATAACATATGTGACCAATCAAAAAATAAATAACCTCCAATTTTAGTGGTGAAGTATCTTGACAAACATAATGCAAAGAGTGGTGGCAAGTCTATGAATGATACATTTTGCAAGATGGTCACATCAGGATAGACATGCAATGTGAGCCTCAAATATTTGAGTAATCCAACCATTGTTACCACTATACCATCTAATTGCACCAAACCTTTGGAAATGTATTCATATTTAAGACCCAATTGATCAGCTATTTGTTTTGGCATGACTAAGCTACTTGCTCCTGAGTCAATCATGCAATTATGCACCAACTTATTTCTGATGATCAATGAGATATATAATGGTGGAGGCTTCAAATTTTTACCTTGGTGGCTTCCATGATTTCCTCCTTGCTGAGATACATTAGTAAGAACTTTTTCTTGATGATTGGGTGACTGATTTGTTGCTGACCAATTAGCCATAGCAGCTTGCAATAGATCCCTTTGGCCTGGGATAGCTAATGACTCCCACATTGAGATATTTACATTCATTTTCTTCATCTTCTCAATAATGTTGAATGGAGATGAGCCATCTCTCTATTTCCCCTTGCCTTGTATATTATTCTCTTGCACATGGGATGTTATAACCAACACTTGGGTTGTTCTAGAAGGTGGCTTGGGTTGACCTTGTACATCCAGGAATGTACTTTGATTACCAATACCTTATTGAGTGATAGAGGGTTGTGGATCATTTGAATCAGATGATTTTCCTTCTCCAATATTTCTCTTCTTGGATCATGTATTGGCTTCTACACTCTAAGAAGGGGCTTGATTTATACCACAAAAATCTTTAGCCTGCCAATTGACAAGTGTCGTCTCATTTGGAGGTGCCTCTTGTAGAGTTGCTTCCTGCTGCTGATTTTCATCTTGGCCTGTCTCTTGTTCCACACCCATTTTTGTCACCATAAGATTTTGATTCAAAGCACCATTGAAACACATTGACTGGTTATGAGTTTGATTACATGAAAAACACCAGTCATATCCTTGAGTCATGTTATTTTTCACTGGTACCAAGGCTCTAGATGTGGATGCAACATTAGGATTGTAAGGATGAAATGGCCTATTAGTGAGAGGGTTGACTTGGTTCTGATTTACAGCTTCAATGGGTGGCCTATTAGGATGATATGGAGTTTTATATGGTTGAGTTTAAGGCTAATAAAATATGAAATTTTGAGCTTGCTGCCTCTTAAGTGTCACTAACTCATTACCCAAGTTTTGCAGTTGCTTCATGACTTCTTGGAGCTCATTGAGGTACTAGAAGATGTGATGGAAGCTTCAGTCCAACTCTGATTTCTTGGAGCATGGATGAGGGCTAATATAGGTGTTTGACTAGTGCTTGGGAATCCTACTTCTGGATAAAGAGGCATAGGTGGTCTAGGTGTAAGTTTTCTAGCTTGAATTAAGAAATTTTCTACTCTAATAGCACTGTTATAAGCTGTAGGTAAATTTATACCTCCCATAGATTGTATCATCATGGCAATATCAGAATTTAAAGATTCGAGGAAGTATAGAAAAGCACCTTCAACGGCCAAAAAATCCTATCCCATGTCCCCTGGAATATGAAGTTGAAGTCAGTCAACTGTACATTAGGAGCCCTCTTGATTGTTGTTAATTGTTCCAAGAAAGACAAATTATCTCCCTTTTCTCCAAATTCATTATGGAGGGATGTGCACAAATTGTCCCAATTCTGGATAGATCCTGTTGTTAGACTCCAGAACCATTGCAAGGCTTTAACCTTAAAGGAGGATGCCAACAACTTAACAATAATGTCCATTTCAACAATTTTGTGATTAGAACAAACATTTGCAATGTCTTGAATGTGGTTAATTGGATTTGTTGGGTTTGCTCCAGTGAAATATGGAATGTTCTTCAATGCTGCAACTGGAACTTGATTCTGTGCATTGAGTGCAAGTGGGCTACTTCCAGTGAAGTTGACATAGGGATTGGGTTATGCCATCCTGATTGTCAAAGTACTTGAGTTGATTGAATAAAATGCCTTCCAGGTGGAGGTGTTGATAAGGTTCTATTTGGTGGAGATGGAGACCTTTGAGCTCTTCTACCCCTTCTTGCTCTATCTGGTGATAAGTGTAGATGGATAAATAGTCCCTCTTCTCTAGTTCTTGACCTTGTTTTGATTCTTCTCATGAATCTACCAAGTTTGGACTGCTGAAACAAGTGGATTATGTCCCTTTTGGATTCACCAAATGTGAAATTTCAAAGCTTCTCGTAAGCTAGAGACTTAGGACAAGTGCACATCAATCTTACTCTAATTAAAACAAGGACTTCTTCTGTCCCACTAGGCATGCCATAGCTGTTATCACAAAATTACAGCACCCCCGAATTGCTTTAGATTGGAATGGGGAATTTGGTGTAATTTTTGTAACATTGGATCATATCTCAAGTTGTGGGACTTGTGGGCTTGAGATGATCCTCCAGATAAAGTTGGTTCTTGCTCCTAAACTACCTACCACAATCTACTCTAATACATGTAAACTAACTAATCCTAATCTAACTTTCCAATGGACCAGGGGAAGAGATGCATGAAAACAAAAACTACACTAAAGTTGTGATACACTAGAAACAGAAGGTATGAGAATAGTATCCAATGTGTGAAAAACAGAAGCAAAATGCATACTAGAAGGGGTGATGACAGTTATCCACAGTCTAGCAACTGCATTCACAACAATATTTCATGCACACATAATGATAATGAATCCTTACAAGAGAATAAATAGACACAATATATTTGCAATGAGTTTTAAAGGGTAAGAAGAATGCAAACAAACATACTAGGGGAAAATACATCCACAAACCTGCATTTATTGCTTCATAGATATGCACAATTCAATCTATTACAAGATAAGGGCCTAGATAACCATGCAAGGATTCCACTACAAAGGATTGTAGTATATTGGCTTCACAAAACAAATTTTACATAGTTTTTCTACTTAAAAATTAACTCTCCCCTTTACAATGAGCCCCACACTCCAATTTATACAATTCTGAGAGGAGAGAGAGAGAGAGGGAGAGAATGAAAATCCTGAAATTTGTCTCTCCACCACTTGTAAGATGTCATAAATGGAATGAAATGATGGCATGTTTCTTGCAAAAAGGCTCCCCATGTTGTCCCTTATGTTGCAGTAGAGAAAGAATGATGACCATGCCTCTTAATTGCACTCCTAACTACCAATTAAAACATTGTTATGATCCTGGCCACGTTTTCTGCAAACTCACCATCAATTCTTTATCAATTTACGGTTTTAGACAACAAGGGAATTGGTGTGTTTTCTTCATGCAAGCAATACACACCAAACATATGCTCTTAAACATTTTTAAAAGGATCATGAGCGTGTTCTTCATGTTTCTTTTCATCCATAAACAGGTTAGAAACACCATCTAATGCTGAAATATGAGCTGTATTATCAAAATCAGACTGGTCTAGGGCTGCATATTTAGCTACTGCATTAGAAGCGTGAGGCACGATGCCAAATATGGCCAACAGTTCTGAATTGATAGTAACCTTGGTCCCATAATGTGTAGTAAAAAACAAGAAAGACCAATCTAAAGAGAGATAACCTCCTATTTTGTTGTGAAATATCTTGATAAACATATAGCAAAGTAAGGAGGTAAATCTACAATAGTAATATCTTGCAGAATGGAAACATTTGGGCAAGCATGCAATTTTACCTCTAGATTTATGATGACACCAACTGTATTAGTTGTGGTTCCATCCAATTGTAGGACACTCTTTTCTGTAGGTTCATACTGTAGACCCAATTTTTCTGTAATTGCTTTTGACATAATTGTGCTACTTGCACCACTGTCCACCATACAGTTATGAACAAGATGTTCTCCAATAATCAGTGATAGATAAAATGGTGGTGGCTACTTGATGTCATGATCATTTAAGACTTTATGAACCATCCATTTAACCTCTTTGATGCATCTTTATTCCATTGTTCCAATGACCATGTCAACTTTCTGGACTTCCTTTTCTGTTGTTTTAGAAGAAATCTACAGCTTAGCTAGTTCACGAGAAAGTAAATCTTGCTGCCCTGGAATACTTAGAGCATCCCACATTGAGATGTTAACATTATGTTTTTTCATCACATCAACAATGTTAAAAGAAGCAACAATTTTAGAGACAGATTCTACTGTTTTAGCATAGGGTTTGGTGAAAACTTATTCTGCTTCATCTGCTCTTGATATATGAGGTATAAATAACCTTCTTGGATCAGGCTGTAGCTATTTTTTGTTCTTTACCAGCTATAACACCTGCTATTTTTTGAGGAACAATAACATTGGTAGCTAGTTTTGGGCTTATAGTTGTTGTTTTATCAGTGATAGTAGGTAGAACAGGCCTATTCTACTATTTTTTACTCTCTACAGCCTTTTCCTGAGCCCTAGTAGTAACTGACAATGAAATCATCCTCACTAAAACTGACTAGGTTCTGTTCAGGTGCCTTCTGAACCTGAGTATCTTGCTGCCCACCCTCTATTTGAGGCATGAACAATGTCTCATATTGAGGTTGTGCAACAAGACTTATGTTCAAAAAATCATTTGGGAAACTTACAGCTGAATGAGGTTGATTACAATTTTGACACCACTCCTCCATAGCCATATTAATTAGAACTAAAGCATTAGATGAACTAGGAGCCTTTAGGTCAAACTACCTTTATTGATAAGGTTGCCTATAATTTTGATTCTACTGGTAAGGCTGCCTATTTTGCTGGTTTTACTGATAAGGAGCCTGATAAGGTCTGCTACGTAATGCAATCCTATTCTTGATTGAATTCATCTTGTTCCCCATAGTTTGCAAAGCTTTAAATACATCATCTAATGAGGCTGTAACAACGGGTTCTATAATTGTGATAAGTTGTGGGATAAGAGCTAAATCTACTAAAAAAGGAATTGAAGGCCTTGGAGCTAATTTTCTGGCTTGAATAAGGCTATTTTCATCTTGGATGGCAATATCATAGGCTGCTGGGAGATTCTCTCCTCCCATAGACTGAATCATAGTTGAGATATCACTATTTAATGCTCTAAGATAATAAATAAAAGCATGATCAGCTCGAGGCTTGACACTTGCTAGAATTATTTCCCAAGTTCTGGCAAAACGGATGTTGAAACTAGACATAAATTCATTGGGATCTCTTTTAATGGTACAAATTTGTTCTATGAGAGGTAAATGATCTGAATTATCTTGAAATTGTTTCAGTAACTTATCACCTAAATCATCCCAATTTCTTATGCATCCAATCTCTAGATTTCAATACCATTGCAAGGATTATCCTTTAAGAGATGTAGCTAAAAGTCTCAAGGCTACATCCTCATGAGTGATATTATGAACTGCACATAAGGTTGCAACATCTTTAATGTGCTCTATAGGTGTAACCTGATTTTCACCAGTGAATGATGACAAAATTTTCATGGCATCATTAGGGATGTCATGATAAACTAGGATTACTAATCGGCTGCCATTAGTAAAGGTCACAAAATTCCTAGGTGGTTGAATAGCCATTTGAAAAACTGGGATATGAATAGAGAAATTGATGTGTGGTGAAGGAATATTAGGAGGAGGGTTATCAAAACCTAACCTATTATAAGGTAAAGTATTACCAAATCTTCTCCTTCTTGCAAAATTCAAAGGTAAAGGAATAAACTCAGAAGGAATTCCTCTTACTGATGATCTTGTAGTTACTTTAGGCATGGAACATGCTGTAATACTGGTCTGAAATCAGCTTTACAAAGTCACCAAGTAGATATTTAAATCTTTAAAATAAATTGTTGCAGCTTGTTGTCCCGAAAGTAACCTTTATTTTTTGTAAATCTGCCGTAGATCTGCTGTGAATGTTTGTAACTTGCATACAGATCTAATTCGTGGTCCCACTGGGTGTGCCAAAAACTGTTATCTCTCGAAAGTTCACCCTAGTAGAGAGATGGTTGCAGGTATTCTAAGCTTGCAAATCTTATCTCTCCCTTTCGTAGATACAATGGAAACACCTCAGGTCTGTGGGTATACCTATTTTTAGGTGAGTCTCTGGTATCAAGGATGGTTCCTTATTGATGTATGTTGAACTGATTTTCTGGGGTTTAAGGGATAAAGATGACTGTAAAAAATGAAATTAAAACTGAGGTGATACACCAAACTTGTATGAGGTATTTGAATGAGTACATGCACAATTGATATGGAATGAATTTCTGATGCACAGGCCAACAATTTTTCGAAGATAATTAAGGGTAAACACTTTTATGTATTGAGGGATAAAATCACAACAATACATCTAAGTTACACATACACATTAATATCATGCAGAAATTACTGAATTTGCAACAGGGTAAGATGATTAATTAGGGAATTCAACATTCACAAGATTAATAGAAACATACACAAGACTACAAATAATTGGAAAGGCAAAAAATACTTCACATTCAAAGGGAAAAACTGACAGAAAATTGCTTCAGCACTCATGTATCTAAAAGTCCTCTTCTTGTGCTTTGCTAAAGCACACAATATATAGAAAATTGATTCACCCACCCTTCCTAAAAATAGACTAAGGTTGTACTTGTACTCACCCATGCATCCTATTTTTATCCTTTATTTAACAATAAATAAGGAAAAGTAAAGCAAACTAATACAAGAGGCATTAATAGCCTTTGATTACATCACAGTCAAACTGTAGTTGACTATTTTATTTTTAAGAAAAGCATGGGTGAATAATGCTAAAGATAAATCTTGCTTGATGAGCAAGTCTTCTTCTAGGTGTATGTAAATTTTTCTTCCTGCTATTGATGTGACATCTAAAATTCTGATCCACTTGTCCCCTTAGATGCAAAAAGTTGATCTCTATGTGTTGAGTAAAGATAATCCATTATTTACAATATTTGCAAAAATAACTCACCCAAGTATACATCTTGATGGGGACCACCTTTAAGCTCAGGCTCTGATGTTAACATTCCCTTTGTCCTCTAGTATGGTAATATGATCCCTTTTTCCACCTTGTGATCACATGGATAATTGCATTCTGAGTCATTTTTCAAACCATCCACTAGTGGGGACCACCTTTGCAGTTGACTACTTAAGGGTACGAGGTATCTTTTGTAAATGTTAAGGTAAATATCCTTTGATTATATTTCACCACTTACCTATCATTAGCATATACTTATGATATTTGACAATGTTTTGGGTTCCATTGTATATGTTTAGTCTTGGCCCCTTTTGGGATCATCATTGTATTGTAATTTTTGTCGGCCACCTTTGATTATTTGGGACATAGACTATGGTATAAGCCATAATCATATTTTGATGATTCAGAACCCTTTGCATATTTGACCACACATATATCAAAGACATTAAAAAAGTCAAAGTAATTATTTAAAAATAATTGGGGCTGGCCCCTTTCATGATGGTCTGACCCTTAATTGATTGTCGGTGGCATTTTGAACCTGACCCTGGTTAGGGTTTTGCGATGCTTGCCATGTTGGTACTTGTTCTAACTGTGGTTGTATGGTGGTTTACAATGTAAACTGTTGATTCTGGTACTTACTTTGTTTCTACCATTGATGATTTCATCCGTGAATAGGGTTTCGACCCTACAATTAAGATGGTACTGGTATCATAACCTGGATGGTTTGCATTGATTTTGAATTGATCTTCGATCATTGATTTCGGTACTGTGTTTTATGTCCATCGTTGATCACTAAATCTGGGTCGCATCGAACTCTGTCTAAATTTTTGAACATTGATTTTATGTCCTTGATGATCTTCCACCGTTGATACCACTGGATATGGTTGTCGGTAGGTGAACTGTGGTTAACACTTGGCATCGTTGGATTATGAATCTATAATTCTTAACCATCGATCTCTAACTCCGGTTGAGTTAGATCTGCACGAGGTTGGGTTGGGTGAGTTAAATCAACTTGAAACCTATTCATTTTTCACTTTTCATTTTTCAATTCTGGGGCAAAGCCCTAGCAAATTTGTTTTAGGCCACCATTTTTTAAGCTTTTGAGCTTGTTTATGAGATTATAGCTACTTTTAGCATTACCGGGCTCAAAAATTTGTTATTTCTGTGGCCTTTTTGACTTCGATGGAGTTCTATGCCTAAAATCTGGTGTTCGTGCTTGGAAAACATGGATGCCATTATTGATCTTGAGCTTTTAGTTCTGATTCATTTTCTCATATGGGTATGGATTTCTCTGTTTTGAGCTTTTGGTTATTGTACAGATGGGGTTTTTTGAACTCGTTGTGCATTCTGAGCTTGATATTTAGCTCGATAACAAGCATGCATGGATAAGGTCGTCGTTGTGGAGGAAATTTGGTCTCTTCCTGCATAAGGCCATCAAAATGAAATCTTTGTGGCTTCCTCCAAGGATCCGTTGTTTTGTGAATATTGGTGAGTAACTGCAAAAGTCCGAGCCTATTGTTTATTTATGCTTCTTTTCATGGAATATGTCTTGAGCCTATGACAATTTGAATCTTTGGTTTTGTTGTCCGTGGAGGTTCTTATTTCCGACATGATCGTTTGCTATGTTTTTGGTATTTGTAGTTGTGTGTGTATCCATTATGAATATAGATAGATATGAGTCCTTATTATTTCCATCTAGGTTACTCTGTAAATATCTGTTAATACTTCAAATCTACTCGTATTTTGATTGAATGATTTTTTTTAACAATCCAAAAAAATATAATATCATCAGAGGATTTTGACTTGGGTATTCTTATCTCACTTCGATATCCCTGGATCTGATATTTTCCTTGATGGTTTATTTGTATATCTTTGCGGGCCTGATTTTTTTGTTCACTTGAATATGGATGCCATTTATTAGGATCATTCGAACTTGAATTCTCTTGCTCGTAGTGTTTTCATGATTCCATAATATTGTGGAAAAGCTTTCTGTGTTGGTGTTATCTCTGTAATTATTCTTCTTTGTGCATTCGGATTCAAGCTTACTCTTGGGCATCAAGTCTGTCCTTATAAACTTCTAATTTGAAGCTTTATTCTGATGGGTATTCTACAAAAGTATTTTATTGAATATTTTAATAATCTATAATATTTCAGGAACAAAATGAAGCTTGAGACTTTTCATCCCATTTAGTTATGATACTTGATACTCTTTAGGGTAGTTTGTAACTTCTGTGAAAATTTGTTGATCTGATATTCCATTTACTTGTGTAATGAAACTGGAAACATTTGCTCAAGTTAAATTCTTGAAGACATGTAGCCTGAAATGATCAATTAGATAATTGCATCTTGACCAAAATGGCTAACTGTAAATCATGAAGCTTTCTGATATGATCCCTTGAAATTGTTGAAACTGCATGATAACCCGTCACTGTCTTAACACTGTAACCTTACACTTTTGAATCTTATTCTGATGCATGGTTGCTAAAACTCCTTGCTTTACTGTATTTGTTCCTTTGCAATGGAAACTTGAATGCTGCTACTTTTGAATTTCTTGTACACTAGGAATGGAGTTAAAGACTGTATTTGTTAGATTTGTTATATATATTTGGCTTTTGAATTCACTGATTCAACTCTGAATGGAAGTTGTAACCTGCACTTAATCTTCTCATCTATTTTCCTCCATAATGTTGAGATACCCTATGATCATTTGATATGAACCCTTGATACTGTTGCTTAAGTGTTTTTTTATTCTGCAACTTGTAATATAAATACAAAATGAACACAGATGGATGAGCCTATAGCTAAAAACTGAAAACTTGTACTTTGTTTTCTTGGAAAAGTAGTATTTCCTGCTACCTCTACAGTAGAAATTTGAATGTTGCATTCTTTTGATACCGTAACATGAAGTAACTTGTACCTGTTTGAATCTGTATATTTTACCATACCATGCATTTTCTCTCTTTTGTATTAATATTTGATTTATCTGAGCATGTACTAGATTGAAAAAGCATGACGGAAAGATGAAAAATGTCCATTTTACATGGTGAAGCCCTGTCAAAATTTTCTCAAATTTCTTCTTTTTTTGCATTAGCTATAATCTTCTCTTTCCAGTTAACTTCAGCCTTTAAATCCTGACCCTTCTTCTTCATTTGTAATCTGGGACATATACTTTTATCTGCAAGTCTCTCCTCTGTTCTGTAATGCAACTTCTTCTATTTCTAAAATAGTTGTTGAACTTTGAGTTGCATTCTTCCTTCATACCAGTATGTACTTGTCACTTATCTGCTTCATGTACCATAGGATAGAAGTCATTGAACTCTGCAATCTTTATCTATAGTGAGGACTGTAAGACATGATTTATTTCTTCTTGGCTGCAACCTTTACCTGCACACTTGAGAAAATAGTTAGAAAATATTTAGGCTTTTTGGCCTCTCTTATGTCCATGGTTTTTATTTTCTTCTCTCTCCTTCTTTGTGAGTGAGTAAATCATGTATGTTGTTTGATCTTAAAGTAATCTATGTCTCCTATTATTAAGAGATCCATGTGCACAAATTAGGATAGTATAGGAATATGGATTAACCCTGAGCTCTTAACCGGTAGTTTCTCATTTCTATTTTCAGGTACGGTGCTTTCAGCAATGAAGATGAAGAGGGAACAAAGCTGAAGATGAGGATGCATCAACCAAAGGATAAACCCCAAGGCAATGATGGGTTCACTCATACTCCTTTATTTTCTATTTCATGCATGTGTACCTCTTATTTCAGTAGTTGTACTTTACTTTCCAGTTACATCCCATGGCTTGTGTGGGAACATTTCAAAATTCCTTATGAATAAAACATTGAATTGTGAAATTGAGTTGTTTATTTATTTCTACATTTTTTATTTCTGATATGGATTGTATGATGAACTAAACAACCCAATAATATAATTGAATGTCTTAATCATGAAGGAAAGAACATTAAAGAGTACCTGTTACATCCAGTAATGAACACTGATTTCTATAATCTGCAGTCATGATTGCTGCTCCAAAACCTAACACTTCATCTATTATGCAATTTGGTGTCTTCATCAAGGAAACACAGTTTTCCTTCGGGGCTTTGTGTTCTTTTGCTGAAGATAGCATGAAATTGCAGGCTATGTGATCTGTTGTGTTTTGCAACAGCACACATAGCTGCATATTTCATGTAATCATTAATTAATTCAAAAGTAACAATATTATCTGGAAGAACATCCCCTAGCTTAGGTATACTTCACCAATGCTATCCATCGTAATGAAGTTTCGAGTTGGCTATTTTTGCACAAGTGCAAAAATTGTCAACACAACCCTCAAACCCAATTTGCATTAAAATAGGTTGTTGACTTCATTTTTTCAGAATTTTACAACTTTTGCTAACTCCTTGGATTTTATTTGGATAGGAAAGTTAGAGAAAATCCAAGGGACCCCTTAAAACCTTATTGTTGGCCATGAATCATTTCTATTTGCTCCAGCTTCAAGTTATCAAATTTACCCTAGGGGTGAATTTTGGATAACAGTTAGTTTTATCCATGTGAATTATACATGTGATGGATTGAATAGGTGTTTCAGGTCTCCCTTGAAGTGTTCCAAGTGGTTTCAGTGCTTAGAAGTTACATTTGAGGTGTTTGGTCATGTTGTGCTCAAGACTAGTTCTTGAGGGTTTGAAGCAGGTTTGAGTAGTTCTAGAGATTGACTTGTTTGGAGGACTTGAGCTATGTTTTGGTGAATGAGATGAGTTGTTCCAAAAATTATACATAATTATATTTCCATTAATGTATGGTTTGTGTCTTGCTGAAGTTATTCGGTATGTGAACCATCTCATTTTTGGTAACCTATTTCTAGGCATGATCAATATGCTTAAGTGGGGTAGGAGAATTAAATGTCTTGGAGTGTCGTGCCTTTTTTGGTGGTGTCTTATGGACTTGGAGAGTGATTTAGATTCATGGTAAATCCATTCATGTGGCCAATCCATATTGACATGTGGTTTTTCCATGTGAAGTTTTTTACTCTTGTGGACTGGTTTTTGGTGCTTGAACACCTAGATCGAGTTGATTGCTTCTTGGCATGTTTCATGGTGGAGATAGCTGATGTAGAGTTTATTGTGCTTGGTGATGATGTTTTGAATATGTGAATGAAATATATGGAGTATTTGAATTCATGGTGTAGCTTCTATGATCCCTTGAAGGTCCTTGTGCATTTTTGGAGATGGAGAGCGTTTTTAGGCCTATGTGAGATCTTTGTGCTAGTCCTTGATGGTGTGACCATTTATGACATTCTTGGGTAACCTACGGTGGTGCCATCAAACTTAGGTGGACTTATCCTTTTTATATCCTCAGTGAGTTCAGCTGCCAGCCTAACCTTTTTTATTTTCTGGCTGATCAGGTATGTTCACATTGTTATTATTAACACCCAAATTGGCGTTATCCTCAGGAGGTGGTTGATTATTATAACCAACGTCTTCTTCCTCCTCATTTCACATTACTTGTTGTTCAAGTACATCCAAATGATCTCTTGTGTCTAATAGGGCAGCAAGGATCTCATCAAGTTTTTGGGTAGTTGCTGCTCCTTCACTAGGTGGAGGATTATTGGCAATGTTTCCTCTTGTTCTAACCATTTTCTGTTAACAAGAAAATTTAAGTTTTATCATATTATGGACACAATAGGTCCAAGAGCTGCAACCTTCAGCTCTGATACCAAGATGTAACATTTCCATTTTAAGACTTTAGAAACAAGGGAAAAAAATCTTAGACAATGTTTTCTGTTCTAAATAAAACATTATTTAGAACACACATTCCATGCCAATCAATCTCATAACAGATAACCATATTCCTAGACGTCATACTCATCAAATAAAAATACTTCCTTCACCTCACTCTTCTATTATCTATAATGGTCTTTACTAACTTTTGTCAGTCCACTTGCCCAAGGTTTGACCCTAACCCAGGTCAGCAACATAATTTTTTTATAGGAAGATGATCACGATGACCTAGGGTATATGGGCATACTCAACCGACCTAAGTCGATCGAATGTGCCTAGATACCCTGAGTCATAGGAAGCTACTTCCTATTTCAAAGCATGTTACTAACTTGACCTAGAGATAATCTAAGTTCAAGTCCAGATGTGTGTAGATCTAGATGAACAAATGTGGAAGGGTGCTACCACATGTCAATTGCAACATTGTATCCTCGAGAATACCTTAGTCTTCTCGAAGGTACAGTTCTACAGTTGGCGTGTGCCAACATCCGTCAGAACTGCTTCATCATAAAGTACATACCCCTAGGATATCATTAACACTAATTAATTTAGGATTAAGATTCAAATTACAGCAACCTTGCAAAACCATAATTCCATCACTCATTAAGTTCTTCATCCATATTTGATTGAATTAATATAAAATAACTTAATTAACTGCTGATTGTTTTTTTAATTCATTAACTATGGCATAACATGCAGTTATCCAAAAATAGGACAGCAACCATCATAAGGTTAATTTAAAGTAACTTATCTGTTCAAAGAAGGTGTAGCAACCACATAGGTTCAACCAGAGTAGACTTCATAGAAAATTAATTCTAAATTATTAACGGTCAAAAACACCCTTCTTTCATTTTACATTCTTTTGAGAGAGGAAGATTCTTCCTCTACATGATTAAGTGATAGGGTTTATCATGCCCTTTTTATCTTTCACAATTTCTATAGTTTAATTGTATGTCCATTACACATTCCATAATTATACTATAATTGTTTCGATAGTTAACGACATCTAATGCAACTTAGCAAGTTGTATCTTAGTAAGGGAGATTGAACTATTTCCCTCCTTCCAACTTAATAAATGATAACAAAGATAGGTATACAAACAAATATGAAGAATATCAACAAGACAGTATTCCAATTTCCTCAATAAAAGTACAAGAGAAATACACAACCATTTGAAGTAGATGTCCAAACTTTTAAATTCATCATGATAAAAATACATTGTTTACAAATCTATGCATTTTAGACATACTTCATGCCAATCAACATTAAGATCATAACAGAATACAACTTTTCCTTTTTCAATACAACTCAAGAATAAATCTGAATTCACTACATAAGAGCCAAACTTTAAATCAGCCAACACATCATAAAATTTATTGCCTTCTTTTATCATTTACGAAGTCCATCTGCAAAAAATGTTAGCACATGTTAGTTCATTGAACTGAGCATGATAAGCACTAAGCATTAAAACAAAGTGCATTAAACTAATTGTTGCATTAAAACAACTCTGCTTTAATGAAACAATTATTGTAATCATACAAATAAGCATAAGTAATAACAACCCTAAAAGATGTACAAATAATAAATCAGAATTCACTTTTAAGAAAAGATCATAATATAATCAGCAACTACTGCATTATATCAGATAAGTATTGTCCCAAACAATTACTTATTTATATCAAACAAAAGCTCTTGAAATTTAATTATTTCAAAATTCTTTCTAAATTTGAAATACATAATTAACTTTACTTCATAAACAAAAAGAGCTACTTTCATAATCAAATACCTTCTTGTCATTTTTACCAAGTTTCCAGAAATCATGTACAAACTAGTTCATTTCAGCATAGTACATATTTAGGATGAATCATCCAACAACTTAAATAAATAAGAGAATCATAATTCAGATGTGGTAGCATAATTCTAGGTTAAATAATATAACCTAGGTTCTTATATTAGGCTTCTTATCAATACTGGAAAAGTATTTACCAACATCAATGTTTCATTTCAAATAACTAAAATAGTGTACAAATATCCTTAATCATAATTTAAGTAGAGAAGTATATAGTAATCATTACTAATCAATTACATAATAAAAGTTGTGCAACTGATTCATCTAAACCTATAACAATTTTTATATAAAGGAAGGAGAATGAACTGAATGGTACATAGTTTACAATTTCTTTTTTCATTTGGTTAAACCGAATTCTCATATGCATCTTCAGAAAAGAAGAGTCAACATCCTATAACTTAAATAAATAATAAGAAGAATCAATACAGACTATTCACAACTCACCATTCTTCTAAGAGATAGAAATCAGGTTCAGAAAGTACATAACTGATTACCTACATAAATGTATCAGTCAAGGAAACCAATAAAAAGATTCATCATTTAAGAGACAACAACCGTTAACAAGAATCTCAATCCAATACGAGAAGGGAGAGAAACAAAATAGTCATCAACTCACTTGCAACCCTTATGAATTATTCAACATTATTGGAGATATTAGTCAGTGATCTGAAACCATACGTTCCATAAAACAAAGTAAGACTTACAAAAGGATTATTTATTACTCGTATCCACCTAGGGAAGGATCATATTTACTATTGAGTGCACAGATAGGAGTCCATCAGAAAACAATTTCCTAATGATGCATGACTCAGCCATTCAAAAACAGTCAGACAAGAAATGGTTACGTTTTCCTTTCTACAAGATAGGCTTAGCTATACACTACCCTGAATTGACAAGACAATTAATTCCATACAAAATAGTTAAGATCAATAAATATCAAATGGGAACAATTTGGTTTTTCCCCTGTACCAAAAATGATAGTCCCAAAAGTTTCTTAAACATTCAACTATTCCCATGAACTCTCCAAAGTCAACTAGCAACAAGTTAAGTTTAAACAACCACAAAGAAGTTTCCAGTTCTGGAGAGTGAGTTCTCATTACCTCATCCAAGATCAAAAGGGCAGAGAGACGAACTCAAGAATTCGAACAGGGCTAGGAAAGTAAACACCCTAACAACTTGGAGAGAGAGAGAGTCGATCTATAGAGTAGTTCGAGCAAACAAAACTTAAACCTTTGAACAAAACTTAACTTCCCAAAATTTAAAGGAAACTTCAATAGAAAGGATCCGAACCAAGAACTTATTCACCATCGTTTTAACAATTGACTTCCAAATCCCTTTTTAAAACCCAAAATTCCATTCAAAAGTTTTGATACAGAATACAAAAACCCAACACGAAGTTTAAAGTCAAACATTGTTTCTATATTCGTCACGAATACAAACTGTAGTACTGATTCCAACTACAATAACTTACACAGCTCCATCAAGAACATAAAGTTTGAGGCAAATAAGTTCAGTGCAGAGAAAGGGTAATTATTCCTTCCATATTTAACACAAGTTGGAGTACAGAACACAACACTTTGAAATACTTTAAATACCCATTAACGATTTCTTTCAAATAAGTTCGAGTTCATATTGAAGAACAAAGTATACAATACAGTCCTGAAACAAAAGCACTATATCCTCACAAAACAATATACAGTTTTTAAAAGAATATTCACCTATCTTTCAAAACAATCAAATAAATTCAGTTTAAATAGCGTAGGTTACCCAAAACAGAGGGAAACAAGATATCCTTAACACATTTTCACGCAAGTTTTAGTTCTTGGAATATGTTAAATATATATCCATACAGACCAAAAGAGAAATAATAAAACTTCTCAAACTCAAAGATGCATAAAAGAGAAGTATCCCTTTTATTTTCCAATTTCTAAAGAGACTTCCAGTTTGAAACTCAAACAAAAAACCATTTACTCGAGCTCTTTTTCAAGCAGATAGTCCAGAATGCATGTTTTGATCAAAACACTAAAGTCTCGAAAGTTTTATATGCTTTTCACCATTAAAATTACTCAGAGAGAAAACATCCAAAACAAAAATTATCATGCAAAGGTTTCCATAACCAAAAGAATGTTAGCATACGTTGGATAACAAATGTTTCTTAGGTGTCTATCCTATCTCTTTATCTCTTCTTCTGTTATTCCATTATTCTCTCCTTCTGTTGTGGATCCTCTCCATTCATTTAGGGGAGTCCTGTACAATTTTGTTTCCTATAAATACTGTATGTGAGCTTTGTGTTAGATAGAATAATAAGAGATATACAATCTCTTCTATTTCTCCTTCATTCTGTGTCTCTCAGTTTGGTATCAGAGCGACTGAGCCTCTGACCTGTGTGCGTTGGACAGGAGTGCATCGTGCCGGTTCAGATTTGTGTAGGTCAGATGTTCAATGTCAAGTGAACGGCGGAAAATGTCATAGCTGGCTTCATTATTGAGGAGCACGGCCACATCCGTGTGTTCCAGGAGTGAGTGTGTGGAAAGCACACTGTTGTATGGCTCAACGACAGATCTGGAGATCTGTGGTGAAGGATATACAGTGAAACCTAGCTTGGATTTTTTGCCATAATCCATAGAAAGACGTTCCAACAGAAGCGAACCCAGTCCAGATCCAGTTCCTCCGCCGAATGCATTGAAGAAGGGGAGAAACTGTTTTCTTTTTCTACTGGTGCGTTGGATAAGAGAAAAACATGGAAGTTCACGTGGGATAAATATAATTTCTGCTGCTGGACGTGGAGACTGCCTGAGCGTGTTGAAGACTGCTGCTGCTAGACGTGGAGACTTCCTGTGCGTGTTGAAGACTACTGCTTCTGCTGGACGTGGAAACAATCTAAGGATCAAACACAAGCTAGACGTGGAGGACTTACTCAGCCAACCTGCTGAGGAAGGTAGCACGTGGATGGAGAAAAAGATTGTCTGCATGGAAAGCAAATACGTGGAGATCTCGCCGGGAGAGAGAACTTATTTCTGTGTGCAGAGACCTTCAACCTATGTAGTGATGTCGAGGTATTTTTTGAGTCTACAACAGTTTCTTCAACACTACGTCGAATGTCGAGTGTAGACAACTCGATTGAGAGCGTCAATAACACGGTCGCCACAACTGAAAGCCACAATATCAACTTTCTAGCCAAAGAACATCGTGGAGAAGCTCCTGAGATCTCCGGGTTCTACTTTGCTTTGCTGAACGAGCTTCGAAATTCTGGAAATCTTGCATTCGGCAAACTAGTTCGAGAAGGACTCCTTGAATACTTTCTTTTCGACGTCAGCTGCCAAGCAAAGCGAGTACGAGAAGAATTAGAAGCCGGATACGACGCCGATTGTGATGACGAAGAAGAATGCCATACAAAGCGTCACCGTCTCACAGCACGTGAATATCGCGTGCATCTACGAGCCAGTAATTCTCGACAGTGAGTCCAAATTTTAATAACTTTTCAAATAAATAAATATTTTTTTATTACAATGTCTACTCCGAAGTTACTTCTATCTGATGCTCAGTTGCTCAAAGGGCCTAATTTTGTGGCCTGGAAGACAAAAATGAAGACAATCCTTCAGTTTGAAGGATTATGGAGGATCGTCATAGGGTCTGTGCTTGCTCCCACAGCCCCCGATGAACTAATAAAATATGACATGGCTAGTGCTAAAGCCTTGATGCTGATAATGCTCAGTATCAGTGATGATGTGCAACCGCATGTTCGGAATGCGGAGAAACCCAAAGAGGCCTGGGACAAGTTGGCAACCATTTATGAAGCCAAAAATCAGAAAAATATTCTTCATCTTCAGTTGAAGCTGCACACCCTCTCTATGGGGTCTGACGAGAAAGTGGAGGAATTCTTACGTCACGTAGCTGAGTTGAGATCAGAGTTATTAGCCCTCGGTGAAATGGTAGACAATAAACTTCTCGTCCCAATCACCTTGAGAGCACTCCCTTCTCAATTTCAAGTGTTTGTTACAACACTGAATGTGTCTAAACAAACAGTGACATTCAAAGAGCTTGTGAATTTATTGTAGCAGGAAGAGGCTATCACTTCATCGCATGGGGAGTCTCAGGACAAAGCCTTGTTCTCAAAGCCTAATCATGGCCAGAAGAATCAGAAAGGTCCCCCAAAGAAGCCAAATCCAGCGCAACCCAAACAGAAAGATCAAAAGTCAAAGAGATGGTGTCACATTTGCAGAACCAATACTCACGACACTGATCACTGCTGGCACAACAACTTGAAACAAGGGCCTTTAAGCCATACAAGCCATCTGGGCATGAAGATTTTAAAAATTCCAAACGACGTCCCCACTGGAGAAAGCAAAAAGGACATCTTGCAGCCCAACAAGAAGATGATGACTCTGATGAGGAGACATCAGAAGGTGCCCATTGTAGTAAGAATCTTGTACTCGTCTCTCAAACTTCTCAGCCCACGAAGAAAGTTTGGTTGATAGACTCTGGTGCAAGCAAGCATATGTCAGGTGACAAGAAGCTGTTTGATTCACTACACGAAGAGCCAACTGGAGATCGAGTTCAGATAGAGGATGACAAAGAGTGCATTGCAGAAGGAATAGGGAATGTGACCATTCCTCTGGGGCCACAAAAATGTACACTTACAAAGGTACTTTATGTTCCTGGCTTGACTAGTAACCTTTTGTCAGTTACTCAGCTCTTGAATCATCACCTTAAGGTTGAATTTCTTGTTCAAAATGGCATTAAATCATGCTTAATCTCCCGAAAAGGTATGGTCCTTGCTAAAGCTTTTGTAAAAGATAAGTTATTTGCTTTAGATATTGTTTCATCTTCTGCAGTAGCTTTAACTGCTTCAACAATAGAATCAATTGCCTTATGGAATTTTAGATATGGACACTTGTCGGTCAGTTCATTACACCAAATGAGTTCAAAAGCAATGGTCTGTGGACTACCCAAATTGTCCAGTTCCTTGCCTATTTTCCCTGGCTGTCTTGTAGGAAAACAACATAGAGATCCGTTTCAAGCAAGCACCTTCCATGCCAAGAAGTGTCTGGAGGTAGTTCATACTGATCTGAACGGCCCATTTCCTGCTTCATTTTCAGGATACAAATACTTCCAGTTGTTCGTGGATGAACACTCTCGCAAGATGTGGGTATATTTCCTAAAGTAGAAAAGTGAGGCTCTTCAACACTTTCAGAACTTCTATCATCGTGTTGTCAAAGAGTCTGGACAACCACTTCTTCTACTCCGCTTAGATCGAGGGGGGGAATTCACATCAAAGAAGTTCTTGGCCTTCCTAAACCATCACGGAATTAAGCAGCACCTGACTGCTCCCTACACGCCCCAGCAAAATGGCATTGTTGAGCGTCATAATCGCACAGTGATGGAGATGGCTCACTGCATGCTATCAACTACAAAGCTAGGAGAACGCTATTGGGCTGAAGCAGTACAAATGGTTGTATATCTTCTAAACAGGGCACCAACAAAGATTCTACTGAACAAGATGCCAGAAGAGGTATGGAGTGGTAAAAAACCATCAATTTCTGATTTGCGAGTATTTGGTTGCACAGCATACATGCATGTCCTAGCTCAGAAGAGAAAGAAGGTAGAGCCAAAAACACTCCTGTGTATCCTTCTTGGCTATAGTACTACCTCGAAGGCATATCGTCTCATGGATCCTGAGACAAAGAAAATATACGAGAGTCGGGATGTGGTTTGTGATGAGTCATCCTTTGACTCAATAGTATCAACAAAATATCCACTTCCAAACACATCTCACCGATTAGTATCTGAATCGGATGATGAGCTGGAGGAGACTACTCAGAGAAAAGAAATGCTACCAGGAGAACTATTTGTTGACCTTGGAGAACTGCAGAATGGGACTCCACATCAATCCTCATGGAAACGACATAGTTCTTCTCAAAAGCAGTCAAGTTCTCATCTGAAGTGGGTACAAAGCACTATCAAGGACTCAAATTTGCAACAACTCCCAGATACATCATCCAGAGTCAAAATAAGGAGTCAAACAAGAAATGAGGTAAAATTTACACTCATGAGTTCACTGATGAATAGCTCCGAGCCAGATAATGTTTGTGAAGCACTCAGTCAAACTCAGTGGAAGGAAGCTATGGAAACAGAATATGACTCGCTCATGAAAAATCGGACATGGGAACTTGTCGATCTGCCTATAGGAAAGAAACCCATAGGCTGCAAATGGGTCTTCAAGAAAAAATATAAGGTAGATGGATCCATCGACAAACATAAAGCACAACTTGTAGCCAAAGGATATGCTCAGAAAGAAGGCATCGACTATGAAGAAACCTTTGCACCCACTGCGAAGATGAAGACCATCAGAGTAGTTTGCGCACTTGCAGCACAGAAAGGATGGAGACTTCAGCAGATGGACGTCAAGAGTGCTTTCCTAAATGGTGATCTGAAAGAAGTATACATGACCCAACCTGAAGGATTTGTTGATGAAAATCAGCCTAAAAAGGTATGTCATCTCATCAAATCTCTTTACGGACTGAAACAAGCTCCTAGGGCATGGTATATCAAGATCAACGATCACCTTTTGCAGCATGGGTTCACTCGTAGCCCCTCAGATTCAATTGTATATAAAGAAGGTAGGCAAAGAAATTATCATTCTGGTTGTTTATGTAGATGATCTTGTGATCACTGGTAGTTCAGAAGATCAGGTTGATATTGTAAAGAATGATCTCAAAAGAACCTTCGACATGACAGATTTGGGGCTACTACATTACTGTCTTGGCTTGGAAATATGGCAAAAGGAGCATCACATCTTTGTCTCCCAGACAAAGTATGCCAAGACACTCCTGGAAAAAGTATAGAATGTCCGACTGTAAACCTATATCCACTCCCATGGAAAAAGGCTTGCAACTTTCAAGATTCCAGGACTCACCTCAAGTAGATGCTACTCTTTACAGGAAATTTGTTGGAGGGCTCATCTATTTGACATACACCAGACCAGATCTCTGCTATGCTGTCAGCTATCTTTCTAGGTTCATGCAGGAGCCAAAGAAATGTCACTAGAATGCAACAAAGCATGTTTTGAGATATGTCCGAGGAACAACTAATTATGGTCTGGAATATAAAAAGAATGATCAATTCTTCCTATAGGGATATGTCGACTCGGACCACGCTGGATCTGTTGATGATAGGAAGTCAACTACAGGATACATATTTCATCTCAGATCTGGACCTATCTCGTGGATAAGCAAGAAGCAAAATGTTGTTTCTATCTCATCCACAGAGGCAGAATATCGCGCCGCACGAGGAGCTGTGTGTGAAGTGATATGGATACGTCACATTATGGATGACCTGGGAATTCCTAAAAAATAGTCACCTATTCTCTATTGTGACAATCAGAGTGTGTTGAAGCTCGTGCAGAATCCAGTCTTTCATGAACGAACAAAGCATATTGAAATTGAATACCATTTCATTCGAGAGCACGTCTTGAACCATCAAATTCAGCTCCAGTACTGTCCTACTAAAGCACAAGTTGCTGACATTCTCACTAAATCCCTTGGAAAAGTGAAATTTGAATCTTTCAGAGGTCACATTTACAAGAATAATGTAATAAGGGGGGGAATGTTAGCATACGTTGGATAACAGATGTTTCTTAGGTGTCTATCCTATCTCTTTATCTCTTATTCTGTTATTCCATTATTCTCTCCTTCTGTTGTGGATCCTCTCCATTCATTTAGGGGAGTCCAGTACAATTTGTTTCCTATAAATACTGTACGTGAGCTTTGTGTTAGATAGAATAATAAGAGATATACAGTCTCTTCTATTTCTCCTTCATTCTGTGTCTCTCAAAGAACAGAGATTATTTCCATATGAAGAAAGTAACCAAACAAAAACAGAAACCCTTTTATCTCCTAAGAGGAGAGTTTTTTAATGAAACATTTAGAGAAAAGCAAGACATCTTAATGGGTAAAGCCTAGCATGCCTGATAGTGCTTCTTTCGATTTAAAGAAGACTTCCAGCTGAGATTTCAACACTTCTTCTTCTCCAAGAAAGATCAACAACTAAAATTATCTTTCCCCAATGCCTCATATACTTCCCTTGAATTGAAAATAGACTAGGGAAACAAAAAATAGCCATTAAGTGGAGATCGAACTACTGGTTTGAAGAACCAGATAGCTCCATGCAGAGTGAAAATCACAAAGCATGCACGACCAAACAACCCCCAACGAATCCACTTGCATGGTTTCCAAGATGGTTTTCTTGCAAAACACTGAGACTCATTAATTTCATTTACTCTCAAATTCCCACCTATCTCTCCTTGCCACTGCCATCAAAAATTGGGGAAGCCTATTTGAACTTCTGTATGCATCACTAAACCTTAGTGATGAATCCACGTCATCTTCCTCCAAATTCCATGCCCTTTCATAATTTGGCAGTACACTGCCCCATTAATTTCTAAAAATCAAATCACATTAATATCTCAGGAACTGTTGCTAGCTTCCCACTTGCCTTATGACCCTTAGGTCCCCTTTCCATATTTCAATAGTTTTGGATAGATACCATTAGCTTAGGATAAGACCTTAGGCTAGTTTTAAAGTATTAACCTTAAGTTAAAAACATGGCAATAGGTAAATCACCATATTAGGTTAGATCATAATTCATAAAAAAATAGTATTAGGTATTAGGTTAGAAATAAACTAGCATCACCTTAGGTTATTTCCCCCTTATTTCAAATTAGTACAAATAACTTAGGTTAGGATGCCATCCCAACAAAATAGACATAGGTAGCAGATAGGTATAATTACCTTAGTTTAGAATCCCGCTAGGATAGATCTCATAGGTCTAGGACTTAGTTTTTATTTAATTTTATTTTTTGACAATAGTCCTGACGCGGGCCTCTTTTCACTTAACACCCTTATGCGTCCTGCAGAGATAAATCAAGAAGACCCAAGCACAAAAAATACAACAGAATGCATGCATGATCTTACAAGATAATAAATAAATTATAAACATACAAGAGTTCAATCCGTTATGTCTCACAACCTTTGAATGTCAGTTTACCATTCAGACCAGGTAAGGATATTTAAAACATAGCTTGGATCAATGGAATTGATCCAAGGATGAGTTGGTTAATAGAGATAAATTTGCAACCATCATTACCAGAAGTGAAAATGGATTCTTTGCAAACAACAACATTTCAGTCTAATGAATCCAAGAGCAGAAATGACTTAACCATGGCAAGCATGATCTTCAGCAATCAAAGGAACACACCTCATCAAGAAAATCACATGTCAATGCTTGCAATGCAAAATAGGAATATAACAGTTTGTCAAAGGTGTTACATACTTCCCTCCTAAAATAAATCATCGTCCCGATGATTATCTTATTTTAACAATTTGCATCAAGGGAAATCAATTTATTCACTTTCTTTTCATATGTTATTAACATATCAGAATTTTAAAGCTCCAAAAACCAGCATTTACATAGCTATTTACTTAAAATAAATGAATATCTGCCCAAAACTGGCAGACTTGTTGTCATATAAAGATAAAATCATAAATTTTTATCAGTCATCAGAATTAATTTTGTTCAAATAAATACGGAAAAGTAGCTTTCATATCTTCCAGATTTTCCCAAGTTGCACTTTCCTCGTTAAACTGATCTCACTAGACCTTACATTGACTTATTTCATGATTTCTTAAATGCAACTGGCAAGTTTCCACCACTCATATGGGTTTAACCACGATTATTCCTGGGTCTTGGACCTACAAGGAATTTCAATTTAACACATGTGATAAATCTGAAACGTATTTCTTAAGCAAATAAATATGGAAAACATCATGCATTCGTGACAAAACGGGAGGTAATGTTAAACAATAAGCTACAGGGTTGATTACTTCAACTATTTCAAAAGGTCCCGCGTAAAAAGGTGATAACTTGGTAGCCTTCCCAAAAGTTATAGATCTCTTTTTCGATTTAACCCGAAGAAAGACCTTCTCACCAAGTTCAAATTTCTTGTCAACCCACTTCAAGTTAGCATAACTCTTTTGCCTATCTGTTGCTTCTTTCAAGTGTTCATGAATCATTTTAACATGTTGTTCCATTTCCGTAAGGATTTCAGGCCCAATTAGCTCTCTATCCTCAATGTTGTCCCAACTAACAGGAGTTTTGCATTTTCTTTCGTACAAGGATTTGAAAGGTAACATATTTAGAGAAGCATGAATTTATTATTGTATGCAAATTCAACTAATGGAAGATACTCTTCCCACTTACACTGATGATCCATACAATACATCCGCAACACATCCTCTAAAACTTGATTAACTCTTTCAGTCTAACCATCTGTTTTCGGATGATACGCAGAACTAAAATTCAGCTTAGTCCTTAGAGATGCGTTAAGTGTTTGTCAAAACCTTGAAGTCATTCTAGGATCTCTATCAGATATGATTAATTCAGGTACTCCATGAAATCTGAAAATTTCATGAACAAACCTTTTTTTTAAAACAGGGGAATCATCCTTTAGACTACCAACAATAAAATGTGCTACTTTTGTTAGTTTATAAACAATAACCAAAATAAAATCATGTTTATTCCTTTACATAGGAAACCCTTGAACAAAATCCATGCTTATTACTTGTCATTTGTACTGCGGTATGCTGAGAGGATACAATAAACCAGATGGATGCATATGTTCAGCTTTAACACATTGACATTCTAAGCAATGTGTCGCAAACTCTACAACATATTTTTTCATTCCTTTCCAGAAATATTGTTGTTTTATATCAGCAAACATCTTTGTGATGTCGGGGTGTCCAGAAAAAGGTGAATTATGAAATTCAGCTAACAATTTCTTTCTCAAATCATTTAGTAAAGGTATGTATACTGTTTTTTTCAAATCGTAAGATTCCTTCGTTATCAAGGTGAAAACCATTATATCTCATGCCCTTTGGATCTGTAGTAAGTGTTGTTTTTACTTGCTGAAAATAGGAATCATATTCCATAACGCTTTTTCCTTCATTTTTAAATTGAGTTTTTAACATTATAAGAGAAGAAAATGTGCTTCCTACGACTTAGAGCATCATCTACCCTATTTTCCTTACCTTTAATGTACCTTATGTCAAAATCATATTGAGACAAAAAATCTAACCACCTTCATTGTTTTGCATTCATATTTTCCTGAGTGAAAATATATTTCAGCTCTAAATGATCAATTTTTAATTCAAAAGGTTTACCAGTAGATAATGCCTCCAAGCTTGAAGTGCATGAACAATGGTGGCAAGCTCTAAATCATGTGGAGCATAATTCAACTCATGTAACTTAAGTTTTCTACTTTCATAAGCTATGACATGATCATTTTATAACAAAATACCTCCAAGTCCTTCCCCAGATGCATTCGTTACAACAGTAAAGTCTCCATTAGGGTTTGGTGCAACTAAAATAGGTGCTGAAGTTAACTGACTCTTCAAAGCTTTAAATGCAGATTCACATTTCTCATTCCAAACAAATTTATTATCCTTTTTCTGCAATTAAGTTATTGGTACAGCCACTTTGGAATTTTTTTTTACAAATTTCCTATAGTAACCAGCAAGACCCATGAAGCTTCTAACTTCATGTACATTCTCTGGTGCAGGCCACTCAGTTATAGCTACAATATTTGAAGGATCTACAACAATTCCATTCTTACTAATAACATGACCCAAATAGTGAACTTCTGTATCATAGAAAGAACATTTAGATATCTTACCATATAACCGTCTCTTTCTCAAAATTTCTAAAACTATCCTTAAATGCTCATGGTGTTCCTCAATACTTTCACAATATATGAGAATGTCGTCTAAGAATACAAGAAAAAATTTGTCCAAGTATTCTTGAAAGATATTATTCATTAAATTCATAAAAGTTGTAGGTGCATTTGTTAATCCAAAAGGTAAAACTGTGAACTCATAGTGTCCACACCTTGTTCTAAAATTTGTTTTAAGAATGTCCTCATCCTTAATTTGTAACTGATGATATCCAGATCAAAGATCCATCTTAGAATTCTATACCGATGCTCCACGCATCTGATCAAATATATCATCAATTCTAGGGAGTGGATATCTATTCTTGATTTTTGCTTTGTTTAACATTCTATAATCAATGCACAATTTTAGTGTTCCATCTTTCTTTTTCACAAAAATTATCGGTGCTCCCCAAGGTGAAACACTCGGTCTAATCAAACCTTTAGACAAAAGTTCTTGCAATTGTGCCTTAGGCTCTACTAATTCTATAGTAGTCATTCGATATGGTGCCTTGGAAATAGGCTCGGTACCCAGTTTGATTTCAATTGTGAAGTCAAATTCCCTTTTGGGTGGAAGACCTGGTAACTCTTCCAGAAACACATCTCTATAGTTTCGTAATAGCAGATAAAATTCCATGAAATATTTTTTTTCATCAGTAGATTCTGAAATTTTTACTGCATATAAGGTACAACCTTTATTTTTGGTCCTTTTCAGTTGCATAGCCGACAATTTCCTAATTGAAATTTCACGTTTCACACCCTGAATCTTTGTTGTTTTCTGAAGATCATCTAAACAACTAATATGTTTTTCAAAATAGTCCACTTTTGCTTTATGATCAGCTAGCCAACTAACACCTATGATTACATCATATGATCTCAAAGGTGCAACATGAAGATCAACTTCAATGGAAAAACTAGGTAAGTCAAGGACTACCTCAAAAAGACACATACTAACTATATGAACAACATTATTCCCATAATGTACAGTCCATGTTTTATCCATTTTTCCAATTTTTTTTTAGTTTCGATGCTAATTTACTATAAATAAAACATTCAGTCGCTTCGGTATCAAAAAGAATAGTTACAGGTATGCCAAATAACTTACCTGGAACTTCTATGGGCGTGGTTTGTTTTTCAGCTTGCTTTTCAGCCACTGCAGCGTGTATCTTGTGTTGCTAACTTTGATCATCCTTTTTCAAATGAAATTGATTTTCGTAATTATCTTTTCCGTAGTTATAACAACCTCCTACATGTCCCTTTTTAGGCTCAGATTTATTTTCAGCCTTATAGTTATCATTTTGACCTCTATAGGACTTTTTTATGTTATTATTATTCTTGACAAAGTTGTTTCGTGCATTTCTAGTAGACTTATTTGTTGTTGTTTTCTTATTATTATCAGCTAAAAACTTACTTTTCATTCCAAATTTCTTCCATGGTCCTTTCTTAGGTGCAAGAGATGATGAAGAGGATTTGGGGACTTTCTTCCTTACTTCCTCTTTATGAGCAAAAATTGCCTTTAATTTATGTTCTTGCCTTATAGCTTTTTCAACAACCCCTTCCATAGTGGTTGGGCTATGAACATCCACCTCTCCTCTTATAACGAGATTCAATCTCATGATGAATTTTCATATCTTGAAATTATCTTCTGTCTGATACTAGTGTACATACTTAAGGATTTTAGTAAACCACTCCCAATACTCAGTTACAGTTAGATTTCCTTGAGCTAAGTTCTGGAATTCAGTCATTTTCTGATCATAATAAAGTTGCGGTAGCCAACGTTTCCTAAAGTAACTTTTAAATTGATCCCAAGTAATATTATTTTCATCAATATTCAACTTAGCCTTATGGCTATTCCACCATGAAGATGCTTCATGGGAAAGTTGATATGCTCCCCATATTGCCTTAGTTTCTTCCGAGAAATTCCTTATTGCAAAGTACTTCTTCGTTTCACTGAGCCAATTCTCAGTTCCATCTCCTAAGGTGGTGCCATCAAACTTAGGTGGACTTATCCTTTTTATATCGTTAGTGAGTTTAGCTACCAGCCTAGCCTTTTTGTTTTTCAGCTGATCAGGTATGTTCACATTGTTATTATCAACACCCAAATTGGCGTTGTCCTCAGGAGGTGGCTAATTGTTATTACCAGCATCTTCTTTCTCCTCATTACCCATTACTTGTTTTTCAAGTACAGCCAAACGATCTCTTGTGTCCAACAGGGCAGCAAGGATGTCATTTATTTTTTGGGCACTTGCTGATCCTTCACCAGGTGGAGGATTATTGGCAAGATTTCCTCTTGTTCTAACCATTTTCTATTAACAAGAAAATTTAAGTTTTATCAAATTATGGACACAATAGGTCCAAGAGCTGCAACCTTCAGCTTTGATGTGTTTTATATGATTTTGTTGATATTTTTTTGAGTTTAGAAGAGTGACCTATATGGATATGGCTGACCTAGAGGTGCTATGTGAAAGTTTCATGTATATAAGTGAGTTCTAATGACTCATTTGTATTAGGTGAGATGACGGGGATGTGAGTGAGCTAAAGGAGAAGAAAGAATAGGTCAGTGGATTCAAGGGAAGATATAAGAAGATCAATTAATAGTTTATATTTTTTTAGGATCAAGTATTAAAGGTCATATGACCTAATCAGTAAATGAAGGACCAAATTTGAGTAAGGAGAGAGAGAAATTGGAGAGGGATTTGAATTGTGTGATCTAAAGTTTATATAATAGTCAATTGTGGGAGAAATATATCTTCAATGATCATCCATTTCAGGTGGCTAGGTGGGTTCTTATTAATCTTAGGGGGTTGTATACTCCTTTTAGGGTTGGTTCCCTAGTAATCTAGGGGTTGGTGCCTCGTGTGGGGTTGGTTCCTCACTAAAGAAATCATGATTGATGTGTGATATTCTTTCAAGTCCTTTATTATGAGTAATATTAGTATAGGTTTCAGTGGGTTTTCTTCCCCTTGATTTTTCTCACATATATCTAATGTTCATGTATTCTATCTTTTCTCTTGCACTTGTAAATGGTTGATACACACTTAATAATCTCACATTGTTCATGGTTTTTAAATGGATGGTTTGAATGATGAATGTATGTAATGGTAAATGATGTAATATTTTTTGTATGAATGATTCACCCTTAGTCTTCGTGCTTCTATCAATTGCTATCAGAGCTAGGTCCCTGTGAAGCAAGTCTGAAAACTTCGAGGAGATCCTAGAAGTACAATTGGAAAATCATCTGAAGTTGAGACTTCATTGCTGACCTTGAGGAAGAAGTATGAAATTGATGATTCCATGATCTAGGGATTGCAAGAGCAGATCAACTGCATGGAGGTTGAGGGTGACTGGATTATAATACTTATATTATTTTCGTACATTCTTTGAATACCCAAGAAATATGCGCTTTCTCCCTTGTTGTTTAACTTCTTCCTTAGCTCATCATAGCACATGATCATATGCCACACAACCAAAAATTATAAACTGAAAAACACTATGTTTCCTGTTAGTCCAATCTTGTTGACGAACCATGTTCCTTAAAACTTTTGTTGGATAGCTGTTTAAAATGTAAACAAAACTTGATACTACTTCAGCCTAATACTCATTTGTAAGATGCTTTACCTTCATCATACTTCTTTCCATTTCCATAATGGATTCATTTTTCCTCTCTGTCACACGATTATGATGTGGTGTATGCCTGGTAGTAAACTTCTTTTGGATTCTATGATGTTTGCAAAAATTTAGAAAATAATTGGAAACATACTCACCCCCTCTGTCTATCCTTAGAACTTGTATGTAGTATCAAATTTTCTTTTCCACTAAAGCCTTAAACTCTTAAAATCTATCAAAAGCATTTGATTTGTGTCTCAAAAAATATACCCATGTCTTCCATATATAATCATCAATGAATGTCATAAAATATGAACAACCTCCAATAGAAGTTATTTGCATAGGTCCACATAAATCTGAGTGAACAATTTCAAGTGGTGCACTTGCACTTGCTATTTTGCTAACTGAGAAATACTCTGTGTTGCTTCCCCAAAATACACACTTCACCTACTATTTCAAGTTTCTGAATCAAGGAAAAAAAATTAACATATTTTTCATGTGTAACAAATTCAAACCTCAAAAATTTAAATGTCCAAACCTAAGATGTCAAAGCCATGATTCACCTTTCACAACTGATTTTGATCCTTGAATGCGGGACTCGACTGTATTATCTCAGGACTCGGTGTAGGAATCATTTGCATTAGCATGGTTCACTCAGCATGGGACTCATTTACCTTAGTGCATGAATCATTTACAATAGTGCAAGACTCATTTTCTCAAATGCATGAATTATTTGCATTAGCACATGACTTATTTGGCTTATCGCAGGACTTGGCTATGAACTAAGATGTTGATTTGGCTACAAATAGATCTAATTTTCTCTTTTTTATTGGTTGTAATCTCAAGGGAAACATTATATTTCTGCTTATCTTCACTTTTACAATTAATTGATTGCTAGGAGCTTTGTCTACAATTACGCATTCATTATCTTCAATATAAAATTTGTATCCTTTTTGTGTCAACTGTCAAATATTCATAAGATTGTGCTTCAAACCTGCAATATAGTGAACATCATGCATACTATTTTTCTCCCTCGTTTTAGTTAGAATGTTGATTATCCCTTTTCTTTTTACAGTCATTGTATTATTATTCCCAAGAGCAATATCACTCCTTACTAACTCATCAAAACTAAAAAGTAAATCTAATTTATCTAACATGTGATTACTGCAACCAAAATCCAAATACCATATATCATAGGGAATCTCTTGTGATAGATTACACTCAATAAACAATAAATAAGGTATTTCTTCAACAATAGTTGTGCATGTAATAAACATGGAGCTTGGAGTAGAGATTCCATCCTGATTTTGATTTTTCCTATTCTGATCATACTACTTGTTCTTGCAATAATAAGCATAGTGCTCGTATTTCTTGCAATAGTGACATTGCACATGAGACTTATCTTGTCTCTAATTTGAAAATGGAGTATGATTGTGTTATTGACTCTATCCTCTTCCACTTTATTTTGATGAATTGTTGTTGCATGTGTCCTTTGGTGAACATTTTCTTCTGCCTATAGTGTTGAACCTTCCTCTTCCTCTTCCATGAATTCATAATATATGATATTAAAAATCTTTATCTAACACTTCATGTGATCTATTTAACTTGTTTTGATGATTTATTAGTGATGCATGCAATTCATCAATTAAAATCTGACTTAGATCATTAGTTTCTTCAATAGTAACTACTAAAGGATCAAATTTTGTAGGCAAACTCCTAAGAAATTTTTCAATAATCCTTCTGTCTTTAATAGTTTCTCCATGGGATTTACTTTGATTGACTACGCCGACTACACAATTAAAGAATGATTTTATAGAATATGAATATTTTGTTGACACATTTTCAAAATCTCTTCAAAGTAATTGTAGTTTGGCAATTTTTACTTTCTCCTTACCTTGATATGCAGCATGGAGAGTGTCCCATGCAGGTTTTGCTTGACTAGATGTTGTCACTCTAGGAAGGATGCTTTCATGCATGCCTTGATGAATATAGAAAAGAATTTTTCCAACTTTCTTCTGTAATTATTTCAAACTATTTTTATCTATCTGTGAGAGTGCAATATATGATGTTGCATCTAAAGGATCAATGTACTCATTCTCTACAATCTCCCACACATCTTGAGATCTGAATAGTGCCTTCATGGTTAATGACTAATACTTGTAATTCTTTCCATTAAATTGTGGTGTTTGCAGATAGGATGTAGAGATAATACATTGATTTAAATTTAATAACCTGCTGGAAAACATTGCTCTGGTACCAATTTGTAGAAATTAAGCAGTCTTAAAAAGTGAACAACAAAACAAATGTAAAATAAAACACAAACAAAAATAGAGTAACCACTTAAATTAGTATTGTTGTGCATAATCTTATTCATTCACTTTCTTCAAAGCTTCGTCTCATTACATTTAGATATGTGTGTGTATAGCACTATTATTCATCTACCTTCAACATTTGTTATTCATCTACAACAATTAAAATTTCTCTTGTGATATATAAAATAAATTATACTAAAAATAACACTAAACATCTCTAAACAAAGCTTCCCAAAATTAAACTGCATGCTCCTAAAACCAACACATGTTGTACATGCATAAAACAATTCTTTTATTTTATTTTACTTTATCTAATAATAAGACAGAACATGACTTAACTAAACTATCTACACATGCTAAAGATAAACTTAGCTTTCCTAAAACAGACTGTGTATGAAGGGAGAAATTACATGTATATTCCAACAATAATTAGCTTCCACTAAATTTTGGTTGTGATTTTTTTTCATCAAAGCAACCCAAAAAGATTCCAATGGCTCACATTGGAGTTGCATAGAATATGACAACATTCCAACACAAACTACTATTAGTACAGTTTCTTCGCACGCATTGAACATTAAACATGATGCATTATGTTTTGAACGCTTCCATTTAGCAATTCTCTTGGTTAGATTGGTCTTTCTAGACCCACCCATCCCATTTATCCAATTGATATTTTCACTTCATTTCCATATTATTGAGGCAATTATTATTAAAATATTTCAACTAGTCATTAATTCTGGTAGGATTCATGGTAGTATTTACAACTCTTATTTTCTACTTGTTGTAGGATAATCGACAAAATATTTTCAAACAAATTCTTAACAATGTCGAAAAATTACAAAAGAAAGAAACAAATTCAAAAAAAATACTAGAGCAAAACCATTACATTTTGTAAGAGAAAATATTCATAGAAAATTATCAAAGAGAAATTCTAATTGATTATAATGCCTGAACTCGTAGCTAAATATAAATGAAACAAAGTGGAGGATTTGTTTCCAATTTCAAGTTTATTTGCAATGTCTGCTCCTACATTTCACTTTGTATTTGGTGAATGAATCAAGATAAACTCCCTTTTCTAGTTAGTAGAGGTCAAAAGGTGATGAAATAATTTTTCTATAAAAGAATTTAAAATTAGAAAACCACTTTTGAATAATGAAATTAACACAAAATTTAACATTTCAAAACAACATTTTTTTATAACGTGAAATTATATGAAGAGAAACATGTCATTATTTGTTGGATCCATAGTTTGAAGAGTAATACACAAGGTATATATATTTTTTATTCCCATGTCACTAGCAAACATAAAACCACAAAATTCCAAATGGAACATAGAACTTGAACCTAAAAAGGAAAATAAATTATGGATATAGATTAAAACCAAAAATTGATTCACAAAACCAAAGAGCTTAATGCCTAAAACTTACGAGCTTTAAACTTAAAGACCTAGAAAACATATAACTTGAACACGAAAACCTCAAAACTAGAAACCTAAAAAATTAAAATTTTAAACCATAAAACATGGAAACCCTATAAGCATAAAACAATGTTTATATAAATAACCCTGGAAACCCAAAACATGAATCCATAAATTTGAAACCCGAAAGCAAAGAACCTTAAACGTGAAAAACCCTAAAACTTGAAAACCCAACATATCTACATTAGGTATATTATAAGTTCTTATTCATAAAAATATCTGCATTAGATATATTTTTTAATGAATTTCATGTTGAATTTGGTATATAACCTTAATCTAGTTTCCTTGCTATATTGGACTTGAAAAAAAATAGATGAAAAAAACATGGACAATCTCCTTTATATGACTAAGATATTACAATTTTTTTAACAAAAACTTGATGATGCATGAGTTATGTCATAAATTATATTTCTTTGACTTAGTGCCAAGGACTAAGGTGTGTTTCGGTAACGCCCAAATTTTCATGCTCTAAAATAACATTAATTATTTAGGAAAATTACAGTTAACTTTTTTTCTTTCTAGAAAGGATTGCAAGAGTGGTAGACCTTAGCTTAAATTTAATTAATTCTTATCTAATAAATTCAACACAACCATAGATTAATGTGGAATGTGATTAAAATTAAAAATCAAATCCTAAAGTCCTTTCAGAATTAAAACCTCTTCTAAAGTCTTTTTTTTTCATTTATTTATTGTCTAGGTCCATCTCATTATTTTCCTTGATAGCATTCTCTTAAATTAAGGAAGGAATTATTTTCTATGTTAACCTTCATTTGTTTCCCCATATTGAATTAATGTCCATTCCCATCGTTTAGCTATATTATTTATAGACTTGTCATTAATTAAATTGATGTTCTTGGATCATTATCTAAGTTATCCATTCCCAATGTCATTTAATTATTCCCTAAAGTCAATGTCATTTATATATAATCATTTATCTATAACAATAAGGGCCACAATTTAATTATAACTCTCTAGTACCCTTAAGTGGCCCCATTCACATATTACCCATACCATATAATTTAACTCTGATAATTCTAGGAGATAACCTTTAACCTGCAGCTTCAAAACAAATATTTCTGCAACCTCCTCTGATACCAATTGAAGATTAGAAACTCTGTTCTTATACTATACTGATCAAAATAAGAACAACAATATATCTGTAATAATAATAACAATAAATTTTCTCACAAAGTGAACAAACAACAACGCTGAGAGAAAAATAGATTTTTTGTTTTATTCATCATCTTAGGTATGAAACCGGGAGATGGAAAATATCCAAAGAGGAGTGGTCAGAAAGGGTTTGTCAGTTTTGCATGTGAGGCTCAGTAGAATCGGAATGGAATTTCGTCATGGAATGTATGGATTATGATGACATACGGGGCAATTATGTGGACATCTTAACAGTGGATGATCTTACAATGTTGTTTGAAGAGGAAAAGGGTGGCAAAAGCAACGGATTTCTTGATCAAAATCCATAGCAGAAGAATCAAGATTAGCAAAGAACTAGAAGAAAGGCAGAAGTAACAACTCTTTTTGGCATCTTTTTGGTATTTCACATCCAAGTTTGTTTGCACCTTGGGTCCCATAGATTGTTTTGGTCTCGTGGACGTTAGTAATAATCCTTCATTCATTCATTCATTCAATCTCTCTTGTCAAGGTCAGCTAAATGAGGTATCAGGACCCGAGCTCTGCATCAAGCCACCAGGCCCTTTACCATACATTTTGATTTAAAGTAATCTACAACAGTTGTCGCCATTAGTTCGAGCCTGAGTATGAAAACAAGAGCTTTACTCAAATTACATCCTAAAAATCAGGCATTTACATACCTGGTTAGAAACTATAGATGAAAGCTATGATGCAGATATTGACCAAATAGAACAACTCTAGTTCCAATGAAAAACGGTTCGCAGTGTCAGGATGACAACAGATTGTTGGCAGCGTTGATCACGTATCCTTGAAAAGAAACAACTTAGAGCACATGCCCAATCCTAAGCCCGAGCCTTTGAAGAAACTAAATGGCTCAGTGATACAGCATCCAGCAAGTGCATACTGGGAGATCCTAGGTTTGAATACTAGCAAATTGAGGAATAGTTCTCGTTAATTTAGATGTGAGACTCGTAGATGGACAACAACCTATGGAGTGGGATAAGAGAATAACGCATATTTTGCACTTCAACGGGAGGTTGAGACAAGGAATATTCAAATTTTGCCGTGGAGTATCTTTGCCTACGGTAAAACACCCAAGCCGTCGTACATATGATAATAGCATTTGAGTAGGCCAACCTTTGATGATTGTCCTCAGTGTGAAGATCGAAACACAGGCTTAGCAATAAAACGGGGGAATTTCTAATCAGAATTAATGATAAGAAGGTCAATCACAAGATAAACAGAAGGATTTATCGTGGGGCACCTCAATGTGGGCTACATGTCCACTCAGAATGTTACATTAGATCCCAGCTTTGGGGTTTTAGTCCCATGGATTATTTTGATCTCATAGGAATACAGTTAGAATCATCTTTCAATCCATGTCTCTAGAAAAGTAAATCCACGAGCCATATGTATAGAACTTGTGCACCTCTATGTAAAGGCTCATCGTCTTCAACCAAATATTTGGAACTTAAAGAAAATGCAGTGCTTGTAGCAGTGTAAAGGGTGATCCAAGTCATGTAAACCTATCAGGCCCTGAACGTTTACCCAATTCCATTTCCTAGATCTATTGCAAGTGGATGGATAAGTATGCCATTTTTATCCATTTGTTCAATACTAAGTGGTCCAAAGGATAATCCCAAGCAAAACAGCAAACATGAACCACTTCAGGATTGACTGAGACTCACAACATCATCTATAGCATAGTCATAGCCTAAAAATCAATCTGGCATAATGAGGTTCCCTAAATAACCAAAGACCAATGCTAATAACCGTGAGGCAAATGGCCGGCCAACTTCACTCGAGAACCAGAAAAATTCCACGAGAAAATGGACTTGAATATATGGCAGTGCCTACAAAGAAATTCAAAAAAATGTAAGGTGCAAACCGGACATTGGAGAATGCAACATGGTTACACTTGCAGTGCTGGGTTTTGGCTGAACGATCTCCCAGTAAAGCAACACATTCCCCAATTTACACCACTTGTTATCAGTGCTATCCCACCACCACACAGATTGTTAACAGAAAATGCCTATGAGTATTATTGGCTCTCACTGACTATGATTCAGTTAATTGATACCCAAAAAAAAAAAAGCCTGAAACCAGAGTGGAGGGTTTGTACCCAACTGTCACTACCCTGATCGAAACTACATGCCCATTTGGCACAGACGGTTGTATGAGCAACCATTGCTGTCAAAGATCCAAGCTAAAATAAAAAATAAATGTTGAGCAGACTAAGTCTTAACTTAACCAGGGTTCCGCGGAACCCAAACGAGTTTAATAAGAAGGTCAACGGCAGTTGCAAGGTCTTTACGCGCTCTGTCGCTGAATTCTTATTTTCTGGCCTTTAGCCAGTTCTTTCTTTTCTCTGCGGAGATTCGGAAGTGGAAAATTTGCCCGTTAATTATTAATTTTTGATTCGGAAGTGACGTTGCACTCGCTCATCACATTTACTAAAATAATTATTTTGGAGGGACCTTAGAACTTGTACTTTCTGGGTTAATGAAAACATCAAAGAGTTTGGGGGTTTGAGAGAATCCTATCGGATGGCCTAGATATCCACATCCAATCTCACTTTATCCAGTTCTAACTTTCAGTAATGCTGGTTATTGCTACCAAAAACATGTCCACCGAACACCTGCAGAGACAGAGGCAAACCCCCACATTCTTTCACGAACATTTTGACTAAATCTTCATATCCATGGGCAGGATATGGTCTGTGGAAGGCGTGCCAACAGAAGAGTTCTGTGCTGTGACTCACATTCATCTTATAACGATGAGTAATACCTGCTCGTATCAGAACCCTCTCATCACGGGTCGTCACAATAATCAAACTACCAGAATTATTCTGCACAAAATCCGTGATGAGGAAAGCATCTAACTGGTCCACGTGATCTACGTCATCTATAAAAATTAGAAACCTCACAAAACGGCAGCTTCCCAGACGAGAAATGTGCGATCTTCTTTAACCAAATCCTTGAGAAGCTTGCTTTACAAAGATGTCAAATTACTATTGGCAGATGCTTCCCGCACGTTGAACAGAAAACAAGATGAATTGTATTTTGAACGCTTGCGGTTTAACAATTCTTTGGCTAGAGTGGTCTTTCCAGACCCACCCATCCCATATATGCCAATGATTTTCTCTTTGATTTTCATCTTGTTGAGGCAGTTCCTCTCAAAATCTTCCACCAGCGCATTAATTCCCATTATGGTTGATTGAGCACGTATTCACATTACAGCAGAGACGACCATCACTTTATGTTTGGAAGAACTGGTAAAATGCTTTGGAACCCACGACTTCGAAAATCACAATCAAAAGGCTTATGGACTTCAATAATCTTTCTCTCGACTTTTGAGAGCTTTTTTCAATATTTGTTAATTTTAATTGAAATTTTTTTCTCACCATATTGATATAAGTATAATGTGCAAGTTATTAGTATAAAAAAGTGAATGAACCAATTATACTTGAAAGTTGCATTAATTAAGGTAGCATGCCATTTTGAAATGGACTTTCTCCACTTATATATGAATCTAGAGAGTAACATTGGAAATCACATGAACCCTGTTACTGATGGAAAAAAAATTTAAGAGAGATAAGATTGAAATTAGCACCGTTTCTATCTTTCCAGATTTGTACAAAACTTCAGAAGGAAAAAATACAAATTTTGTGTGAATTTTGTAGCATGGTTGAGTCCTTTAAAAACACCATTTTCCAAGTAAACATTTCAAATAGGAATTGCTAAAAAAGGGTTTAAATCCAATGCCAAGGAGACTAAGCGCACTTGCAGAACCAAAATATATGCTTAATAGCCTCAAGGTGATGCCAACAAGAGAAGACTGGATGAGCCATTCCAAGGTGAACTTGGGAAGATTCAATAGATAAACTTTGATGAAGAATACACTAGAGGAAATGGGATTTATTGGCCTCAATGATGGTTGTCCATACCCCGGAAAAGCTTCCTTTCCACATGTTCAATGGAATTTACTTTCTAATAGGTGCTTGTCGTCGTCCAACGTATTTAGGTTCACCCCCACATGGATCTTATGCTCCAAACATTTTTTTGGATATGATTTATCTATTACAAATAAACGTGTCCATCTCACCCAAACATTTACAATGTCCACAATAGGTAGTTCCAGCACTAATATTTTCACATAAACATGTTATCCATGTTTTTGTTTGACGATCTCTATCATCCATTCTCATAATCACCTCCTCAAAATAATTATGAGGGCTGAAAATTTAGCAACATTGAATATATGTAAATAAATTAACCTTGTATCTAGAGAATCAATCACCTTCATTATAAAAAAATTCCCAATTCAATGCAATCATCTAGTGTATGTGATCTTTGTGACTTAGACAAGCTCTCAAATCTTAATGCATATACACATTTAGTACATGTTCCATATACAAACTCAAGAGTTCCAGTCATTGAGAACAACTTATTAAAAATGGTATATACAACTACCACTACGCTAAATATGGTTATGGTGAAGTGTACACCTATGTAAGCATGTCAACTATATTATCTAAAGTAGTGCAAAGCTGGAAGTAATGTTAAACATGATCCTCTTGGAATTTTTTATCCTAGCTTATTTACAGACTCGATAAGCACATCTTAGGTGGGTAGTGAAATGATACAGAAATTGCATTCTAGAAATATTGCTTGATCAGTTACCTACATTTTCTCCTCTAAATATCCCAATAAAGTTCAGACAAATTATAAAACCCAATGGGATTAAAATTCTTCCCAAAAGAAAGACTAGAAATTCATTCTAGAGAGCCACCTAATTTGACGAATTTGTAACACCTCAAACCTACTACTTGATGAGGTAATGACTTGATTATGATCATCTCCTAATGCTTCAGAGAGATTTTTCTAGAGGTCAACAAGGTTTATTTATAAGAGTGCAAATGATCTTGACTAAGCCAAGTAGATAGACGTTCACAAGAGAATATGCATACATAGAACAAAGTTCCTACGTGTGACAAGGAGGAAAAATATAGACTGAAATTCGGCCCAATCTGTTTCACCGAGATTCTTAGCAAATTAATGAAACAAATAAGGGAAGTAGGCGAAGGAAGAATACATGTTTGCAATGTCAGTTGAAGGTTGTGCGCGCGTTTTAATTTCTCTGATCCAAGTTGATTGCGAGAGCTCCCTTTTGGCTGGGAGGAACTACATGTAAATGCAAAATAATACCACCAAATAGAGTTAAACAAAAAAATGAGTGGACTACCTAGCAGAAGCTTGAACCGGGAAGCAATGATGCTTCTTGAACAGGCTGTCAATCCACTTTTATATAACAATATTAATGTTAGTTAAATCATACATGAAGCAAAGATCCTATTGGAATTGAAATGATTTAGGTATTTTGTACCAAAACAATAAGAAAGGTCATTAAAAAGGTTGTTTAAGGTCAAACGGGAGGGTTGATTGGCTGGTGTTGGGTTACAAGACCTGGTACAGACTCTAGGTAAGGTCTGGTAAGGATTAGGAATGATTATGGGCTATTGGGAAGTGGGTATTAGCTCTTTGGTCTGAGCTATATTGCCAGACACAATAACCGATGTCAGGTTGGATGATCTGATGTCGGTTAGGTAGAATGACCGACGTCGGTTGGATAACTGGCGTTGATAGGGGTAATTAGTAGAAAGTTCTTAGATTTGGTTTTTCAGACTCGTTGTAATTACACATAGGTTGGAAAGGATGAGTGTGGGGTCGTAAAATGGTTCTGAAGACTCAGAGATTATGAGGAGAGAGTGAAGAATGGGTAAAAGGTTCGGGTATGATCGGGTGATGGGTTGATGGAAGGAAGGAAGTTTACGGGTGTGGAGAGAAATAGATTACAGAGGTGAATAAATAAATCTACAAGGAAACTAGAGATTCAACGTAGAGATATTGAATACTTACTTGGAAAGTGGATTGGAGAACATAGGTGATGAAGACGGTGACCGTAGAGATCCAGAGAGAAGATTTGTTGTATTCGTGCCACGACAGTTCGAACCTCTATGCCTCTCTGTTGTGAATCATTGATCAAGAAGAGGATGGTGAAAGGTAACTGACGTTGGTAGTGCTCTCGTGTGTCTTCTTTTGCCTGAGTGCTCCAAGTCTCTGTTTGTATGAGATCCTAAATCAAATGACCAACCATTAGGCAAAGGCTTTTGGAAATGTATTTAACCTAACCGACAACAGGTTAGGTGACCGGCATCGGTTGAGATATAATCAGCATCAGTCACAGGCAGGAATATCTAGGTTCTCCAAAAATAGCCAGATTATTGATATTTTTGGCGTGATATCCAATCCTTCTTCTGATTCTTTAGTGATGGATCACAGAAAGATAAGTAGGAGTCCTTTTAGGTTTGTTAATAGGAGTTAAGTCTAGGTTTGGACTAAGTCCTAGTTGGTTGGGATAGGTTTAGAATTGGTCGTAGGTCATTATTGAGGTTTGAGTGGGTCATTTGAGTGAGGTGGTTAGGTGAGTTGGTTGGGCAAGGTGGTTAAGTGAGGATATTAATTAATTTAATTAATATGATTAATTCAATTAACATGTGCATTAGGGGATATGAATGGGTAGGATATGGTTAATTTAATTAACGGGATTTTAATGGAAGTATTACCCAACTTTGGTGTCTATATTTTGGCCATTTCTATCGTTGCATGGCTTATATTTGATAAGTGAAGTTGAAAACAACATGGAAGTGGTTGCCCCAGGTGTGAATGGAGGTTAGATTTCCCCAAGTAGAGTTGAAAGTGAGATTGCCACAAGTATGGGTAGAGGTGATTCCCCCTCAAACCAGGAGACTGATGAGGTGTGAAACAAGAGTCAGTGAGTGGTTTGATAAATGTGTAGGTGATGAAAGTGAAGGTAGGTGGGTTATGTAGGTAAGGGTATAGGCACTTTGGGTTATGGGTGATTTGTCAAATCGGGTAATAGGTAATGGGAATCGAACGCACGCACACATATAGACTGCGACACATTTCTTGGTATGAAGAGATGTACAAACTCGACATCGTCCAAGGTTAATAGGTTTATCCAAACAAAGTTGAAGTGATTCAAGTATACAAGGTACATGATATGGTTTGGAAACAAAACTTAGGTTAGGTACAAGACCGTTTAGATATGATCTGGTACACCAAAGGTTTGGTCAGGATAAACAACACGACAATAGGCAAGGTAAGGTCATTAGGCTAAAACAACACATGGAACAACATCGCAAGGTATAACGAGTACATAAGTTCAAAGGTCACAAAAAGTGGTTCAGGTCAAGGTATATAGGTCATGACACAGGTAAGGCCAAGGTATAGGTAAATAACAAGTCCCAAAACTCAATTAATGAAATGTATGGGTAACTTAGGCTTGTGGGTAGGGTGTAAATAGGTTTTGGTAAGGTCAAATGGTATTTGGTAGTAATGAGTTTCGGTCAAAATGGGCAAAATGTAGGTGAAATGGTACAGGAAGGTGACCGATGCCGGTTATAAGGTACCCGACGTCGGTTTCGTATGACCGAAACTGGTCATGTCAATTTAGGATTAAATAAGAAAAATTCTGTGTTTTACGAAGTCATTTTAACTTGTTTTCATTTGTCAAAATGAAAGAGAGGTTGCGCTTTCGTGGAAAGTGGTTGTATGAGATTTTGAACTGAGTTGGTGAGCCACATAATAGGTGATTGGCATGCATTTGGAAGGTCCACGAGAGCGGTTTGATTGATTCGATTAGTTTGGAGGCGAGTAGGTGATTTGGACATGGAAAAGGCGGGAGATAGTTTCGGTGGACCACCGGCGTAACGACCAGACGTGCCACCGAGAAGATGACACCGAGATGAGGTAGGAGGCAATTTAAATTGCTCATTTGGTTAAAAAGTGTGTTGTAAATGTTGTTTTTATTGTAAATTTGGGTGGGGGTTGCAAATTTATGTTTGTGAGTAAAATGGAATGAAATGAAGGGTGGAAATAACATAAGTAGGTAAAATAGGTTGGGGCATGAGAGTAGGGAAAGTTTGGGTAGGTGTTTGTAAGTATTTAGGTGTTTTTGTGGAGTTTTTATTTTTTATTTTAATAATGGGGGGATGGGTTTTGGGTTTTGTTTATCATGACAGAGACCAATGTCGATCAGATTTTGTCGACGTCGGTGAGGGATAAGGTGATTGACACCAGTGAAAGGGAACCGGTGACGGTCAAGAAAAACTGGTGATGGTCAAGATGGCCAATGTCAGTTAAGGATAAATAAAAACAAGGGTAAGAAGGGCTATTTTGGAAAGAAAAATAGGTAGGGAAGGGGTAAATGAAGAGTGTATGTAGAGGGATGAGGGTAAATATAATTGTTGACGATATGGGATGGGTAAGTATGTGAATTGAACTAAGAGAATGGGCAATAATGATAAGGGTTGGTAGGCATGTAGGTGAATTAGGTAAAGAGGGTAAGCAAAATTTATGTGACTGGGTAGGGTTTGGGGTTAATAGGTAATTGGAGGTAGTCAGGTCTTAAAAATATTATGGGTTGTTGGATGTAGGCTAGGGACCAATTGAGGATGCAGGACAGAGTTCCACCTTTGTTGGTTCAAATGTGGTCCAGTGTGATTGCAGAGGAGTGGGAGCATATGACGGATGTCAGACTGATTGGGATCCAGTGCTATAGGTGCATAGCCCAAGACCCTAGCTTGATGGTTTATCTCATCGGCATATAGGATTCAATGACCAACACTTTTCATCTACCAACGGGCGAGATGACCGTCATCCTAAAGGACGTGTACAGGATTTTACAAGTACCGATTGTTAGGGAGCCAATGTATTCTATTTTATCAAAGGAAATAGTGGAGATGATAATGGCTATGTTTTGGGAGGTGATGGTCGAGCTCAGGTATCATAGTGTGAGTGTTAGTTATGGAGACATGTATGCAACTCATCCTCAAGAAATGAGGCTGGTTGTATTGATGATGGAGGTGGTATGTCGCTTCGCCTTACCAAATTTTGAGGGTGGGAGATTCCCATGAGAACTAATGGGAGTGCTCTAGTATATGATGGAGGAGCGGAACTACTTTTCCTGGGCACTGAAATTCCTATTGCAGCTATATAGGAAGCTATGGGCCTATGGGAGATTGTAGAGGTTTAGTTTGTGTTGCAGCTTTTTACTACACTACTGCGCATACAAGCATATTGTGTTTGTGTTCCTAGTCAATTTTTCGTGACATAATTGGTTCAGAGGTGGATTACTCACAGTTGGATACAAATGGTAGGTACCATTTGGTGGGAAGCATAGGTTGGTTAGGGCCACACATGATGTTTTATATTATAGACGATTGTTGGAGGGAATTTCAAGGGTCGATATTGTGTGGAGGCCCTACATTAGCTAACCCTCATACAAGGGCATGATGGAGGAGTTAGACAAGCTTCAGTTGCTGAGGTGGATATAGGGGTGATGTTGTGGCGAGCATGAGCTGATACTTATATACAGGGTTAGACGACAGTTTGGGCTGCCATAGGACGTGCCTCCACCTTTCCCATAGTATTGGAGAGATGACATGGAGAGACACATGTCTCCACCACATATGAGTGTGTCCAAAGGGTAGGAGGAGCAGCCATTGGATAGGTGGATTGATGACGCTGGAGTCACCTATGGTTATAGGCAGTGGTGGGTGGCACAACGATGGGTGACACCATCGAGACTAGGGAAACCTGATCTTGCTACCATGATAGTATAGACAGATGCCTTGCAAGGGCAAGTGGCTACTCTTCTGACATAACTCACAGGTGTGAAGGGTCAGTTGACAGTAGCTCATGCACAGGTGGCCACCCTATAGGCCTAGGTGATGGCCTTATAGGCTTAGCTAGCCTAGGTACAGCTGCCTGCACAGGGTGGTGATGGGGATGGAGTAGGCACCTTATAGGCGCATGTAACAGGTTTACAGCGCTAGTTGGAAATTTTACAGGCATAATTTGTGGCCTTATAGACCCAGGTTGTAGCACAGGGACCTGCACAAGCTCAGGGATAGGGTCCCATACTACAGACAACCATGACGTGACAAGGTCCCACAATACTGGGAGGTGGACAGTGATCCCAGATACAGGGACCGAGGTTAGTATTAGTAAGACATGGTACACAAGTTATATGGAGACCTATGACACCACCCTAAATGATGAATATGATGTGGTTCAGGGATGCCCTGAATGAGGCTCGTTACTATAAGGATCACCTAACGACTACCGGGATAGATGTCCCTTCTTATAATGAGTACAAAGCACAACAGACAATGAGTGAGAGGACTAGGTATCATACTCATAAGTTAGATAGCACAAGGGTCATGTGAGCCCAGAGATAGGGTCATGGCGAGGCTACTAGTTCACATAGGCCAGGCCCATCTGAGGGCTAGGTGGAGAGTAGACCAAGACTTATGGTGGGAGGAGAGATGTTGGCAGGGCGACAAACTGGTAGAGAGGAGGAGACAGGTGAGACTGGCCTTGAAGATATGAGGTGGGGTGATGATTAGCCCCTTGGTATGATTATTATTTTTGAGATTTTGATATATATACCGGCCTGCGTGCCGAAGATAGTGAGGTTGTATATGAGTGATTTGAGGTACTTGTATGTATTTGTATCTGTGTATATGTGTATTGATACACAAACTTTTTCCATATATATAGATGATGATATTTATTGCATGAATGATGCACCTATGTTTTAATTTCCATTTTTATTGTGTATTGATGGAAACTAGGTGAATTAGGCATGATTGAGTCGAGGTCATGTAGGCATGATAGAGTTTAGGTGAGTTAGGCATGATTGAGTCTACATCCTGTAGGCATGATAGTGTCTAGGTGAGTTAGGCATGATTGAGTCAAGGTCATGTATGCTTGAAGGAGTCTAGGTCATTTAGGCATGGTTGAGTTTAGGTCATTTAGGCATGGTTAAGTCAGGTATAGGCATGGTGGGGTCTAGGTGAGTTAGGCATGCTTGATTTTAGGTGAGTTAGGCATGGTGGGGTCTAGGTAAGTTAGGCATGGTTAAGTCTAGGTCAGTTAGGCATGGTGGAGTTTTAGGTCAGTTAGGTATGATTTTCTCATGTTGTTGGGTTTGATTTAATTTCCATGTTATTGGTAGTATGGAAAATAAATGATGATGTATGTTTCTGTTATGGTGTAAACTTCAAAATATTTGATATCATGGAATGGTGAAGTAATTGATGTATGATGTGATGATATGATAAGTATGTATGTTTTTACTAATTTCTAAATATTGTATAAAATGGAAACTAATTAAGGTAGAATGTGAAAAGGAAAATGGGGGAAAATGGGTTAGGGTAAAGATTGGCGAAGCTAACCTCCAAGGGTCTCATGCCCTCAGAGTGCTACTTACATAGACCGGGTGAAAAAGGGGCCTCAGGCCGATGTAGTTCTCCCATAAGCTAGGGAAGAATATGATGAGGTAGCTCAGCATGGTTTGGTATGTTTTAGGCATGATTGAGTCTAGGTCAATTAGGCATGATTGAGTCTAGGTCAGTTAGGCATGATTGAGTTTAGGTGATTTAGGCATGGTTGAGTTTAGATGAATTTAGGCATGGTTGAGTTTAGGTCAGTTAGGCATGGTGATGTTGGTGAAAGAGGAATTTTTAAGATGTAGGTGTTGATGGCCTAGTCCTGTATAGGAGAATGAACAAGTAATGAATAAGGTGAAGGGTAAGAGGTGACCAAAATAGTCACCTAATTGACAAGAACCAAAACAAGTCTACCCTACTAAAGGTGGACTTATGAATGTAAGACCCTAAATGCATTTCTTGATTGACTTATTATAAGGGTGAATAAAGTCACATGATCACGAAATGTCATAGTTGCAGAACATCCCTTAAGCGGGTAAAAAATTAGGGTGAAAAGGCGATGAGGTGAAAATAATTTGGTTTTAGCGTAACTTGGTGTGAGACAGCATACCTACTGGGCAAGAGACCTAAGATCAAAATAGGCAAGTCCATGATGAAAGTTATCATTTTCTTTTTCTTTTTTTGTTTTGATAGAATGATTAATGCAAGAAGTCTATGTGGGATGAGTGTATTATCTCCTTGAGGTCTTTGTGAAGCTGATCGATGCAGAAAGATTTTGAATATTTTATTTTATTTTTTGGAAGAATAGTCTTCTTTTGATGATAGACTAAGTATAATATGGCTAGATTTGTATATTTGTCCTTCGAGGGAACAATCTATTTATAACAGCGAGATAGAAAGCGTAGCTGTCATTTTTGAGGGATTAATATTTTTACTGGAAGTTTGACTCAAGGAGTCTAATCCCATTTTACTTGTTAAATTGTTTTTCTTTAGACCTTTAGGTCATGGATAAGAATAACGAGACTGATAGGCTCTTGTGGTGCAGAAAAAACCATATCCCAAAGAGGATAACTATGCAAGAGATGGTTTAAGTGATGAATTACCATAGGATTCCATCTTAAAAAGATGAAAACTATCAATGAGAATCATGCCATGAGTAGATCCGTGATACTCATATTGAAGACAAGGTTGACAGGTAATGGGTAATCACATGATCCTGGTTTAGTTGTTGATCCTCAAAATAGGTAAAATGGAAGGTGAATGGTGCTCAAGGGATGAGTGTTAAATAGACAGAAGGTGATATATGAATTGAATCAGCAATAGAATGGTCGAATATGCAAGTCATTGAGGGGCTCAGGTTTGGGTTTACCTGCGAGTGAAGATAAATGATAAGCACATGATCCATAGGTACGAGTAACAATATGTAGTCCAAGCCAGTTAGGAGTCAATTTGCCCCATTTAATTTTCTCTTATTTTGTTACATGTTGATTTTCCTTCAGGACAAGGTCACCGACCTTTAAGGTTCATTCATGGAAACGTTTATCATAGGCACATTTGATACATTTTTGGTATATTTGGAGATAGTAAAGAGAATTGAGACAAAGTTCGTCTAATAACTCGATTTGTGCCAAACGGTCTTGAGAAAAGTCATCATCATTGAGCATCTCTTTAAGTGAGATATGAAGAGAAAAAATCTGGACTTCAAGAGGTTGAACAACCTCTATATTGTAGACCAGAGAGAAATGTGTGGCAGCAGTTGAAGTACGAATACTAGTGCGATAAGCGGTTAAGGAAAAAGAAATGTGCGTATGCCAATCCTTTCTTATATCGTCAAAATTTTTCATAAGAATTTTGTTTAAGGTTTTTTTGTTTGATTCATCTTAGCCATTGTTTTAGGGTAGTAAGGTGAAGAATAAATGAGTTGAATGCCGAAGGTGTCATATAGTTTCTGTAGGTTTTTGTTTTTGAACTACATTCCATTGTCAGTGATGAGACGGTGAGGAACACCAAAGTGAAAAATGATGTGATGGTTGATAAATTCACATGTTTTCTTGGATTTTGTATAAATAAGAGGTGTGGATTCTACCCATTTAATTTAGTACTCAGTAGTAGTAATAATCCATTGATGATGTTGGGAAGAATGAGGATTGATCTCTCACACAAGATCATAACCACATTGAGAGAAAGGCCAAATATCTTGTGTGACCTGTAAGGTGTGACTAGGAGTGTGATGAAGATTAGGATGTTGTTAGCACTTCACACAACGTTTTATATAATCACAACAATCATGGTTTAAGGTTGGCCAGTAATAGCCCAAGTGGAGGATACGTTTACTGACAGCTAAACTACTTAAATGACCTCCAAAAATTATGTCATGAACTTCCTTAATGGTGTAGGGAACTTCATAACTAAGGCATCATAAGAGGATATCATCAAAGCCATGTTTATAAAGAATTCCACCCATGATGACATAATGAGATACATTTTTGAGAAAGGCTCGTTGTCCATTGCGAGTAAGGTCTAGAGGTAAAATTGAAAGGGAAAGGTAGTCAGAAAATTGCTTATACCAAAGGTCACGTGGGTTAGTTTCAATGGTTTTGACAAGGTTGCCATTTGAAAATATATAGGAAGGTGATTACATCCATTTTACAGTGACAACTATTTTTGAGTCATAGGGTGAAGCGGGTATTTTAGAAGCAAGACATGCCATGGTATCCGAATATTTATTAGTGGAACTCGGGGTCATTTGAAGTTCATAACGGTCAAAGGTAGTCAAAAGTATGTCTACATGATGCTTATACTTTAGAAGTATCTCGTTATGACACTATTATATACTTTTTTATTAGGTTGGGTAAAAACAAATTTTGAAGGGATCGGGAACCCTGTACAACCGAAAGTGAAGCCATCAAAGCCCAAGAGAGAGACAACAACAAACAAGAGCCCATGGCCAAAAAAGAAACAAAATGACACGCCAAACCTCAAGATCAGGGAAACACCAGAAAGTAACACAAGGTAAGATGGCCAAAGTAACTTGGCCAACCGGACCACGGATCAATATCCAAAATATTTCCCTTTATGAGATCTAAGACACATCTTGAGAGGCACAGTTCCATCTTTTCCCCTTTTTTTGTAGTTCATCGTCTTCTATCCTTCCCCCCAATTAGGATCCACATTCTCTTTCGGGTTAATAGGAAGACTAATTTCAAGAGACGCAAAGTTTAGATCAAGGTCACACAAGGATACAAGGGAAGGTGTAACCCCCTTATCAGCTACATGTGGTTCATTAACAAGTAAAATGGGAAGAGTGACATTCACATTCATATTTTTCACATTCATTTTTTCCATTACCTTATCCTTCTCCTTTCCCAAATTACCAATGTCACTGTCTAAAACATTTGAAGCATCATTGTCCTCCTCAGCCTCAACTGTCAAATTTTCTAGATTAAAATCCTTCCACCACAATACCTGCCCTTTAATTTGCTTCTTCACAATGTGACAGTCAACAGCAAGATGTCCAAGGGTGAAACATGTTCTGCATCTGAAGGGGACACCTTCATAATCAAGATTTTGAGTCCATATACAATCCCTAACTTTGAGCTCCATAGTGGCTGGGAAATCAGCCGTCATGTCCATATCCACCAGAATACAAGCATAAGTAGTATGATCAAAAGACTCTGTCCTAGTATCAACATTGAGGAATTTACCCAAAGCATCTCCCATAGATCTGAAACACTCATCACTTCAGAAATGCAAAGGTAAATAGGGCATCCTAATCCACACAGGTCTGATAGTAAAGGTTTCAAAAAGTGGATTAAAGTTTGGAAACTAGGGTTTCACCAGAAGATGGTGTGATTGAAAATCCCATATTTTTCAAAAAATCTTGTCCTTGTCAGAGGAAACCTCAAAGACAACAATAAATATTCCATGAGGAGAGTGGTAGATATTGAATTTACCTTCCATGAAGGGCCTCCAACGCTCAGATATCCATTTGTGAAGGGCCGGAAGGCTAGGACAACAACTACTGAATCTACAGATCAGGCCCCATTTTTGGTAAAAATCCACAGTTTCTGATACATCCTCACCAAAGGAGACCGATGGAGTAGGTTTGGCATAAGCCATGGGTCTAACTGGCTCCTTAAAATCAGATTTGGCTGCCTCTAGGAAAGAGGGCTTTCCCCTATACTGGTACTGCTTCCTAAGATGTCTTTGTCATGCACTTTGCTCTCTGAAACCCCCAACTAGGGAGGAAACAACCGAACCACCAATCACCGAAGGATGCATAGCAGGGTAACCGTCACAACTGCCCTCACCATAGGCATTCCTGATGAGACCCAAGATGTCACCCCTAACATTATCTTTGATGAGATCTATCTAGGCCTAAAAACTGCCGCCACCATGGATCTGGGAATCACAACCATTACCACCAGGGAGAAAAGAGGAGACACCCCCACACCCATCGATTTGACTATACACCAGCTCGTTTGAAGGGGCCAGTCTAGAGATTGGTTCACTAACAGAGTAGGGTAACAAACCCAAACCAAGGCAAACCAGACACCCGCCACCCCTGACAGAAGCACAGTCCCCTTTCGAGCAATTTCAAACCGTGGCGATTAGGGTTCCAGTTTTAGGCATTTTCGAGTATATAAAATATTCTTTAAGTTGTTGGTTAATATTATTTTGGGACACTATTATATACCATTAACTTGGTTTACAACTAGTTTGGAATCACCAAATATATTAATTGACTTAATGTCTAGGGAAATTGTGGTTTGAAGGCCTAATACAAGAGCTTCATTTTTGGTGATATTGTTAGTATAATAAAAATCTAGTTTGAAAGATAAAGGCATAGGCTCACCATCAAGAGGAATGAGGATAACTCTGGCACCACCCCCATACTAACATTTGGAACCATCAAATAATAAGGTCATCTGGTAAATGGTATCATCCAAAGAGAGGGTAACAATGGATTTTTCTGGGAAATCGAAGTTAGAAGATTTATTATTGGAGAGAGGTGCATCTACAAGTTGGTTAGTGATGGTTTGTCCTTTGAAATTTTTTTGATGGATGAATTCAAAGTCTAATTCTTTAAGAAGCAAGATCCAATGTGCATCGCGTTGATGTTGGTAGGGCTTGGCGTATGTAATGCCCACTTAAAACTACCACTTGAGACCAAGAAACAAACTAGGTTTAGCTAGGAAAATTATGGAATAATTTTTTATTTTTTTTCATTCCACATCCCAGTTTATTTAATTAAAATTTAACTTTATGATTCTCATGTTAAAATATCACATTTAAATTAATTGAAAGAAGGAACATATTACAAATAAAATACATACAACAATAATAATTAAAAAAAAGGGACACATAAATAAAACACCTATATCCCATGGTCACAAAAATGGAAATCCCCCCATGGGAAATCCTAACATAACACAACACACAAACTCATAACATAGTTGTCATGGTGACCTTATTGATTTCACATGGAATTCCAATATGGTTAGTCTCTAGTCCCCCAACATTGGGAGATTTTTTAACCTGCAAAATAAAAATACCTCCTTCGGCCTCATGGCCATATCAGAACATCCAAAATGATATATGCAACATATAAATATTAAATCCAAATCACAACAATATCAATAATTTAACATTATCATTTAAATTCAATTTGTAACTATATCATCATCCAATGAATCTTTATAATAGAGCTATTCATAATATCCAATGTCACATGTCTAAATCAATAGCAATAATATATCCATGTCAACAGTATATCACCATCCACATAATAATAATGTCTCCAATAATCATCAAGCATACTAACTGAATCCAAATCAATACTAATCCATGATCTAACATCTAACCATCATACTAAAATAAAACATAATAGTGTCCAAAATATGATCAATAGTATCAAAAGCAATATCTAAACAATGTCAAAGGGAAGTGGGCACTACATCCCCCTCCCCCTAGACTTGACTTCCTCCTGGAAGTCACTGGAAAAAATGTGGAAACTACACTCGTAACATAGTAGCATCCTCCCAAGTGGCTACAGTCTCATCATACCTGTCCCACTGCACCCGTACCTGATCAATCTCTCTACCTCGAAGGCCCAGGGTCCTGCGATCTATGATACGGACAGGCTACACTGTCACCTGCCCCTGATCCTGCACCTACAATGATGTCCAATCCAACACATGAGAAGGATCTGTAATGTACATCCTAAGGACATAAACATGAAACGCATCCTGTACACGAGACAAGCTGGGTGGCAATGCTAGAGGGCAGGCCAAAGGACCAATACGCTCCAAGATCTCAAAAGGACCAACAAATCTAGGAGCTAGCTTAGAACCTTTTCCATAGCGGATAGGGCTCTTATGTGGTCTAACATGAAAGAAAACCTTCATGCCCACATCAAAGCTATGATCAATCCTATGCTGATCTGCATACTTCTTTTGCATGTCTTGTGCCTCCTGCAATCTCTGCCTGATCAACACTACCTGCTGCTCCATGCCTGCAAAAGAGTTGGCCCAAGAGATACTCTATCCTCTAACCTATCCCAGCTAAGGGGTGTCATGCACTCCCTACCATACAATGCCTGAAAAGGTGCCATGCCTATAGAACTCTGAAAACTATTATTTTAGGCAAACTCCACTAAGTATAGGTACTCCTCCCACTTAGACTGCTGATCCATCACGTACATCCTAAGGATATCCTTTAAAATCTAATTTACTCACTCGGTCTGTCCGTCTATCTCAGGGTGCTATGCTATGCAGATATTGATCCTCATCCCGAGGACATACTGCATGGTAGTCCATAAATGTGAAGTGTACAAGGGATCGCGTTCACAAATGATCTTCCACGAAATCCCGTGCAACCTAACAATCTCATCCAAATATACATGTGCCACTGCTCTTGCTGTATAAGTGGTCTTTACTGGAGAAAAGTGAGCTAATTTTGTCAATTTATCAACTGTGACCATAATGGCATCGTGGTGATATCTCGACATAGGTAGTCCAACAATGAAATCCATGGAAATGGTGTCCCACTTCCATTCCGGTATGGCATGAAGATAAAGAAGACCTACTGGATGTTAATGCTCGGCCTTAACCCTCTGGCACTCTAAACACCGTAATACAAACTGAGATACATCTCGATGAAGTCCTCTCTAGTGTTACAACTATCGCAAGGTAGCGTGCATCTTCTTCATCCCGAGATGGGCTGAATAGGGTGCACGATGTGCCTCTACCAAGATGTCATGCCTCAAGCTTCCATCTCTAGGAACATATATCCAGCCTCTATGTCTGAGAAGACCGTCTGCCTCCAAGGTGAAACCATCAAACTTCCCCTCAAGGGGTCTCTGTGACTCTATCTCTACTCGTACTATCATATAGAAGCTGTCAAGAGGAAGTTGTTGAAGAATCCTACTCCTTAAGTCTTTACTCACTGTACTGGTCATAGTCATATGTCTCCATCTACTGAGAGCGTATGCTACCACATTATTCTTCCCTTTCACATGATCTATCTCCATGTCATACTCGCAAAACAACTCCATCTAACGCCTCTGCCGAGCATTTAGATTGGGTTGCGTGAAGAGGTGGCGAAGACTCAAATGATCTGTCCTAAGTGTGAATCTCCATCCAAGAAGAAAATGTCTCCATCTAACCAAGGCATGCACAACTTCCGTAAGCTCAAGGTCATGGGTAGGATAATTAAGCTCATGATCCTTGAGTTTGTGAGATTCAAAAGCTACAACCCTGTCATCCTACATCAACACACCTCCAAAAAACTCACCCTGTGGATCTGGCACTGCAAGAATGGGTGTTGTAGTGAGGCACTCCTTTAGTGTCCTGAAGGCCTGCTCACATTTGTTTTTCCAAACAAACTTCTTCCCTTTCCTCTGGAGGGAAGTGATAGGGTGCGTAATCCAAGAGAATTCCTAAACAAATCTCCGATAATATCCTGCTAAACCCATGAATCTCCGCACCTCAGTCACTGTAGTGGGTGCTATCCAATCCATAATGGCTCTAATCTTAGAAGGATCAACTACGATACCTTCCCCACAAATAATATGTCCCAAATATTGTACCTATGTCTGGAAGAAAGCACACTTCTCCAAGTTCCCGTAAAGTTGTTACTCACAAAGACACTGAAGAACCTGTCAAAGGTGCCCCTTGTGTTCCTCATGTGTTCATGAGTATACCAAGATGTCATCAAGGAAGATGAGCACGAAGCGATCTAAAAAGGTTCTAAATACCCCATTCATCAAACTCATAAACACTACAGGGGCATTCGTCAAACCAAAAGGCACTACTATGAACTCATAGTGCCCATACCTCGTGCAAAAGGTGGTCTTATGGATGTCTTCCTCTAAAATCCTCAACTGATGGTAGCCCGACTTGAGATCAATCTTAGAGAACACAGTGGTTCCCTTCATCTGATCAAACAAGTCATCTATACGAGGAAGAGGATAACGATTCTTGATCGTCACTTTGTTCAACTATCGGTCATCAATACACAACCACAATGATCCATCCTTCTTCTTCAAAAAAATCACTGGTGCACCCCAAGGGGATACACTTGGATGTATAAGGCACTTCTCCAAAAGGCCTTCAAGCTGTAACTTGAGCTCATAGAGCTCTGGGGTGGTAATCCGATAAGGTGCTCGTGAGATAGGCTCTACTCCTGGGACTAGGTCTATATGGAAATCAATCTCATGTGGAGGTGGCATCCCCGGTACCTCCCTTGGAAAAACATCAGAAAACTCTCTCAAGATGGGATGATCATCTAGTGATGGTCCATTAGACCCATCCTTTGACCTGTCACTAACTGTAACAGCGTACATCTGACAACCCCGTCGCACACACCGCTTAAACTGCATAGCAGAAATGGTGCGACTGGAAACGGGTCTCCTGACCCTTGTAATCACCGACTCAACTCCAAGATCATCCGCACAAGTTATAGTCTTGTGATAGCAATCCACCCTGGCCCTAAGTGCAAATAACCAATCCATGCCCAATATAACTCCATACGAGCTCAAAGGAAGAATACGGAGATTTGAAGTGGTGGTGAAAGGTCCCAAATCTACAACACACTCCTTAACTAAGGAGTCCACAGAGATCTTGGCTCCAGAAGCCATCTCGACATCCCAACTATGACCCTACCTAAGTGCCACCGGCCTGCATCGCTCTACTAAAGATGGGGCAATGAAAGAATTAGAAGAACCATAATCAAATAATACAGAGATAGGAATACCACCAATGATACTTGTGATCTCAATGACTGTGCTTTGGTGCTCTACCTAGCGGTTCTCAACCACTACATAGATCCTATGGCTGTGTCCCATGTCACCAACTATCGATTTAGAAACTGGTAGCTTACCCTTGTTAGGGTTCTGAGGGAAATTTCTCCAGAAATGTCTAGCTACTCCACATCCAAAACAACCACCTGATCCTCTCCAAGGAGCAACACCTCCAGTAGGTGCCCTAGAATCCTGTGATGTAGATCCTAATGATCTGGCTATATTCTATTGTGGCCTCTGCTAGCAAGCTCCAGCTGACTGAGCTCTAGGTCCACCCTGTGTCCTAATGGGACCCCTAGGAGGAGGCCCCATGCTCTGACCTCTCTATGCATCATCTCTCTGTGGAGATCTATATGGTGGGCAGGACTGCTGCTACTGCTACTATGGCCTAAATGATGAATGTGTTGAATGCTGACCACCACGAAGTAGAGGCGTTGAACCCCTTGATCTACTAACCTACATCTGCTGAATGCGGATCCTGACTCAGTCTCTAGCCTGCTGGGTTTTACCCCGAGTCTCCTCTGCTAATGTCTGTGGGAAGTGAATCTTAATTGCCCCTCCAATTTCCAAATTCAGACTCCGGATTAACCTGTGAATCCACACCTTCTCATCCTGCATATAATCTACATACTGAAGTAGATCTAGAAACCTACTCTCATACTGTGCTATAGAAAGGGTATCCTATCGAAGGTCATGGAACTCGTCAATCCTTTGCTGGATGAACCTCCGTGATAGGTACCTACTCCTAAATATCTCCTCAAATAGCTCCCAAGTCACTGTCTCTTAATCAACATGGAGCTTCTACTCCTCTATCTTCCACCATACTCCTGCTTCATCCCTCAATAGATGGATCGTAACATGAGATTTCGTGTTGCTAGAACAAGGACAAATCTTGAAGCAACCGTTCAAGCTCACTAGCCAAGCCTCTACCTAAAATCCACCTATATCACCTAAGTAGTGTGAGGGCCTAAGATTTAGGATCTCCATGATGTGATCCACTACAGTGGCCTGTCGGCCTCTAGGCCTCTCTGCAATCTCATCCCTAATCCTAGGGCGCTGAGACCTCTCTCTATCCTCCGGAACCCTGTCACCCTGCCTCCTAGGTGGTGAATCCCCTCTGACTGACTCTGCATGGAATTTTTCTCCTCTATGCTCCTCGCTGAGTGGAGGAGGTGCATGTCCCTCAATAAAAGTAACTTTGTCATGTCTGCCTGAATGCCCTCCTACTGATCCTCCATGTAAGGTGGCATTAACCTCCTGGAGGGTCTGTAAGATTTGAGGTAGAATGGCTGCTACACCCTGATCTGGTGGTGGTGGTGGTGGTGACTCTGAGTTTCTACGAATGTTCCTCTCGCTTCGCCTAAGCCTCCTGCACAGACCAAAGCGAGAGTTAATTTATTACTTTAAGTCTTCTTCAGTTTCTAAGTTTACTAGCATGTTCAATTTTCAATCAGTTTTGTTCTCTAGATTAACAAGTTTGCTAGTTTTAAAGTTTCAAGTATCAATTTTCTAGTGTGCCCAATGGTCCAAACCATTGAACCACTGCTATGATACCAAGTGTAATGCCCACTTCAAACTACCACTTGAGACCAAGAAACAAACTAGGTTTAGCTAGGAAAATTATGGAATAATTTTTTTTCTTTCATTCCACATCCCAGTTTATTTAATTAAAATTTTAACTTTATGATTCTCACATTAAAATATCACATTTAAATTAATTGAAAGAAGGAACACATTACAAATAAAATACATACAACAATAATTAAAAAAAAGGGACACAAATAAAACACCTATATCCCATGGTCACAAAAATGGAAATCCCCCCCATGGGAAATCCTAACATAACACAACACACAAACTCATAACACAATTGTCATGGTAACCTTATTGATTTCACATGGAATTCCAATATGGTTAGTGTCCAGTCCCCCGACATTGTTGTGATTTTTTAACCTGTAAAATAACAATACCTTCTTCGACCTCGTGGCCATATCAGAACATCCAAAATGATATATGCAACATATAAATATTAAATTCAAATCACAACAATATCAAGAATTTAAAATTATCAATTAAATTCAATTTGTAACTATATCATCATCCAATGAATCTCTATAATAGAGTTATTCATAATATCCAATGTCACATGTCTAAATCAACATCAATAATATATCCATGTCAACAGTATATCATCATCCACATAATAATAATGTCTCCAATAACCATCAAGCATACTAACTGAATCCAGATCAATACTAATCCATGATCTAAAATCTAACCATCATACTAAAATAAAACATAATAGTGTCCATAATATGATCAATAGTATCAAAAGCAATATCTAAACAATGTCAAAGGGAAGTGAGCACTACAGCGTACATGTAATGTAAGGGGTCAATATGGGTGATGACATAGGTTTTGTGGTTGAGTACGTACTGACGAAGTTTAGTGGTGAAAAAAACTAAGGCTAAGCATATTTTTTCAGCATGGGTGTATCTAGTTTCATAAGCATATGACTTATATAATCAACTGCTTGTTCCCGATGTTGCTCGCTGCGATGAGCGAGCATGGTACCCAAGGAATGATTAGTAACAAAAATGTAAAGGTAAAATGGTTGGTCATCCTTAGGAGGAATGAGCACAGGTGGTTAGAGGAGGTATTGTTTTAAGGCCTCAAAGGCTTTGTGGCATTCATCATCCCATTTGAAGGAGACACCCTTTTTGAGGAGACGATGAAATGGGTGGCAGCGGTTGGAAAGCTACGAAATGAAATGTCGAATAGATTGCAACTTGCCTTGCAAACTACAAATTTGGAAAAGGTTATTAGGTGGAGGAATTTTGAGAATAGCCTTGATTTTAGTAGGATTGACTTCTATGCCACGCAAAGAAATGATAAAGTGAAGGATCTTTCTAGAGAGAATAATGAAGACACACTTCTTAGGCTGAAGGTGAACACAATACTTGATGAGATGGTCAAAGATGAATTTAAGGACTGTAAGATGTCTGACCTGATTTTTGGATTTTGCAAGAAGGTCTCCAACGTAATCTTCCAATATGTGATGCATGATGTCATGAAATATATAAATCATAGCCTGTTGATATGTAACACCAGCATTCTTAAGGCCAAAGGGCATGACTTGATAGCAGAAGGTCCCCCAAGGGGTGATGAAGGTAGTTTTGTGTTGATCTTCTGGGATAACTAATATTTGGTTATAACTTGAGAAACTATCCATGAGTGATAGCATCTCATGGCGGGTGATAAGATCAACTAGTTGGTCAATAATAGGTAAAGGAAAGTCATCTTTGGGGAAAGATAAGTTAAGGTCACGAAAATCCATGCAAATTCAGATTCCCCCTCTCACTTTTGTGACAGGTATAATATTAGGGATCCTTTGGGGATAATCAATGGGTGGGATGGAGAAAACCGAGAGAAGGCATTGAAGTTCTTCTTTGACAAGAAGGGAAATACGACGATGCATTTTTTACAGCTTCTGTTTTACGGGTTTGGCTTTAGGAATAATTACAATATTGTGGACCACAATTTTTGGGTCAATACCAGGCATATCAGCATAGGAACAAGCAAAAGCATTGCTATGATCTCAGAGGAATGAGGTAAAAGCTTATTTTTTAACATCATCTAAATATTGGCCTATCTTTAAAATGTGAGGTTCATCTTGAGTGTGAATATTGATTTCGATGGTTGATTCCTTTAACATGGTTTGTGTCTTAGAAGGTAACAATTGGGGAATATAAGAATCTTCCACACCAAGGTAGGTGAGAATAGAATCATCATCCTAATATTAAACTTTATTAATAGAAGGTGTATCGTCATTGATCATATCAGGATATAGGAAGGGAAGAGAAGAGGGAGCCTCTCCATCACGTTGATAAGTTAGAGGTCCCAAGGAGATGGTGTTCACAAAAAAATAAAAGTTAGACGCAATGGATTCAGGACTCATAGACTCCATGGGTGACGTTAGTGATGTTGGTCAATAGGGTGGGGAACATTTTGTCATCCTCAATGATTTTGACATGAGATTTTTTAGAATAGGATTAAAAAAATCCACTACCACTATGGTCTTTGTGTTTAGGATTGGTACATGGGATGATAGTATGGCGGCCATGTTCATAAAATGCAATGTTGAAGCCTTTCCATGCATAACGGTGAAGGAAATTATGGGTGAAGCGGCGGTTGGTAAGAGATTGAAGGTCATATGAAAATGGTCACATTTAGGAAGGTGGTTTAGGAGAGTAGATAGAAGTATCAAGTCCCCCATATGTTAAGTTGGTGTGAAGGTGGGGAGAACCATAAGGGAAAAACTTACCTATGTGGTCATCATAGTGACGATGTTGGTGCAGGTTTCCATTCTCTTGAGGTGTAAGGAATGTGTCGATGTTGTATAGGTGATACTCCCTCAGAGTGAGATGATGAACAACACCTTCTAAGGGATCGGTAGTTGGTATATGGGTAACGAGAATAGCTGAATCATCAAGAAATTGTCAAGAAGAAGTGCTGGGTGGTTGAGAATTCGATGGGTTCACAGATGGGTCAGCTACAGAGGCTATGACAATAGTGGGAATAGAGGAGTTAGGTTCATGAGAGGTAGCAAAAGCATTGGTGGATGGGGTTGTGGGTGAAGGAGAAGTGGCAGTGGTGGTAGATTCCCTAACTTGTATAAGGACATCATTAGGTCAGTACAACACGTTGCATGTTTTGAATGGCGAAGGGTCAACTAGAATGGTATACTTATGTCCTTTATGTTCAAATTTTACACAACAATGTAAGATTGAAGGGACGCAACCCATGACATGGATCCAAGGACGACGAAGCAACATGTTGTACTGGAATTCCCCTTCTAAGATAGAATATTTCCATAATAGTATGGGGGCCCACATGAACATGGAGAACGACGGTGCCAAGGGTGGAAGTGATGGCATCATTGAATGAACACAACATAACTAGGTTATTATGCATTCAATTGGTAGGGATGTGCATTTGGTTATACACATGGGAGGAGATGATGTTGATGCTAACACCTCTATCAGTCACAACACATTGACTGTGTATATTATCAATGTAAGCAAAAATGAAAATGGTGGGAATAGGTTCATCTGAATAGAGAGGTACAATCTCATCATCAGAGAAACTGAGCGCAACTACTTGATGAGTGAAAGTGGGTGTAGAGGAAGGGGATGAATTGGTGAGTGAACCCACATGGTGAGGGGTGATAATGGAGGCCACAGGTGTAGGGTCATTAGGTAAAACCTCAATGGATTATCAAACCTCCGTGAGGGTGTGTTGATGGAATTCAAAAGTTTGGACAAGGTCGTATAAAGACATTTTTATAGGGGATCGGTGCAATTTTTTTATCATTGTACGATGGGTAACCCCATCAGAAATAGGGTATGTGGGTCACCGGATGGTAATTCTTGGTGCAAGTACAGATGGTATATTGGGCACATGATTTGCAGATGGACTAGTTGTTTTCTCCTTTCCTTTGTCTTTTTGGGCGTGAGTGACAATGCTTACAATATTAATATGGGGTGAGGGAGTAGCTAAGTCAAGATAAGTGTAGAAACAAGATGAGGGCATATACTGGTGTTGTGCAAAGAAAGCAACACATTAACATTTAGGTAGGGGTTTTTCTAACTCTCTTATGTGGACCATGTTGATCTTGAATTTCAGAGGAGGATAAATGGGTTGTGGAGGTGGAGATGAAGGTTGTTGGATAGGTAAGGTAGGAGGGTGTGTGGTGGTAGGTGAAGGGGGAACAGGGTCCTCTTCTAAAAGATCATCATCATCAAAATTTTGTTCAGGAGGACAAAGTTAGAGAAGAAAGGTTTTTAGACCCTTACAATTTTCTACATCATGTCCTGACACATGATGGTAGGTGAAAAATTTAGTATCGTCAAACCATATTTTTTTGGGTTTGAGTGGGTTGTAAGGTATAAGGGGTGGCAATGTGATGAGATAGGTCTCTCAAAGGTTAGCTAGAATGTTGGTGTAAGACCCTGCCAATGGATCACAATGTGAGGTGAGTGTGGTTCTGGATTTAAGTGTGGGTGATTTTGGCAGGAGAGGCATCACGGGAGGTGGAATTGGAGGTGAAATAGAATTGACAAGTGTTTTGGGAGGTTTTACTGTTTTTGGTTTTGATTGTAGCTACTTTGGTAAAGGCGTAGTAGATGAACTAGCGATATAAGGTATTGTAGGCTTAAATACCTCTTTGGAGGGTAGTGGATTTTTCAATTTTGGCTGAACCTTCCTGGGTAAAGGTGAGGAAGGAGTAAGCGATGTGGAAGGGAAGGCAAATGGAAGAAGAGGATGAGTTAGTAAAGGTGATAAAGGAAGCATGGTGAAGGTTACATGCAGAGGCAAGGTGGAAGGTACTGGTTGAAGAGAAGGAAATCCCATAGGTACTGATGGGATTACTATAGGTGGTGGGGGTATAGGTGGTAAGAAATATGTGGGTAATGGAGAAGGAGTACGCTGTGTAGGTAAGTTGGGTGTGATAAAAGGTCATGATGAAGATGCGTGTTGTTATGTTTTTGGTTTAACTTGGATAGGAAGTTGTTTGGCTAAGGTCAACAAGTGAGGTTCTAGGATGGAGGGCAGTGGTGAAGGTGATAGAGGAGTAGTGGGTGAAACCGGTGTATGTGGCTTAGAAGGTTGGGTCTTCCTTTTAGGTGGAGGAATTATTTTTTGCATGGGTTTGTGAAGATGAGGCTAAGTCCAATTTGACATGAGGGTTCCAAGAGGTGAAACGGGTCGTTGTTTTAATTAAAAATTAAAACTTAGGAACCAACGATAGTTAGGTTAACTGGTGACGGTGACAGGGTAATCGATGCCAGTTAGGGTGACCAATACTGGTTATTGTGGGGATTCAATTTTTTTTAAATGTTGTAACAACTGATGAAAATGAGAAAAAAAATAGATTTGATAGTGATTTCAAAGATCTAGAGGTATGATGATGCTTCTGAGGAACCTCAGAAAGAACATAAAATGTGCTGAATGTTGTTTTTAGTGAAATGACAAAAAAAGTTGGTAACCGACAAAGGTTATGTAAACTGATGATGATCAAATGAAAAATGATGATGGTCATTGGACCGACACCGGTTAGTGTGAAATTTGAGAAGATGGAAGAATTTTATTTTTGTGACTTATATTAGATAAACTATCTACCTAGAAACCTGAGTATGATAGTAATGGACCCTTACACACCCAGAAAAAGTCAGAATACACAAACTATAATTGTGGGGTGTGAGAGGAAGAAAATAAAATGAAGAACGTGACCTCACAATTCAAAACACAACTCAAGAAAAAGCTAAGAAAAACACAAAATCCTATGGATTAATTTTATGTTTTAGCTTATACTATTTTAGACTGACTTGTGAATCGAATATTTTTTTTGGTTGGAAAGAAGGTGTCCTATATAAGGCAAGATATAAGAATGGTTTCAAGTAACGTTTTGGTGGGGATGGTCGTTTCTCCAAGATAATGAGTAGATAAAGAAACTAGCTATGCACCCAATGTCAATCCTCTGATTGTGTGATCTTTGACAGCTTCTTCCAGCTAAGGTGTTATTTAAGAAGATGTGTGAATTTATTTTTGTGTAGTTTGGCAAAGAGAGAAGAGAATGTGCTCTACAATTCAATTATGTCAACCATCAGTTGGGCATGACTTCCTTCGTATATGTTGCCCTCAATTTTAATGTGAGCTAAAAATATAAACATAGAAGTATGAAATTCAATTATTTTAAAACCCAAATTGAAATGTGATATTCGATAAAAAAAGAGTGAATAGGAAAGGATATGAGTTTCACTTATACAAATGCAAGAAAATAAAGAAGTATTTGTTTTAGTCTTGAAATATAAATGTCATAGAGATAAGTAGAAGAAATAAAATATTTCCAGGGAGAGAATTTAATGTTAACTTCCTTTTGAAAAGAAACAAGCATACAATGGTTCCCTAAAAATGAAAAAATGCAAGGAACCCCAGATGGGTCCCACCGGGCGTACCAAAATGTTTCACCAAATTCTTAGCAAATTAATGAAATAAATAAGTTTAGTAGGCCAAGGAGGAAGACATGTTTGTAATGTCAGTTGACGCTTATACACGCGTTCTGATTTTCTGATCCAAGTTGATTATGAGAGATTCCTCTTGGCTAGGAGGAACTACCTGTAAATGCAAAGCAACACCACCAAATAGAGTTAAAAAAATGAGTGGAATTCCTAACGAAAGCTAGATCCAAGAATTGTGATGCTTCTTGAACATGTTGTCAATTCTCTTTTATAAAACAATATTAATGCTAGTTAAATCATACATGAAGTAAAGATCCTATTGGAATTGAAACGATTTAGGTATCTTGTAAAAAAAATAAGAAACGCTGTTAAAAAGGTTGATTAAGGTCAAACAGGAGGGTTGATTAGTTGGTGTTGGGTTGCAAGCCTAGTACAGACTCTAGGTAAGGTATGATAAGGATTAGGAATGATTATGGGGTATTGGGAAGTGGGTATTAGCTCGTTCGTCTGAGTTATATTGCAAGACATAGTAAACGATGTTAGCTGGATGACCGATGAAGGTTAGACAGAATGACCGATGTCAGTTGGATAACTGGTGTTGGTAGGGGAAATTAGCATAAAGTTCATAGATTTAGTTTTTTAGACTCCCTGTGATTGCACAGAGGTCGAAAAGGATGAGGGTGGGGTCGTAAAATGGTTCAGAATACTAAAATATTATGAGGATAGGGTGAAAATGGGTAAAATGCATGGGTATGATTAGGTAATGGGTTGATGGGAGGGAGGAAGTTTATGGGTGTAGAGAGAAATATATTACACAGGTGAATAAATAAATATACAAGGAAACTAGAGATTCAACATAGAGATATTGAATACTTACTTGGAAGTAGATTGGAGAACGTAGGTGATTAAGACGGTGACCGTAGAGATCTAGAGAGAAGATCCATTGTATTTGTGCCATGGAAGTTCAAACCTTTGTGCCTCTCTATTGTGAATCTATGATTTGAAGAGGACAATGACTGGTGATTGATGTTGGCAGTGCTCCCGTATGTCTTCTTTTTCCTGAGTGCTAAAGAAATTTGAGTGCTCCTAGACTCCATTTGTATGAGATATTGAATCAAATGACCAACCCTAGGAAAAGGATTTTGGAAATGTATTTAACCTAACGGACAACGGTTAGGTGATAGACGTCGGTTGAGATATAACTGGCATTGGTCAAGTCGGGAATATCTAGGTTGGCCAAAAATAGCTAGATTGTTGCTATTTTTGGCGTGATCTCCAATCCTTCTTCCGAGTCTTGAGCCTTTTAGGTTTTTTAATACTAGTTAAGTATATAGGTTTAGACTAAGTCCTAGTTGGTTAGGATAGGTTTAGAATTGGTCTTAGGTCATTAATGATGTTTGAGTGGGTCATTTGAATGAGGTGGCTAGGTGAGTTGGTTGGGTTAGGTGGTTAAGTGAGGATATTAATTAATTTAATTAAGATTATTAATTCAATTAACATGTGCGCTAGGGGATATGAATGGGTAGGATATGGTTAATTTAATTAATGGCGTTTAAAGGAGATAATGACCAATTTTTTTTATTTCTACACACTCCACAAAGTAAGAAGACACCTGAAGTACTCTAATCTCTACATTTAATCTATAACTGAAAGGTGGCATATGTATGGAAAAAGTGTGCACGAAAGACAATGAGAATGCCATTGTAGTATATGTGTAAGAGAAATAAAATGGTAGGGGCCCAATAAACCTCACAAATGGATCCACAAGAAGAGTAAGATCATGAAAAATCTCTGAAATAGTGGAAGTGACAAATGTCCCAAGGCAGGCACTCCTAATGAGAGAGATGAATGGGTCCTCGAGAATGTGTGATGGCTCAATCAAAGAATATTCCTATAATGAAACACAAGTGGAATATGCAAATAGACAAATCATGTGTGGAAGATACTCATCCCAATGGGGTTTCTCAATGAGAGTAATGTTTGAAAATTATGTATTAGCATGACAACATGAAGTAGGAGGAGAAGATTGCTGGGAAGAGTTGCTGGAAGTCCAAGATGAAGCAACACTCCACTATAAGATAGAAATACGTGTATGTTCAGTGTCATCAACTTATCAATCAAAAATTAATGGAGCATGAGAGAAAATGGTCACATCTGTCTTAGAGGAAGGTTCTATAATAGAATACTACTGCAAAGAGTGAATGGAAGCATGATCATGTACGAAAATGAGATTTGTGGAGGCAACAATAGGGAGAGTGTGCTCAATAGAAATATCTTATGGTGAGTGGTCAACATGGGACTCACAAGTAGCAATAGAAGAAAAATAACACCCAAAAATGAAAGGGATGTGAGAATGAAGATAGTCTATAGTGGCACTAGAGTAGTCCAGGGAAGTGTTACTCTTAGATGGTGAAACAAGGTTGTCATGTAGCTGTTGGATAATGGTTTAGGAAATGAAAGGGAACTCAGTGTACTCAAGAAAATGAAATATATCCACAAAATAGTAAGACCAAGAAGGTCATAAACCCCATAATTGTGGTTAATGCACTCATCCTTATGTGGAGGATCATCAGGACCAGGAACAAGACCATGGAGGTAGGGAAGAAATCTTTGCATTATGCAATGGTTGATAATATATGCCTTCCAAGATAGAAAGTTCCCAACATCAAGCATAACAAAAAAATGATGAAACTCCATACAGGGTTCATTTTAAGAAATCCATCTTAAAAATAATTATAGGATGGGTGACAAATTTTTTGAAAAAGGTATTTACATTATTGGCGAATTTAGGAAAGGAGGGTTTCGAATGGTGACGAATGCAATTTTTTTTGCAAGTTATCGAATGCATGCATCTATGTTTTCCCTTTTGGTAATCAAAATTTGCTACTGACTAGTGATGGTATCATGCTAACGTGTAATACCCTCATGGATGTTCCCATCTGGTAACATATTGTTATTTCTATCTGGTTATGCCATCATGTTTTCAGATGCTAATAAACACATAATCGACATAAGAGATCTCCTACACATTGTTAGGTGTTTTTAAATGTAGGTTTTCAACCAGTAATATGTCGTCGTTTCTAGAGTCCAGACACTGCCACTATATCGACACTAACAGACAGCATAATTTTGATACCAAATGACACATTATTGCATTGCCGCAAGGTTCCCTGTTTATGTTTCTACTTGACAACATTCCCATACTGTAGGACCTTACTGGTCACAAGCTTATTCACTTTTACCTTCAGCTTCGATTATAGATCTAAAACTTAACAAATTTTTGAATTATACTGTACTACTACATTACGGAGAATTAATCATATATAAACCCCATAATTGTGGTTAATCCTCTCATCCTTTTGTGGAGGATCATCAGGACCAGGAACAAGACCATGGAGGTAGGGAAGAAATTTGTGCATTATGCAATGATTGATAATATATGCCTTCCAAGATAGAAAGTTCCCAACATCAAACATAACAACAAAATGATGAAACTCCATGCAGGGTTCATTTTAAGACACCCCTCTTAAAAATAATTATAGGATGGGTGAAAATTTTTCTGAAAAAGGTATTCACATTGTTGGTGAATTTAGGAAAGGAGGGTTTCGAATGGCGACAAATGCAATTTTTTTTCCAAGTTATCGAATGTATGCATCTATGTTTTCCCTTTGAGTAATCAAAATTTAGAACTGACTAGTGATGGTATCATGCTAACGTGCAATACCCTCATGGATGTTCCCATCTGGTAACATACTGTTATTTCTATCTGGTTATGCCATCATGTTTTCATATGCTAATAAACACATAATCGGCATAAGAGATCTCCTACACATTGTCAGGTGTTTTTAAATGTAGGTTTTCATCCGGTAATATGTCATCATTTATAGAGCCCAGACACTACCGCTATATCGACACTAATAGAGAGCACAAATTGTGATACCAAACGACACATTATTGCATTGCCGCAAGGTTCCCTGTTTATGTTTCCACTTGACAACATTCCCATGCTGCAGGATGTTACTGGTCATAAGCTTATTTGCTTTTACCTTCAGCTTCCATTATAGATCTCAAACTTAAAAAAAATTGGAATTATACTCTACTACTACATTATGGAGAATTAATCAAATATATAATAGTATATTACAACAAAATGACACATATACCAACATTGGCCATCCCTTATTGGAAACAATAAAGTGAAATTAGGGTTAAATTTAGTTATGGCGGGATAAATTTTGGTGAACATCCTACCGTACGGTAGTAAAAACATCACCACTTTCAAACTTCAAAAATCCTAATATTTGTATATGTATGAATATTCACCCCTAAAATCAACCCTGACTCGATAATGCAAAAAAATCCCAAAATTATCCAAGATGGCACTTTATAACTTAGTGCGAAAAGTACAAGGTCCCATAGAGTATTACAAGAAAACCCCCAGAACACGACTCTTTATAAAGTAATGTGTTTACAAAAAAATTGAAACATCATGAAGAGTGCGAGAAAACATGCACTTTTGACCAATATGGCGCTCAAATCCGAGCTACTAGTCAAAATTCATGGCAAAAAATGTTTCTAGTAACTATGGGTTATTTAATTAAAATTTTGCACACTGATTTTAAAAATGAAATGAGAGGAAAGGGTTTCATGTATATACTCATTGGAATCGGTAATGAATGAAGAAAAAAATGGTTTATCTTGAAAAGGGGAATTGGCCTCCTTCCAACATGGGCCTCCCTCTTCGTTTTCGTCATGTGAGGATAAACACTTTTAAAAACCACTTAATTCCTTTTAAATCCAATTTATTCTCAAATTGACTAATTTGAAAAAGACTGAAATGCTAATATTATGAAATAATATGGTAAATTTTTGAGATTTAAAATAATCATTCCACCTTTATCTTGAGTGGTGGGCGCCACAAAGACAAACTGTTGGATTTGAGGAGAAAATTTAGGTTTAAGAAAACCTAAAAAAAGTTATCTTTTGTTGTTTTTTTTTAAAAATTGTTTGTTTTTGTTGCTCGGCATCGCCATGCAAAGATTTTTTTCTTTTGGAGTGCATATGTTTGAAGGATAAAAACCAAACTTGGAGAGGATGTCTGAACTACAAAAACACCAATCTGGGCACCCACTATAGTAAAAAAATGCCTAAGGAAACTAGAAAAATGACCAATACAAGAAAAAATTCCCAATATAGGTTTGAAAATGCATTTCCAACCTTGCTATAGGTCTGAAAACCACCTCACATAAGTGAAAAAAACCTTCAAAGGTGAAAACGACCCCTTACAACTTTGTATCTACAAGGAAGGCACTGCCACAGGTCTAAAACATGCTTGTAGGGGTTAAAAATACATGCATACGTCTACTACATGTCTGTGGTCTATTCAATATTTTTGAAAATATGAAACCTCTTTTAGGACAACACAAACCATGAAACCAAACCAAAAATACCACAAATTAGCAAATACTAGATGCAAACCAACAACAAACACTATTGCAAATAATAATCTCATGTAAAACTACCAGACAAACTCAATACCAATGTAGTTATGATACGATATTGGGAATGACATGGATATGCTGAATCAAAGAGTGAACCAATGAGAAATGTGAGACATGAATTTCAAAAAGGTAAGACTAAGCACACACATACAAATCTGCAAGTTATGAAGAACAATGAGATAAAATGCAAAAAGGCAAGAATGACTCCAAATCAACTCAATGCTCCATATTAGAATGATGCAAGTGGTGTAAATATAGGAGGTGAATATGTAACCTCCTCTTATAATAATGGAAACCTACACCTAGAATAATGGTAACATCCATATGCTAAATAGCCATTTAATACATAATTGGTCAAGGGTAGTAATTATTACTAGTTAAAATAGTGTGGTTAAGTGTACACCTAAGCAAACATATCCCATGAGTGTAGGAAAGCTCCAAGTAAATAAATAAATACAAGGAAAATGAATATCCTACACTAACATAAGTTACATTCTAATAGTTTTTGAGAGGCCCCACTTGCATATTATGAGAGAAGGGGAGTTGATACCCTAACCAGAGTTTGTACTAGTTGAAACGAGTCTCAATAGACCGCTTCCATTCATTCGACCATTTGGTGAGAGATTACACACCAATTTTATGAGGATGATAATAAGGTATGCCACTACGAATTTTCCTATTTAAATCTTGATCATTGGTTTGCAGTGAAACTTAGCTCTCAGTGTGGGCCATGCAATTGAATCACTGGAGGTATTACTAAACAAGTCAAAAAGGACTCTATCACATCTCTTGAACATTGATGTTTTTAATCGAGGGTACCAAGGAAAAAATAAAATTATAGTAAATAGAACATGATAGCACCATAAGGAATGAGAATTGATAGACAACCCAAATTTGAAGCTATCCACATCCTAAATCAAGTTTTGTTTAAGAAATTTTCAAGATTTCTAGATGCTTTTGGCCATGAAGGTACCCACAATTTACATCGAGACCTATGTGAGAAAGAGGGATAAGAAGTACAATCACTTGTCATTAGTAGAGTCCATGTATAATAATTGACATCACCAACTCTCAACATGGCCCTATTTGTGAAAAATTCTTTATAGGAAGTGGTGTTCCCCTCTCAATTAGGATGGTCTAGGTGATAGAGTTGTAGTTTTTCATAAAATTCTTTATGACATGGAAGAACAATTCAAACTTATGACAATGAGATTTCTTAAGGAGTTTTCAATTTTTAGAAGACCTACATGGAGTTGAAAAAGAATCCTACAAAATTTATAGGAGATATACTTTTTATAATGTTTAAGGATAATAATTTCTCCATCAAGTTTATAATTTCATCTAAAATAACTGTGGTATATACATGAGAACGTTTGATTTCCTTAAAATATTCAATCTAGTTTCTTACATATTAGCATTGGCTCTAGTTCTAACATGACTACAAAATGTTTTTTACATTTATTATCTTAAATGTTATTGTTGGATGCTGAAAGTGTGTGACCAAGAACCATCAAATGAAAATTATCATCTCGACAACAACAATGAGAATGTCCCCTAGGTGTGGTACCTTATATCCTTGGTACAAACTTCTAGAGAAATACAAGTCGTTATCCTATAACTACTACTTTATATCTAAGATAACAATTATAATGGGAAAGGGAGAAGGAAAATAAAAAGAAAATAAATATTGATGCACAAGAGAGTAAGGATCACTCTCCTCATACCTTGAGACAAGAGGCAAGAGAACAAAAAATAATGCCAAAGGGCATATATAAGCCATAATAAACTGTGTATTAAAATCTATCTCTCCCTCTAGCCATTAATGGAACAACACAATTAAACCGTGCAAATATAAACCACACACAATATAACATAACATAAAAAGTAAAAAAGAACACTAACACAAGAAAAAATGCATAAATAAACCACAATAAATAAGATATTGATGTTGAGAAACTGCACAATCTACTATATCCATGAGAAAGGCATCAGGTGCATTACATAAGATTAAAAATAGAGGTCTGAACACTCAGAATATTTGGAAACCCAAATGGGAAAAGTAACTTAGTATTCGAGGAGAGGAAGAAAATTACAACACACATAGATGCATTTATAGGGGAAAAAGGGGGAAGGAAGAAGGGAAAGAAAGAGAGAAGAGGATAAACAATCTTCTGAAATAATCTCTCTTTCTCATGTCTATATCCTTCACAATGATCATGAAGGTTCCACTGTCACCTTCATTTTCAAAATAATACCATGATACCCTATGTTTGGACTGGGGATAGTTCAGGGTGATACATTATTTAGGCTGGCTATAATATCTTTACGCAGGATAAGCAAGGGGAACCGGAATGGCCTAGTTTTTCTATTTGGCATGTAATTTTTTCATCGTGAATAAATGGTTTTTCCTAGGTAGTTTATCTCAGGTGTGTCCATACCCAGGATAAATTCTAGAAAATTAACTTTATTGGACTATTGGTATGTATACCGTGTAAATAAGAAGGGTAATCCATTGAGAACTTACTTCCACATTCTCCCTATGCATCTAACACATGGTCTGATCTCTACCATTAGCTAGACATGGCATGGGTTATCCCACACACATTGAAGGAAAATTTTTATACATGGCCACAAGGTTCGAAATAGTTTAAAGGAAATTGGTAGGTATTTTCATTGAATATGATGTGGAATGTCTAGAAAGAGAAGAATAATTGATTATTTGAAAACAAGGAACAAGTATGGGAGAATTTTTTCATTAAAACTGAATTGGAAATTTCTAAAAATGTGTCACTCTCATCTAAAATTAAGAAGGATATGCTAACAGAAATGAGCTACATATCCTAAAAACGTGGACACACATAACTCTTTCTCAAAACAAAGAAACTAATCCTTTTAAGGTAAAGTGACAGGGGATCAAATGGAAACCACCACATAGTGGGAAGGTCAAGTGAAATTTTAATGGTACGTCTAAAATTAATCATGGAATTCAGGGTTTAGGTTGTGTTTTGCATAGCCAGTTTAGTCATTTGTTATGGTTTGGGTCTTTCTTCATCCCACACACAACGAATAATAAATCAGAAGCTATAAAACTTTTAGAAGGTTTTTGTTTGGATACTGAGAATAGTTATAGGTATATCCCGATTGAAGGGAATTCCAAGGTTATAATAACTAGTATGAAAAAATGAGATACTCCCAATTAGAACCTGAACTACTTACTGCAAGGGGTACGTATTTTTCTAATTTTTTTCAGACCATCTCCTTTCAACATGTTTTTAATGAAGCAAATGGTGTTGTAGAGTTGCTTGTGAACACAGTAACATGTTTAGATCATCTCTCTTCTACCATTATCTTTGACCCAACTGACTGGACAAGACTCAAGGAACACTTAGATGATGAATATAACATGTGTGGTTAGGGTTGGTGGATGGATTCATAATGTTACATATCATAAGAGTTTGATAATGTGGATTTTTAAAAATATAGTCACTAAGTGGAATGTAAGTTGGGCCATGTTTCTCTTCAATATCATTTACTACGAGGGTGGACTGATTAGATGATGACATAATTTGTAAGGTATATTCTTGTCTTGCAAGTGTGTGGTAGTTTATCTAGTAGAAGTTTCTATATATGTTGAGTGGAGATAAATTTTGATTCTTTAGTGTGTACCTTTGATTAATCATTGTATCTTAATTGTTGGACACATTTTTAAATTTTTTCTCATTTATAGCCAACATCTAGAATAATTTATAAATATGTTATTTGATATTAATAAAATGGCGAGGGGCCCAACAACCCTATTTTACCGATTAAAAATCATGAAGAAGCTATGAAAAACATTCTTAAATGAAAATATCTACTCAAACCACCTCAAAGCATACTATAGAGAAATTTCCCAGTTGAAAACAAATGTGCTCATTAGAAAAGAGACCCAATAATATTTACGATTTAAAAAATTAAGGGAAAAATTATCCAGTGGTGATTCCTGTAGTTTTTGCTCAAAGAGAGGTAGATAGAACAACCTAAAACTACTCCTAAAGAGAATTCTAGCAAGGCCATTTTTTCCTAATTTGGTGTTGTTGAGAAACAATTATGGTGGTGTGGATTTTGCCATTTTATTTACACAGTTGACAGTCACAAGGCCATAAATTTTAACATCATAGTAGCGTCATCTATGTTTCCTCTTCTTAGTAGCCAATGCTTTGATCTATTCCAATTTAAAATGTGCCAACACAATAAACTTTGGGTTTATATTTAGCAAAATGTGGCAGCTCGTGATTCACTTCGAACTCCAAGCTTTGTCTCCATTTTCTTCCATTCCCATTTTTCTTCTATACGCCTGATTTTCTGTGATTGGTCCATGTGTTAAGTCGTGATTTTATATGGTGTCATATGACTTGCTACCACATAGCATCCTGTGATTGGATACGTGCTCACAAAGCTTGGTGTTATATGATAGCCTCTGATTGGCTACATGTTCATGTAATTTGGTACCATGTGCTAGCCCATGATTGGCTACGATATATCGTATCTTCAGTCATTAGTCTCTGTAATATTCATTTTCTTGGGACCTGAATTCTCATGATTTGTCTACATGTTAAGTAATGGTTGGATACATGCTACGCTAGATTAGAAACACATGACAGACCATGTTTTTCTATACCAGGTTACACCTTTTCCTTATCCAATTTCACAACCTTCCTAACATTCAACTTCCCGTGATTGGGCCATGTGGCATAGTCACAAATTTTTAGATTTGGACTCTTTTCAAGTTTTATCCAAATTTCCAGCCATCACTTTGTTCATTCAATAATATAAAACTTCACATGATTAGACCATATGTCCCAGCCATACATTTTCCCTTGTGCCCCTTTTGTATTAGTTGAATTTTTCTATCAACAAAAGGTTAGTTAAGTGGAGCCTTTTCTCAACTTCACATTGAAACATATATGCATATAAACCCAATCTCTCTACTCATCTTGAAAAATGTGGGATATTTTCCTAAGCTAAAAAGCACAAAGGGGGTGTCATGTTTGAAATTGGGAAATATCTTAGCGTGACCATGGAAAACCAAGCTATAAATTAAGGATATATAAAGCTTCAATTTCTCTAAAATTTGTTTTTGTTGATGGTAGAAAATCTAATATTCCCCAAAATTTTAATGAAATTATACATACCTCAAAAAAATCCAAAGTAGTTTGTACAAGTGGCTAGAAGCTTTTGTATATCACAAAGCATCCAATAAGAGGTCATAAATCTTCAAAATGTGAGAAAATAGGGGAATCATAGCCCAGTTTCTTAAAATGAGGATGTAATATTATTATGGAAACATTCCCAGTGATTCACAAGGGGAATTTACTTTCTAAATGAAAATGTCAGTAGTCTTTGCATTCATTGGGCATGGTGTTTTTTTAAACACCTGAAATATTTAGAAAGAAAGTTTATGAACCCCTTAAATCTTCTACAATTAATTTTTCATTGAAATTCTTCCAACATAACCTCCAAATAGTGCATTCAAGAGTGACCAAAACTTATTTATAAAATGAAAAATCAGACATTTTGAAATAAAATATATAGAGTGTGTAAAGCACATGTTATGAAAAATCAAACCTATTCTAGTCCTACTTTAATGATATACATAAAAACTATACAAAACCATTAATGGGTTGTAAGAAGTAACTTCCCTTTTGAAAAATTGTGGACGTGAGATATTATTTGAGGCACCCATGTTTGGTGATAGGAGTTAAGACTAGGTAGGTGATTCCTTTTTCTCTAAAATATCATCTCTAATGAGATAATACACCATTTCATACTATGTGATTTTCTTGTGAATGTGTATCAACTGATTTTTGGTATTTTGAAACTCTTCCTCATCCTCTAAAGTGAACATAATAAGGGAAAAATTTGAGTCGAGATTTGAGATGGATATTCATCTATTATAAAAAATCCAAATTTGGAGGCCAATGGACTTCCTTCTCTAAGAAACTCATCCTCCTTGTGTTCAAATCCATAGATAAATCTTGTAGACACATCTTCCTTTTCTTCCTACAAGGCCCTGGGTTTATTTAATTCATCTTCTTTGACTTTGAACTATGTCAAGCCCATGATATCTTCACACGTAGGTGATGTAATTGAAGACAATTTTGATCATCACATATGTAACTGATGGAGGTGATGAAGCTCTCAAAGCCTTTGAGTATGAAACTTTTCCCTTCTTACTTCCCTCACATGCATAACTTGTAGGCTCAATTTCAACCTCATCCACTTGTCATTTCATTTAAATATCATTAGAATCTAATGATACCTCTTCCTCTAGTTTTGTCTTTGATTAAGCATGTTTTGCAACAATAATCCTCTAGTTGGGAAAGAACATATGTTCAAATAGATTACTTATGAGATTAATTGATTATTTTTCCTCTTCTAAAACTTTAAGCTCAAAAATCACCCCCCTTTTTCCATCTTCTATATTGTATGAAAACTCTAATTTATAAGAAATTATTTTCCCAATTATGATAATAAACTCTTCTTTATTTTCATCTTTGAGTTCATTCCTCTCATCCTCAACCTTGGGTTGATCAATTTTGTCATCAATTATATCTTGAATGGAATGAGTTATGAATTTACCATCAATTTTAGATTCATTCCAAAAAAACTATCTCTTTATTTTCATTGATGAAGCTTAGTTCAGTAGACCATGGTGCACTTACAAGAGGTTTAATGCTACTTAGCTCAAGTCAAGAAGTTATTTTGATCTCAAAATCTATAACTTGCTCCTTAAAACATTGTAAATGCTCTTATTTGACCCCTAACTCCTCAAGTTGTAACTTTAAATGTATTATCTATTTTTCATCTGAAAGACAAGAAACATCTCTAATGACCCCCATAGGTTCAAGTCCAAGCCAAAATAAGGATAGCCATGTAGACACAAAATCATGCACATATTACAATTTTACTATGCCATCAGTATGTTGTTATATGCACGAATATTAAGCAAAAAAACACAATCCTTTATGTGTCTATTTGTTTTGATTGATTTCTATTGTATTGTTCTTCTACATCTTTCATTTATGTACCCAATTCTGGTCAGGTCACAGAGGTCCCCGTCTTTCCATATTTTCACATATGTCTTCATTTGTTATAGGACACCAGTGCCCATTCTAAACACTAGCGCCTAGGCGCATGTGTCCATTATGGGCTCTTTTTTCCTACTTATTCTTTCACTTATTTTTACATTTTTGGTTGACCTTTTTGGTGTTCTTATCCTTATTCTAAGCTCATAGTCGGTCTTTTGTGTTACTAGTGTCAAAATTCAAATAAGAGATTCGTATATATAGACAACATACATACTATTATTTTGGTTGGAAATAATTAAGGGAAATCACATCTACATATTATCATTACTATCAAAGGGACTACATTTTGGGCTACATACACTGCATAAGAAGGGGAAGTTCTCAATTCCATACCACACATTTAATCAAAGCTAGCTATAGCCTATTATCTTGGAGCCATTGGTCCAAGGGAAACCTAAAGACATTGTTTCAAACAAAAGAACATAGAACTACATGGATTTTGGAATGTAGTACAGTCTTTAGGTAAACGTTGGGGTCAGTCTGACTTCACATTTTACATATTTCATTCACATTTTATGTGTTTATGAGCTTGTATAGATAGCTAGGGTTTTTTTTGCATGTTACGTGTACCTTTGATGAATAAAGTGTGAATATTAGGAAAATAACAAAAATTATACGAAAAACCCTTGTAACATGGTAGAAAGTAGATTTTGACAGTTTACACATTCACCAACGTCCAAATCCAAACAATATTGCTTGGGCACCATTATCCTACTTTGGGCGCCTCTGTACGGCCTCAACAAAGAGTTACAAAATCTGTAACGAGTTGTTGTGGCATCTTTTCCAACTAGATTAAACATAAAAATAGTCCCAAACATCTACAGATTACATAGAAATCAGCTAAGTTACTTATCTCTCTCATTTTCTTATGATCTTGCACTTTTTGAAGTGCTTAGATTTTTTATTTTACTTTATTTTATCATATTAGTTACTCTAAAATTAGATTTAACTACATTTTTGTTAAATCATTTGGTGAACCCCACCCTCCTTCAAACTCATTTCCCTAGGATCCCAAAAATCTCATGGCTAAAAAGACATCCTCATCTCCCAAATAGAATATGGCCTATACATGTGTGCAACCAATTCTCGACAATACTGCTATGGAATCTATATTTTGTGATCTTTATAAGAATCCTCAATGTAATCAATCAGTCATTCAAAAACTTCTTTCTTTCCAAAACACTCTTCCTATTGGCCTCGACACACTTGACATTTACATAGTATCTCCTGAACAACGCTTGGTTTCATGTTCTTCTTCATCTTCTATTGCCACCCATGCTACTACATATTATTCTCCTCCTCTTATTGCACATAATACAATTAATGTAGATTCTTTTCATGATAAGGTTCTTGCTTGTAACAAAATGGATGCTAATAATTCTACCTCTAATGATGACAATGCACACTTGTATGTTGGTGATCATATTACTAGTCAAGATGAATGAAAATCTATATCTCCTATTCTTCATATTTATAAAAATGTTTCCATTGATTGCAATGATAAATCTGATGTTAGTACTCCTATCACTTCTTTTTATGTTGATGATAGTCTTGATGAAATACTTAATTGAGAAAACATGACTGATAGTGATGTTGATTATATTTCTAATCATGAACATGTTAGTGATGATGTTACTTCTCATAAGACTGTTGCATTCTAATTTACTACTCCTCTTTCTTCTAATTTTGAAGTTTCTTCTAATATTGCGCATGAGGATTCTACTCCTACCACTAGTGCACATCTTATCATGCCTCCTGAGTCTACACCCACCATTCCTATAGAGCCTTTGTGTTCCTTTCCTTCTCTTCCACCTCCTTATCGTCCATCCACATCCATTCTACATTCTTAGATTCCCATGATGACTCACAATGGAAAGTTCCAACCCCCCCATGTTCCTCTCACTTCTTTTACCATCCCCTCACTTGATATTTTTTCCCTCATGCATGTTGTTGGTAATTTGCAATCTCAAGTTCATTCACTTACCCTCGAAAGCTAATTCTATTATACCTCTATTGAAAAATATTCCCTTCATGGAAATCCCATTCCTAAGAATATTAACGATTACGCTTTCCCAAGGGACTTCCTTATGCCCACTTTCTCCTATTTTGATGGCAATGACAATCCTTATTTACATATAAAACGCTATCATCTAGCCATGGATTTTTATTCTAATGATCATTTGTTACTAAAATCACTTCATAATAGTCTTTTTTATCATGCTCTCCAATGGTATTCTCATTTGCATTATGGATCGGTTAGTACCTATTATGATATTGAGGATGCTTTTCTTATATACTTTATTTCTAGCAATGATTCTAAAGTAACAAATGAACACTTGCCTTTTTTGCATCAAGGAAAGAATGAACCAAGTTTAGATTACCTTTTATGATTCAATTCTTACATACATCGATTATTATTTTATCCTATTGATTTAGAAATGAAATTTATCTTTTTCATGGCTTAATTACTCCATTGAAAGTGTTGTCATGTTTTTTTAGAGGGGAAAAATTCAACTTGAAAACAAGACAACTCTACTCTAGTGTAAAAAAATTTCAATGTAGACCTTCCGAGGAACCTCTCTAGATCAACCTATCCCCCGTGTTAGGCCTATCCTATTCTTATAATGGTGCATATATTTTTCTAAACCTTCCCATTAGGTGATTTATGGAAAACAAGTTCATTCAAGCACTTCCAAGGAAATATCTCTCAAGGTGGACTTTTCAGCAAACTTAGAAATTACTATTTTTAGCTTTTCTAAGGAAATTGCACACCCTACGGAGTTGATTTGAAGGAAAAAATTTGTAGAGAAATGAAATTAAGGAGATAGGAACATTGTGCAACTGATTTTGGAATATTTTCAAAAACTTTAGAGGTTTTGGAAAATTTTCAGCGAAAGTGGGTTTTCAAAGGTGAAGGAGCGTGCTACTGAAAACAACACTTAAGATTCAAGAAGTGGTTTAGGGAGATCTGTAATGAATAAGATGCGACAAAAATATTAATTTAAAGGTATTTTAGTTCTCTAAGTGCTGGTGGTTTCATATTTTTCACAAGACATAAGATTTTCTTCCTACAATATGTTTTATGTATGCAAAACTTGGGGTCCCAAGAAAAAAGGTTATTTTTGAGGGGTTTACAAGAATAATTAGAGCATGAGACCCATCCCATCCTTCTAAAAAATAAATTTCAATCAAAATAATATAAATAAGTTCCAAAAAATACCTCTGGATGCCCCAGATATGCTGTCATCAAGGTTCTCTCCAAGGTATGCTTTGGGACTTAATCATTTTTCTAGGTGGAAACATGTCACTCCCAGGTTGAGGCATAATTTACTGCACTGAATTTCCCATCACCTTGGGAAACAAGGGAAAAAAATTCTTCCATCCTCAATATATCTCCCTGGGCTATTATGTGACCCCGATGGAGCTCAAACAAGACAATTAAGCCCCTTTGCACCTATATAAGCTCTCTCTGTCATCAAATCTTGTAGTGCCACTTGTCATATTTTGGTGAGGGATAATTTTACTACACCTTATTGATCTGAAAACGTGATGTTGTATTTTTTTCACTTTTATAAGTTTCCAAAGATCGTGATTTTTTTAACCAATTTTAAGTATTCTTGAATCCACAAATTGATTAAATTATGATTACAATGCATCCATAGAAGTGAGGAAAACTTATGTAGCAAATAAATAATCAGATAAAACTGAAAACATTCATATAACAAAAGAGATTGTTTACGGGGTTCAGAAATTCCTACCTCCTCGGGTTCAGATTGAACCGATCCATTAATAATATTGAAATGCAAGTACAATAACTCTTACAAACAATCAATAATGAATCACAACCTGAAAATGAGTTGATCAATGTCCCAAGAACTCTGAAAAATAGCAGAAACTATCCCAAGAATGATCCATGGCTCCTACAGTGTTTTCACAATGTGATCTCCCTGCAAATGTGTTATAAAAACACCTACGAATGGATATTTAAAAACATTCTATGAAAAAAAATCATATATCTGAGATCAGATCTGAATTCTGAACACTTTTCATGTTTACACCAAGTCACAATTGGGACCAGAAGTGCATTGAAATTCATGTTTTCCAACTAGCTGTCTTGAAGATCCCTGTTAAAATCTTCATTCAAAGCTTCCAAAAATAGGTTAAAAATCATCAAAAGAGATTAAATCTTACATTCGTTGGAATCATCTCAGAATTTTCTTCATTTCATCTTTTTACACCGAGTGTCCCAATCTAAGTGCAAGGCCTTGAAAAATGGATGTTCTCTGAAAACAGGTCCTTAAGCTGCTTTACACAGACCTGTACCTCCCCATAGTATCGAAGTTGAATAGCGCCCCATTTTATAGTTTGCCCAAGCCCCTAGGCGAGTTGGTATGGACGGATTGGCACTTGGATCCATGAAGTCAGGCCCACCCAAATCCCAGTGGCCTCTATTTTTGGCGGATGTGCATTTTATCCTTTTGGGATTAAAATCCCATATTGAGCGTGCTTGGAGGCATTATGGTAACATGGGATTAAATTACCCAATTTTGGTGCTTTGCATTTGTTAAGTGGCATAAAAATCCACATAAGGAGTGGCATTTCTATGTAAAAGAGGGAATAAATCCCACATTTGGCGGTGTTTAGCTTTGATAAGGTTGGTTTTAAAACCTTAGCCACCCCTTCATTCACGTGGATCTCCACGCATGGATAACCTTAAATGCCCCCACACCACCGCTTCATATCCCTAATCCTCATGTGGAAGTCTTCCACGCATGACATGTGCATGCCTTTACCACGTGGACATAACCTAACATGTTGGCGTAGATATGTGTAGACAGTTGGTCTTATCATGAGCATTTAATTTCGACCTAATTAATGTAGCCCACTTGTCGTCTCCAAATGAAATGTGGCAATTCGATATGACTTGTCGACCCTCGATAGTGGTGGCAAGCCACGTGGTGGCTTGTGGATCCCACCATGTTGGCGATAATACCATAGTCCACACGGTGGCCGGGCTCCCCTCCGTAATAAAAGTTGAGCCTCTTGTTCCCGTGCACCTTTATTTTTTTACGCTCGTCAAAGACTGGTGATCGAAAACAAACAAACAACTCCCTTTTTGCTTTTTCGCCACGTGTCGCAGTGCGATTGGCCCATTATTGACCAGTTGACTAGAGTTGACTTTCCCGTTGACCGAACTTTGACCAGACATATCTGGAGCTCCTGATGTCCATTTGTCGCGTTCTCATAGTTGTTGGAAAGCTCTCGAGATGATCTTCTGCACTGACACCATTTATGGATGTTTTGGGAATTTTTTCAAAAATGATCCCCTGATCACACCTCCCTACTGAGAAAGGCTTTTTGTCCACAAAAAGCTGTGTATCAACCCACAAAAACATGCTATCTCTTCCTGCATTGCACAAACACATACAAGAACCCAAAATAACATTATATGTTAAATAAACGCAAATAGTTGATTAGCTAGTCAAATAACTGATCAGATAATAACACCCAATTAAGCTAGTGTTCAACTAAAACGCTGCAACCCTGTCAACTCTACGCACAACTGTGAACTGCCATACCCCACTGTAATGCCATCAAAAATAATTGACCAGATAATAACACCCATTCTATTACGGAAAGCTAGTGTTCAACTGTCACTTTATGATACGGCCGATTACCAAAAATTACAATTCCATAACACGGATCAGTATACAAGACATCTAAACTGCCCACAATTAGGCTAGTGCCCACTGCCCATCTGAAACTATAACAACTGCAAGTATTCACTATCTGAATATAATAGACTATCAACGCCCAAAAATAGCTATAGTCAACAAATGAATCAACATGAATATGCCAAAACACTGTATCGCCATCACAAATAATAACTCAGATAATAACACCCATCTATAACAGAAGCTAGTGTTCAACTGACACTTTGTGATTATGCTGATTACAACTACAAGTTTCAAATTTAGACATGCTACTGATGCCTATCCCTGCATAGTGTTTTCAACAACGGAACTACCAACCAATCTGAGAAAACAAAACATGAGTATGATGAACCTATCACTCAAATCTTCTCTTCAACTGTTTCCATTTATTTTCAAAGCTTAAATATAAACTTAGGAATGAATCCTTATCAATCAACAGGAATCCCTAAAATATAGCTCTGAAAAACAATTTGCTTGCCTACTATCAACAATTTACTGTAGTGCAAATATAAAGTTGAGGAGTGTTTTTCCAAACCAATCACTTGGGTTTTTCCATTTTGGTTGTTTTACCTCCTCAGTACCACAATGAGTTTTTGTTAGGTTTAGCATGGTTGGTTTTACAATACTGTTCTTTTTAACTACTTTCCAATTTTGTTTTTTAGGAACAAACCAACAAACCTTAACATCATGACCATTCCTATTACAATGGGAACAAAATTTAACTTCCCTGTTTTTAGGAGTCTTAACCATTTTACCATTCTTAGAACTCTGTCTACGAGAATGATTCCCCTGTTTAGGAGAGGTAACATTCTTGCCATTTCTCTCCTTTCCTTGGTGAGATTGGTCTTTAGCACCTGCCTTATCATTCACAAAAGGCATTAACTTCTTAATCAAAATTTTCCTCTTCCAACAATATGCAACATAATGATTAGTACCTTCACAAAATGTGCAAGGGAAAGCATATTTCTGCCTACCAAAGCTATATTGTTCCAACTGAAAGAGTGTATTAGAAGTTTTAGGATTTGATTTTCTCTTAGTGCTATTTTTAGTGTATGTGGAAGGAGGTGGAATCTGATTACCTCTTTTACCTATTTTCTTACACCTTTCATTGTTCCTCCTGATGGTAGAATCCTGCAATTCTAGTGGTGTAGATCCTTGGCTGTTGGAAGCTTGTCTTCCTTCAGCTGATTTGGAACTTTCTCCAATTTCCATTTTCCCAGTAGAGTAACCCAAACCTATAAACCGAGGCTGATCCTCTACCTGTACTGGGTTAGCATCACCTTGTCCATTTTTACCAAGGCCCTTTCCGTTAAATCCCATCTTAACCATTAGCTTAGACCCAATTCCCTTAGTGTGTTTTTCAAACTGACCCAAAGGAATATCTGAAACTGAATGAGAGGAAGAATTTGAATGTGAAAAACTTACAGTGCATTCTGTCATAGTACCTGCATCTAATTTGGAAGGCATTTCCTTCTTGTGTTCACCTTGTTGCAGCTTATCCAAGAGGGCATCCTTGGTTCATATTTCTTCCTGCAACTCTTTAACAAAGCCCATCAACTTCTTGCTCTCTTCAAGCATCTTGTTGGCATACTCCTCTTTCTTGGTTATAGAGGATTGTGGCTCAGATTTTAACCGCACGATTTCCTCTTCTAAGGAATAAAAGTTAGCTCTCAAGAAAGAGTTTTCTTCTTGGAGTTGGCGGTTTATGGCTTCAAGCTCATCCAATTGCTCCTGTTTGGATGACTTGCCCATGATTCCCTGTTCCTGCAAACACAACTTGTACTTCCAAAACTACACATTGCGAAAGAAGATTAAAAAGCCCCAAAATGTCTGCACACTGAAAAGTGAAATCAATACTGAAACTGAAGCCAAATTTCCAAACACAATTATAAGCTAATCCGGCAATCTAACTACTCTGATACCAAACTTGATATGAAAAAAGTGATGTTGTATTTTTTTATCACTTTTATAGTTTCCAAAGATCGTGATTTTTTTAACCAATTTTAAGTATTATAAACTCCAAAAATTGATTAAATTATGATTATTATGCATCCATATAAGTGCGGAAAACTTGTGTAGTAAATAAATAATCAGAACTGAAAAAAATTCAGATAACAAACAAGATTGTTTACGGGGTTCGGAATTCCTACGTCCCCGGGTTCAGATTGAACCGATCCATTAATAATATTGAAATGCAAGTACAATAACTCTTACAAACAACCAATAATGAATCAAAACCTGCAAATGAGCTGATCAATGTCCCAAGAACTCTGAAAAATAGCAAAAACTGTCCCAAGAACGATCCGTGGCTCCTACAGTGTTTTCACAATGTGATCTCCCTGCAACTGTGTTAGAAAAACACCTAAAAATGGAGATTTAAAAACATTCTATGAAAAAAAATCATATTTCTGAGATCAGATCTGAATTTTGAACACTTTTCATGTTTACACCAAGTCACAATTCAGACTAGAAGTGCATTGAAATTTGTGTTTTCCAACTAGCTGTCTTGAAGATCCCTGTTAAAATCTGCATTCAAAGCTTCCAAAAACAGGTTAAAGTTCATCAAAAAAGATCAAACCTTACATCATTGGAATCTTCTCATAATTTCCTTCATTTCATATTTTTACTCTGAATGCCAAATCTGAGTGCACAGCCTTCAAAAATAGAGTTCTTTGCAATCTGGTCCTTAAGCTTCCTGCACAAACCTATACCTCCTATTCAAATAGAATATAGCTCCTTTTATATTGTTTAGGCGCCTCCTGGTATGACGGCTGGGCAACCTATCCTTTTACTTGGCCCACCCGAGTTCCATTCCCTTCCTTTAGCTTTTTGTTTATCCTTTTAGGATTAAGATCCCACATTGGGCGCATGAAAACTAGGAATGGGTTTTAAAATAGCAAGTGGGCACTCATTTTGTGTGGCAAGGTAGCCACCTAAGCCTATGTAATAGGCACTTTGACTTTGGGGGCGCATTTGGTGGCGCATGGCATGTTTTTTTAGGTGCCTAATCCCTCATTTGGTGGACAGTTTAAAATAAGGCGTGGGAAGTGGAAATGGTTTTTATATGCAATAAGTGGCATTTGGAAATAATGCGTAGAATATGAAAAGTGGACTTATCAACATAATATAATTTCGACCCAATTAATATAATGACATTCCAAATAAAATGTGGCAATAAAATACCACTTTTCGACCCTCGATAGGAAAATCGAGCGAATTCGACGAGTGGTGGCAAGCCACGTGTTGGCTTGTGGACCCACCACGTCGGCAATAATACCTTAGTCCACACGACGGCCGGGCTCCCCTCCGTAATAAAAGTTGAGCCTCTTGTTCCCGAGCACCTTTATTTTTTTTACGCTCGTCGAAGACCGGTGATCGAAAACCAACAAACAACTCCCTTTTGTCTTTTCGCCACGTGTCGCAGCGCGATTGGTCCATTATTGACCAGTTGACTAGAGTTGACTTTCCTGTTGACCAAACTTTGACCAGACATATCTAGAGCTCCCGATGTCCGTTTGTCACGTTCTTATAGTCGTTGGAAAGCTCTTGAGATGATCTTCTGCACTGACACCATTTAGGGATGTTTAGGGAATTTTTTCAAAAATGATCCCCTGATCAGTAGGGATTGGATATCTGTCATTTGATGTATGTGGTTTGAGGTGACCATTTTATGTAGTGTGGCTACTAGAAACTCTTTTAAATTAATATACAATGTTTATTTACCTTTTATGATGCATTAATGTGTAGATTTGTTAGTTATATCTTATGCCTTTTAATTATATGCATGTAATTCTATTTTTTTCAAATAATCCACCATTAATGACGGAACTCTCTTACAAAAATCACATAAAGGAGGGGCTCGGTGCTCGTGCATGCATCGGGTGTGTGCCTAACATAGGCTGGGTGATAGGCCGACACGTTTGGGGTTAGAAAGAGGTATTAAGGGTAAAGTAATGACTATAGGTTTGGACTCTTTTTAATTTTGATATATGTATCCTTTGGCTACCCAATATATATGTGTCTATCAATGTTGTTGAATGATATTTTTTTTGGAGACGGCTTGGTCACTCCTTACCTAACTCTCTTTGGATTATATGTGGTGACTTTAATATAGTTGAGTACCCAAAAGTCATGGTTAGTCATTTATCCATGCACTGGTGTGTGGGAGAGTGGGAGGCATGGTTTTATATGAGGAAAAAACTTAAACTATTTGACCCTAATATCCACTTTAAAGAAATATCCTCTTCTTCTTGTCCAATTTTCACTCAGTCCAATTTTTGGTAGGGGCAAGATTGAATTATTCACCATGCAGACCATGTTCTGATGACTATTTAATACTTATTCTATCTTTCTCCCAATTTAGGAAGGCTTTTGTTTTTTTTCTGGAAATGCTCTCCTACCTGATTATTCCCGCATTTTATTTTATATTACCTGGGTTAATCCTATAAAAAATCACATAGTTAACTCTCAATTTTTTCAACATATTGCCCACCTGAAACATGCTCAAACTATGGTACACATCCATCATTTTCTAAAATTTGTGCCTTTCCTTGCTGGATGGGAGGGCTATATTTCTTGTTGGAATGATGGCATTAAACAAACCAAGATATTACTTCACATTTATGGAAAATAAGCTTCTCTCTTTCAACAAGGTGCGCATAAGGATTCATACCATGAGTTTCAACAAATCCCACAAGAGATTAATTCCTCTCTTTTAAAGTCAAAATTTACAACTCGGGTATGTACATTGGAGACACAAACATAATGTGGATGAAGCTTATAAAGAAAGGGTCGTGCTCTATTTACAACTGTGGTATGTACATTGGAGACACAAACATAATGTGGATGAAGCTTATAAAGAAAGGGGTGCTCTATTTCATTCTCATTTACATTGTCTCAAACTCATAGACAAAGCCTCCGAATATTGTTTTTTTATGGTGAGAGCTAAACATTCTGCCACGCAAATCAAATCTATTTTTCAAGGAAATTATTAGCACACCTCCTTATTGGGAATTCAGTTTCACCATATTGTTATAGATAATGAAATAGATAAAGGTGGAATACATGTTGTTACGTTGGTTGAAGGTTGAGTGCACACATTTCTAATTTCTAATCCAAAGTGATTGTGTGAGCTTCCTTTTGGCTAAGAGGAACTACCTATTATGCAAAGAAAGACCACAAGATACATTTAATAGATTTTTTTTGGGATTTCCTAGTGTGAGCTAGATCTAAAAAGTGTGATACTTCCTCAACAGTTGTAAATCCATTGATATATAACTCAATATAAAATAAATGAACATACAAATAAAAGAATCTAATGTTATTGTTATGATTCAGGTATCTCAAATTACTATCAATGTCAATCAAATTAAATTCTTAGTAATTAGAAACTCGTGAAGGTCCCAAATTAGGTTGTTGTAGGTTGGGTATGTGGTTGGAGGGTCACAGACAGGGTCTGGGTAATATCTGGTGTAGTTTGGGTTGATTTTAGATGATTAGGAAGCTTGTAAGGTAGTTTTACCAGACATAGAGACTGACGTCGGTTAGGGTGTGACTAATGACAGTTTAGGATAAATAATATTGGTTCCTCTGGGTAATGGAAGAATTCCAAAAATAGGTGTCTAGGCTCTCTCTGTGTATGCACAAAGAGTTAGGAAGGTTTGTTGTGAGTATTTAGATGGGGGTATCAATTTTTAGCAAGGTTTTGTAAGGTATTGGGGATGATAGGGGAAATTTAATTATATTTGACAAGAGACACAGTAACCAACGTCGGTTAGGTGACCGATGTTGGTGAAGAGGAGAAAATGATGATGGTTAAGGTAATCGGCGTCGGTAGGGGTGGAATGGTAGTAATTAAATAAACCTAATTTTTAGACTTCTCTATGATTACATAGAGAATAGAGGCCTAATTTTTAGATGATTCGGTTCGTAAAAAATTCAAGAAGGCTCAGGAATGCCTAAACATTAGCTACAGAGAGGTAGAAGGTGGTGGGTGGTAGGTTGGGTAGATTGGTAGGAAAGTGGAGATGGAGGTATGCAGGAAAGAACAAGATCTAATAACAAAAGATAAAGAACCTATTAAGTAAGTGTTAGTGCAAAATAAAAAAAACCCCAAATGGACTTATTTTGAAGTGGGGAATTCGGTGTGATTGCACAACATTGGACCATCTCTCAAGATGTGGGACTTGCAAAACTTGAGATGGACCTCCAGAGAAGGTTGGTTCCTTCTTCCTAATCTACCTGCCACAAGCTACTCCAGTGTAGGCAGAATCTGACTAATCCTAATCTAACCATTCCAAGGGGACAAGGAGAGAGAGAGAGAGAGAGGGTGAAAGAGCCTACACTAAGCAGTGATACACTAGAAAAGTGAGATACTCGGAGTGGTGAGATACTCTATCGAGGGAAAATGAACATGGAAAAGGGGACTAAGGGAGGTAAAACCAAAGTGACACAAAACCAGATCCAAATCTACCATCGAAACTCCACGAAGCATGACATATTACACCTATGAACATGAAATACATACACATGGAGAAAACATGAGATAGAGAGGCAGGAAAAAACAACAAAACAATGCCAAGGGTTGAAAGATGCCATGAAACAAGATTGTATTGCTCTATAAGGTGCACAAACTATTACATGGGTGCTTAGAGGCACAAATATGCTCTCCTGGCATAGGAGAAGGATTACGTCTCAAATGGAGTTGGGAAACAATTTGACAAAGTTTCCCCACATCCTAGAATGTCTATCTTCTCTCTAATGAGAATCTTTACAATATATAGGTGATGAAAACCAGAAAGAGAGAGGAGAAACTTGATTCTACTCCTAAAATCTAACCACCAACCATCAATGCCTACTGTGAATCCATCAAGTTTTGGTTCCCTATGTATAAATATATCAAGTTTTGGTTCCCTATGTATATTCAGTGTGTTGAAGAAGGAAGAATGGCGGATTGAATCAAATCAGATCTGGTAGTTGAAGCAATTGAATTTTGTATTAATGGCCAGAAAGATGTTTTCCAATTTTCACCCACCTAGCCTCATCAAAGTTAAAGTTTTAGGATCCCATGGCATAGACGAGGTCGAGATGTTTCCAACGGTGTAAAATTTGTTGGATTTCAGTCACTGGATCAAAAGATATGTCCATTTGAATGTTTAATTCAGGTCTGTACAAAAATGACAAAAACTAGTTAGCAAAACGGGTCTGTGGGCCCAAAACTCAATTTGTGCCTTTTGGCACCAAAAAAAATACAAAATGCCCTGATTTCACATCTTCATGGCATGGTCTCATGTGGATTCTTCCTGCTAACCTTCTTGGATAGATGGTGTGAGAGGGATGATGAAATCCTCTTTCCTTTTCTCTTCCTTCTCCTGTGGTGAACATGGAAGACTTATATCTTCCAACCTTGGTTCCATAGGGCTGTCATGAAGTGCAGGATGTTGCACTTAAATGTTCTCCTTCATGGCAGTAGGATCATGTCCTTAGAATGTGGATGATGGAGGAGAAAATTATGTGATCTCGTTGGTCTCCTCTCCATCAAAGCAATCTTCCAGTTCTGACAGATAATCTACCTCCTTGTTGTCTTGTTGCATGTGCTCGACCTCCTCCATGGTGTTCTCCTGATTTGTAGCTTGATCACCATGGTTCCCCTATTCTTTAAATATGGATTTTTAAAGCTCAAACTCTTCTTTGACATTATAGCATGGAGGGGATGAAGTGTGAGGAAGAACTAAAGGTTCTTCTGTAGCCTGCTCCGCACTTGGAGCCTCTGAAACTGTATGGTCCTCCATAGCTAGAATGTACTCCTCTTCTTTAGGACTTGGAGCTGATTGTTCCTCCTCCTTAACTGGTTATGCATCTCAGATCATAGATAAACATCCTATTTTATTCACTAATTATCTATTCTATGTACATCATCACACATTTCAACATATAAAATATCAAAACAACCATTTTATCAATGCATACTGAATATTACAACCAAAATTGCATATCAAAATCATCATATTAAATTCCAATACACATCAATAACACATATGATACCAATATATGACTATATATACCATTAAAATTATCATTGCACAATACAATTGTTGGGGGGAAGGCTCTCATGCATCACTACAATATATCCAATATATCAAATATCATCATCACTATCACTATTAAAAATTGTGAGATCTCTACACCGAGAGGCTTCACCGCTCAATCTGTGCCACTAGTCTCGGCCTTTATATCTATCATTCGATTCTTGTAACACAACAAGATCTATTTTTTTCTCTGCATATCAAACTTTTGGGTCCACATATCATGAAAATATATCATGCACTAGGTATCCTCCTCCTACAAATTCTCTTGCTCACTTTGTGTTTGCATCAGCCTCATCGCGCTCACTCAACAACATGGTAGACATGGATGTTACTATAGCCACAAGTGTAATCAAATGGGCATGCTCGCACGCAATCATGTCTACTTTTTCTAGTATCCCACCTCCCACCGGAGAATTTGGAGGCATATTTTATGTCAACGTGCATATCAAGGTATCCAAAATCAGTGACTAATAAAAATCACCTACAATATTGCAACCAAAATTAGTTATTACATACATACATCAATCGAGCACCAATACAAAAATCACATACAAACAATACTTACGCTTCGTTCATGCCAAAATACATCATCTACATCAGGGGTAGGTGTTTTCCCCTCGACTCCTCCAATTGTCATCTCACCCACCGCATTTACCACTATAGGGAATAACAACACCCATCGATGTGTCCCCCACTACTCCCTGTATGCCTAGGTACACCCAACATCATCAACCTATCTATGCTCTATCACTACATCTAACTCATTTGGACCAGGACGCACTAGTTATTCTCCTGTCAGGATTGGCCTTGGCCCTGCTCTTTTTGCCACCATAGTAGATTTTAACCATATATATGGCTCCAGGGGCACATCCTAGGCCATGCCAAACTGCTTAGATACTCACTTTTCCTGGAATAACTCTGTCACCCATGGAAATTTATCCTCTAACCACATGGTGTGCCAAATGCTCTAGAGCTCCACATTATCGATCAACCAACCGCCATAGTCTCTATATGGCCTCCATATAATGGCACTAGGACCCATCTGATCTATCATCGACCTATAGGTGGTCATATCCATCATCCTACTATGGATGCCTACCCACCTCACATCAAACATCTCTAGTCAAGCCCAATCGACCCATGGCCCACTAAGTGGCATCAATATTACTATATGTTTATACACCCGTACGTGCAACAAAGTCATGGCTCCTAGTCCACCCCCATGATCCTCCTGAGTAAATCTATAGAAATATCTATACAAGTGGGCCAATACACACTGCACCCATGCATACCTAGTCCCATGTTCCTCTATCCTATGAAAAATACCATGCATCTTATACAATATCCCAAATATGACACCCTCTACTGCCACCGATGATGTTAGGATCACTGAAATAAACTTTTGCAACCATGGAAACCTGGATCTGAATATCACATCTAAGATGATATGAATCTTTTCCTGTATTCGTGTGCCTAGTAAATCCCACCTTGTTTCCCTCATTTGACAACAAGAATCCACTATAGTCATGAGCTTTACTCTCTCTCCTATAATAGGAAACCATAATATCCAGTATACATCCTCTAATGTCACTTTCATCTCGTCAGTAGGCAACCAGAATGTAAATGTATCCATGCAAGCTAAAATGTTGATAGAAACTGATGAGTAAGAGGTTGAGAAGGTGTTGGAGACATCCTTGCAAGTTCGAGACAATGTCAATATTAGATTGTAAGAATGGGAGCACAATACACTTTGTAATACCTTTGTTGGAGTTTAAGCACAAAGAATGTCAGATTGACTAGAAACGCTATAATGAGACATCCAAAATGTCATCACTCTTCATGGGAAAGGTGTGAACAACACCAAAAGCTTTATATGAAAATGCATCCAAGCATTATCATAGTTGCATATATACTTTGGTAAAGTTAATGAAGCACTCATATAGTAGAATGTACACAAGGTAACCTTGGAAACATTCCTCCCCATTGTGAAGACGATGAACAATACCCCATCGTATGTCATACTGCATATTCTAATCCACATAATCAAAGCAACCCAGATAATGCCACCTCCACCTTTCACTCCATTCAGACAGCCAACACAAGCCAAGCGACCCTAACAACATCCATAATAGAGGAACAACACAATTTTGTGGTAGCTAATAACAATTTTGAAGTATAATTGTACAAATTTTGTTTGGTATCTATAAGCAGGTCCACATAGATTGAAAACCCACAAGGGAAGTCTCTTAGAAAGTATACTTGATTGAAAACCTAAAATGACGGTTAAGTAGTGCGTTGGGGATGAAAACTAGTAAAATACATCTTATGTCTCAATGGTGAATAGAATACCATAATGCCCAACGCAATCAGTAGTTGACACAACTCAGAAAGAGTAGCACAAGTCATTTCCCAAGTCATCAAAGTAGCTTTTGTCTCAGGACGGGACAACTATTTAAGTCCAAGAAAGTGTTGGGAGTGTAAAGAAGATTAGAAAGCTAACATGAATTCATTTCGTATGATAGTGCAATCCTATTATATGCATAATCTATTTAAGACAAATTAAGGAAGATATAGTTCTCTCTTAGGACAAATCGAGATTGTGAAGATCCTCTTTTGTATGAAATGAAGAAGAAGGGACTGGTAACTCAATAGTCACCTATTTTATATAAAATTATGTAATTACAATGCGCAAAAAGGTTGATCTTCAATCCTAATTGAATTACATTTTGATTCCGTTGATTTCTATTCTGAAGGATGTAGTTCTAATTTGGTAATAAGTATTCATGTTTAATTTATATGCACATACTCAATCATCATCTCTCTTTTCTTCAAATGATGTTTAGTTTGTAGCTATTGTGTGATTGTGAATTAAGTCTTGCTACCTCTTTTCTATATTAGCATACGGAAATAATGACTTAGTATTGATTACAACATGTTGCAAGTCCTAATGTTGTGATCAAGGGACCTATAGTAGCAATGTACTTATTCTCATTGTCAACACGTTCATTGTGGTTTTTCCAAGTAAAACATCACCACATTAAATGAAAACTATTATTTCCAATGTCTCTTGACTTATACAAGATGGACATGCAACAAATTATGGCACACTCATGATATGTGCCACAACTCCTTTTTCACTACTCTCATTTTTCTCTTCTCTTATATACACTATCTTCAATAGAAATTTTCAATTTCATGGTCTTGTTTTATTGTATTTCCTATCATTATTTTGGAAAGTAGATTTTTAAAAAATGGAACATTTATTTCAAATTTTATATACTTTACAAAACTATTAAAGAGCCTTTTCTATAGAATGTGTATCATACTAAAATGTATAACATCTATAAAATATTACATATTCCTTAATAACTTATTATCCAAGAAAAATTTTGCTTTCGAAAGATGGTTTCTAGGATCAACTAATTGATATTATTTATCAACATGTTTTGAATCATGGACGGTGATTCCAAACGCGACAATCAAAAGTGACATAATTGATCCCAAAAAGTATCATTCCAATTTCATAGAATGCGAAAGTATAAAAACTCTTCATTTTTTGCTTTTTACAAAATGTTACATATTCCTCAATAACTTAATATCCAAAACATTATATATAAGAAGGATTTCCCTCAAAATTTTGAGTGCAAATTAATCTGCCACAATTGGCACATTTACTCCATCTTATTTTTACTACTTTTAAAATTTTGAACTTTCAAAATATAATGTTTACAATTTGTGAGCCTTGCCATAATATGGAAAACTTTTATATATTGTAAGAAATAGTTATTCAACTTTTGAATTAAACAAAATTATATTAATTTACATTATTTTAACAACTATCCCATTTTTACATTAACCAAAATGACTAAACTAAATATGTAATATTGAAAATAAAAGCACCATCAATGCAAAATGTATGGTGCATAGAATCCATGTCCATAGATAATATTTACTAGAATATAAGTCTATTGATGAAATGGAAATATCTATTAGGACATACATATGAAGTGTTTCATTGTTGCACAAGGGTTATTCCAAACAAATTGGTCTTCTAGCTTCTGTTCCTCCATGTCAGCAACATGAAAAATGGACCAAATTTCGTATTTCATGTTTAAAATTCAAGGGCTTAGTAGAATGTGTACACTTCAAAACTTATGTAATGTATAAATTTCTAGAAAAGTTATGAAAGCTAAGTAGAACAATGTTAGCCTCATTCAAATGTTTTATTTGAATCTTGCAACTCTTTTTGTATTACCATTTTCAACCTATAGATCTAGGTGCAAGCAATTTATAACTTGTGCATTTATCGTGACACCCCCAAAATAATCAACCCAAATATCAACCCAAATTATGAGAAAAGATACAATTTTTGTTTAAAGTAAAGCTCCATACAAGAGAAATTCAACGAGTCATTTATAAAAAAGGTTGGACCTTGGACACATGTAACTATCACAAAGTAAGCCCACAGATTTGAATGACTTTTGAGACTAACTCTCTCTCTCCAACCAAGCATCATCCCCAAAACCCAAAGTGCTAACTTTTTTTAGACCTGTGTGTGAATTCAGGAGAGGGGTGGTGGTCCAAGGGAAATGATTGGGAGATATTATCCTTGAACCCCTTCAAATAATAAACTTGAAAAAGTTTTACTTTATATATATTGTTCTTACAAAGTTTTCTAATGACTCCATTTAGATTTTATTTATCTTAATCACATATTTATGTGTCTAATACTTTTCTTTAGAAATTATCTAAACAAACTTGAGTAGAATGGATTTTAGGTTCACCGTTGGAGTCCTACAAACACTTTTTTTTCTCCACACTTAAACACAGGCTCTGATTAGGTGAAGTTTAGGTGCAAATAAATTGCATATCTATTCTATTGGTACATTATTTTTCTTGGGAAGTGATCTTCATATTAGATAATTCTTCACATGAAAATACATGTTAAGGTGTTGTTAATTAAAAAGTTTGGCTATAGAATCTTAGTATTGAAAATATTCCCTAATAATTTTTTTAAATCTAATAATTTGTATGGTTATTGATTTACATTGATTTGTAGTTTTCATTCATTTTTCCATTCATTACTTCACTTTGTAGTGTTTTGTTTGATAAAAGAATTTTCTCCCCCAACTCTATGCTCTAATTCATAAATGGAGGAAGCCTCATCATTTGTAGCATTCTTGTTCTTTGCTTTTTACAATACCCCACAAGTAACGATCTTAAATCACCTATTTTTTTCACTAGTGTTTTTCATTATAGATTTTCAATGTTCTAATTCATAAAAACCAACCACTAATAAATGAGAAATGTTGCCCATGTTGAATGTATTAAATTAGAGAAGTAACATTTGATTGAATGGTATAAAATTTAAGATGTTAAATTTGGATGATACATCATTCCATATATTTGGATACCAAGTAGATTTTGGCTATTACCATTCAAAGTTCATATGCAGGTTTGCTTCTCCCCACCGACCACCTAAATGTATTGTTAGAACCAGCTACTGCTAATTAGAATATGCTTCAACTTGAAAAATATGCCCCGAATTTAGGAGGATTTCATTAACTAAATTTCCAAATGGAGGCCAGAATAGTCTTGAATACAAAATAATAGTCGAAATTAGTAACATTAAGTTTCTCTAAAAATTTGTCGTTGCTAGAATTTTAAATGCCTTGTTCTATAAGAATGGTAGAAGTAAAGATTTGGTAAATTTCACCTACCCTTTAAAAATATGCAACACCCTTTCAAACACATTTGGTTGAGAACTGATTTTGGATTAAATTTTACGGATATAACAAGTCAAAAAAGGATATACCCTTATAGATTACACAAGGGATAAACACCCTTTACTCTATATCTCCATGTCAAATTTATGGACTCTTATAAAGAAAAGCCAAAACAACGGTGATTATGAAATGTAGGGGTTTAAAAGGATCCCTTAAGAAGAAGTAGACTAAAAGTGAAAATTACTTGAATTTGATGATGAAAAAAGATTTTTTCAAAAATAAAAGGCTGAGAGACGAAATAGAATAAAAAAAAATGGAGGAATTTGGAAAGACAAAGACAAGAAAGCACAAGAATAGAGTAGAAGAAATGAAAAATAACAAGAAAATTTATTTAAAACATAAGCACAAATAAAAACACATCAGGTATCAACGAGTCTAATCTACACCAATTAATAATAAAAACACTAAAATTAAGATCAATAACCATACAGATTTTATAATAGGATCAACATACTAACATACAAATAGTTAATTATGTACCAACATCAGGTGTCACTTACCTGAAATACTTAAAAACATCACTCTATTACACTTGCATATTAAGTAAATTAAATAACGACTTTCCCGAATTTCCAACTATTGGATAAACGATATTATTACTCAACTTGTGATCATTATATATATTTTTATTATCAATCACATCCACAAAATTTTTATACGACTTTAAAAACATAAGCACGCCGCTAGATGTTATAATCAAATGTATGAAGAAAAAGCGCATAAAATCGGTCGACAAGCACTTTTGAGGAATCATTTTTTTCGGAGTATATTGGTTGTTGGTTTTTTTTTCCATATTTCAATAGTTGATAAAGATCATAGAGGTGATCTTCCTTCCGTGCTGCCCGTCACTAGTTTACCACTCCACTTGGCAATCCTCTTCCTCATTTTGAAATTCCTCTAACTCAATAAAATTACTGTGTCAGTAACATACCCTATCCATGTACCCCTTCCCAACTCAGGCTGAAGCGTCGCGGTTCGTCGTACATACAAACCCCATCATTTCTCTTGCGACATTTTGACGAACAACAATTGCAGCATCATTCAAATCTTATCACTGGGCCCTTAGAACCAAAACTTTCGAGGCTTCTTCTGATAAGCCAGTTGACGCTCACCTCCACAACAGGCTTCACCATGGTTTAGACCAACCAAGGGCAACAATGTACCAATTGATTTCACACCAGGCACTTGCCTTCCACATAGTATCATTTCTGGAGGGCCATTTCCCTGAAAATTGCTCACAAAAACAAAACCTTGTCAATACAGAAATAGATGATAATATTCAGTATCTATTTCTAACAATTTGTATTACCCTGTAAACATCATTGAAATGTAAGGTTCAATTCCTCAAGGTGCTTCAAACTGCTATTCCAAACACCTTCATTAGATGCATAATGGTGCTCATGATCTGCAATGTTCCAGCCTTGTATTTCTCAACTTTACCACAGTCTTCCAATCTTAAAGTCTTTCAGGCAACCTCAACCTTTCGAAACTGGAAGCACTTCCAGCTCTGGACCTGCAACTTTTTGAGCTTTTGAAGGTTCGCCAATCGATACCCGTTTATGTTCTTCAGCACTTTACAGAGTACACCTTCAAAACTTCACTGATGTAGTTAGAGTTTTTCGATCTCATTAAATGGTGAGTAAACAATAAATCAAGAGTTTCAAATGCGGGGACAACAATCTCAAGAATTGATATCTTGTACACCTTGTGTCACGTAGGTTTATGCATCTTCAAGCTTCTGCCATGAGAATGAGAAAGACAAAAAGGACCCCGACTCCTAACCCATTCTCTGATTGGGTGTTGGAAATATGCATGTGAGTCAATTTAATTCCAACTATATCTTTTTTAGGAAGGCTAATTTTAGCTCTTTAGAGTCTTGCTTTATTTTGCTTTAGTTAAGTAGCTGTATCTTATATTTTTATCATTCGATTTTAATTCAATAAATCTGTTTGTAAAATCACTGCATAGCATGCAACTTTTTTTAAAGCATGAGTTTCGATTTAGAATGCTCAGTGAAAGCTGTTCGTGGGTGTGTTAATCTATTTAAATAACAGCAATTGGTAATTGCTTTTTAATGCACACACAAAGGTGTGAAATCGCATAAGCAAGGAAGGATGTGCATTAAAGCACAACAAGCTGCAATGCACAGTCTTGATTGTAAAGATCTAACTCTGAGTATGATGAAGCTTTATTAATGGGAGATTATGCACATCAATGCTGGTTTGAATATTCATATGTTTACTGCAAGCTATTTAGTATTCTGTTTATTTCTTATGTTGCTTTGTTTGTATAAGCTGCAGATTTTCTTTCTACTTGGGCACCCCTAATGTCCAGTGTTTCAAGACTTTGTCATGTCCCTAAATGTTTCTGGTAAATATTGCTAACTCTGTAAATCAGAAGCTCAAAAAAATCCCTTAATCAGATAAAGTGTTCCCAATAGAAGGTTTGGCACTTGCAATAAACTGTTCTCTGGTGATAAATCGGGGCAGCCTATTTTCAAGAGGTCGTTCCAGAATTTGCTGAGTTGACCGATATTACCGGCGGTAAAATCTTTTTAATCTGGTTCCTTGCAGATGAAGCTCTTTTAAGAAGCGCTTGATTTGGTAATATTAGATGTTAAACTCCTTTCTTTTTCAGTTTTTATGGCACCCATAAAAATTCAAATCTCTGAGCTCTCCCTCATGTTTTGCAGAATTTGATTGTAAATCTGTTTAATCTTGTTCCTTGCAAGATGAGCTCTTTTAAGAAACGCTTGATTGTAATAATTGAGATGTAACTCTTGCGTTGACGTAACCTCTTGCAGAATGTTTTTTTCATAATGTTTTCCAGAATGTTTTGCCACCAACTCGTATAGACTCTAAATGTGTGTCAGTAGTGTCCAGATGCTTAAAAGAAACTGTGCATAACGCCTCAGCTCCTTACACTGTCTCCAAAACTAATCCTCAGGCGTTTCAAATGACCAAAATGGCTAGGTAAGTTCTGATGATTTTCACATTTTAACGCCAGGTGCTCTAGAGACTGCAGAAACAAAAATAATTAGGAAGACAATTAAAGCTTCTTTGGAGAACGGGAGCTGTAAAGAAGCTCCCTCTATTATCTTTTTTTCAAATTATCAGAGTGTCTTAATGAGCTTGAAACTTCTGAAAATTTCCTGCTGCCAATATAAGGCTGCTCATCAACTCCAAAAGGGGCTGGTGCATACAATTTCCAGTTCCATAGTAGAAACTTGACATACGCGATTGCAAATAATTTTAAAACGTAAAATACAAAGATACGCACATCCACATAAGCCTCCCACATTCCTCCTAATCATCACACTCGTACAACTCTAAAATTCTCAAGTTTTTCATAAGAGCCCGCGAGGGAGATTTCTCTGCCCATGTTATCCCCAGCCGACCATCCTATTGATAGATCGGCAATTTCTTGCTTCACAATAATGTCCGCCAAGCAGCAAAATAAATTAATCCAAGCGAGGAGGTGTAGGCCACATTTCCCCTGCTTGTGTTGAGGACACCTTCACCATCGGAGAATGTAGAGGAAACCTGTCATAAGCCCACTTTTCCATTGAGTGCTGGTCGTGTTATTCCTCGAAGCCTCCGAATTCCTCTCCTGAAAATAAAGAGAAGTTATATAAAACACATGAAGGAATTATACAAATCTGAGTCATGATCAAATATGTTCCGCAGGTTGCCCTGCAATCACAATGACAAAGTACAACACATTGAATTGTATATGCTTACTAGGTAACACCCATTCATTGTAGCTCAACCGGCTACCCTAAATCAAATCCATGTGAATCGTGGAATCAGGTAGCAATAAGATTTCTTGCATTATACAGGATATAATAAAAAGAAATTATTCACTTCACTTGATTGTTTCTGATCATTGATAATTTGTCGTCAGACCAAGACGGTAGGTGACTGTCGATTTGCAATTTCCTTCCAGAGATCTCTTAAGTGATCAGCATTCTGATATACGTTCTTCTCGTCCAACTCAACAAGACCTTATTGAAGAGTGTTTCCCAAGTTTGCAGACTACTCCACCTCAACCCATCCCAGAGAACAATACCAAACTCTCTCCTTTTTCCAGAAGAAACAGCAATATCTAAAAACGCCTCTTGCTCTTCTTCTCCAAGGCATCGCATCTTATTGAGCCTTCCTTAAATGTCCCCCGGCAATACTTTAGAGATCTTATGAAGTGAGACTCCCATCAACTGTTAGAGGACTGCCACAAAGTTGTGCTCCTAGACAACGTTAGGGACAAGGTAACCCATTTCGCAAGCAGTGTGAATTTCTTTCTTTACAGAAATCAAATTCCTTTTGGGGTGGACGGGTTTTTTCAAAAGCGTGCCAGCAGAAAAGCTGCTCAGCATTCGCTCGATCTAATCCTCTCATTTTAAAAACGGAGGAGATTCTTCCGCCTGGTAAAGACGCTCAAATCCGCTTTGTGAAAATGATTAAACTACCTGATGCGAGATTATTCCTGTGTGGGGCACTCAGCGCATATATTTGGATCCAATGATCCACATCATCAACAAGATCAGCACTTTCACAGATCTCAACGTTTTGGCAGAAGTCTCCTTCCACTTCACACTGTCAATGTTCTACATCTTTTTGACACAACGTACCCATAAAAGCTTTTTTTGCTTCTATTGCAAAGCTTTTTGGGCTGCACAACCTAAAAATGAAACAGCTCTGTCGAACGAGGAACATTTGGCTGGTTGTATAGCTCTTTTGGCCAGTGTGGTTGTTCCCGAACCACCATGCCATAGATCCCTCATAATTTGTACTTCTGATATCTTGAGTAATTCAGGTAATGTTTTGAAAGCCTCCAAACTGCTTCGTCCAGGCCCACTGTAATATCTAGATACTTCAAATGGCTTTCTCACTTCATTGCCAATATTTACATATTCTTCAACAACTTGCCCTCCTCCCTAAACATGCGGAACAGTACAGAAAATTGGAGTATAGAAAATGGTATTCGCAGTGGAAGAGTTTAAACCGCGGTGAGTCGCGCTGTAGTAGGTGTTCAATTTAAGGGCCTATTTACCATTTTTTAAATTAAAAAATTGTGTAAAACTATGCAGTTAACCCCTGTCATCATGAGAAAAAATAAAATAATAAATATTGCAACACTGAAGAAATTGAATCGCCTAGTAACTTGAAGATTTTTTTGTGGGACGAGCAATTGGGAGGGAAAAGCACGAAGGCACGAAGGAGTTTTAGCCGTCTTCGGGTTTCCACAGGGTTGACAGATCCTGCGTGTGAAGCAGAAACAGCCTGGCTGGGGTATCTGGTGTGGCTCGGGCGGTGCGGGAGAGCAGGAAATGTGAGGACGGGTCTGATAAATGCGAAAGCCGGTGCCCCACCCCAGGGGTGAAAAAAACAGTCACGCGCCTTCATCGGGACTGTCAAGGCAGGCAGAGATTTCATTCATCAAGGGAGAACGAAGGGAGCTCAGCAAATACCCAGGATGCCTCAGCAACCCAATAATCTACATCATCAAAGACATTTGAAAATCAGGGTGTCGAACTCTTGGTTACGAATTCTTTCACTCAAACCGACCGTACTTGGTATACTGGCTGGGACATTCGCTTTTTATCATCGAGAACCCTTAAGTGGGAAGAATACTACCAAAAATCTTTTTTCTTCTCGGGATGCTGTGAATTGTATAAAATTTAAGATGTTAAATTTGGATGATACATCATTCCATATATTTGGATACCAAGTAGATATTGGCTATCTACCATTCAAAGTTCATATGCAGGTTTGCTTCTCCCACCGACCACCTAAATGTATTGTTAGAACCAGCTACTGCTAATTAGAATATGCTTCTAACTTGAAAAATAGGCCCATAAGTTAAGGATTTCATTAACTAAATTCCAAATGGAGGGACATTAATAGTTATTGGAATACAAAATAATAGTCGAAATTATTAACATTAAGTTCTCTAAAAATTGTCGTGCTAGAATTTTAAATGACTTGTTCTTATAGAATGGTAGAAGTATAAAGATTTGGTAAATTTCACATACCCTTTAAAAAAATATGCAACACCCTTTCAAAAACATTTGTTGAAACTATTTTGATTAAATTTAGGAGATACAAGTCAAAAAAGTATATACCCTTATAGATTACACAGGGATACACCCTTTACATATATATCTACATGTCAAATTTATGGAATCTATTAATAAAGAAAAGCCAAAACAACGAGTGATTAGGAATGAGGGTTAAAAAGGATCCTTAGAAGAAGTAGACTAAAAGTGAAATACTATGAATTTGATGAGGAAAAAAGATTTTTCAAAAATAAAAGGCATGAGAAGAAATAGAAATAAAAAAAAAGGGGGGAAATTTGGAAGAAAAAGAAAAAGAAAGCAACAAGAATAGAGTAGAAGAAATGAAAAATAACAAGAAAAATTTATTTAAAACATAGCAAAAATAAAACACATCAGGTATCAACAGGAGTCTAATCTACACCAATTTATAATAAAAACACTAAAATTAAGAGTCAATAACCATACTAGATTTTATAATAGATCAACATACTAATCAATAACAAATAATTAATTATGTACCAACATCAGGTGTCTACTACATGAAATACTTAAAACATTCAACTACTATTTACACTTGCATATTAGTAAATTTAAATAACGACTTTCCGATTTCCAACTATTATAAAACGATATTATTACTCAAACAATTTGATCATTATATATATTTTATTATCAATCACATCCACAAAATTTTATACGACTTTAAAACATAAGCACGCCGATAGATGTTATATTCAAATGTATGAAGAAAAAGCGCATAAAATCGTCACAAGCACTTTTTTGAGGATCAGTTTTTTTCAGTAGTTGGTTGTTGGTTTTTTCCATATTTCAATAGTTGATAAAGAGCATAGGTGATCTTCCTTTGCTGGCCCGTCACTAGTATTCCCATCTCCACTTGGCAATCCTCTTCCTCCATTTTGAATTCCTCTAACTCAATAAAATTACTGTGTCAGTACACATACCCATATCCATTTACCCCTTCCCAACCTCATGCTGAAGCTGTCGCGGTTCGTCTGTACATACAACCCCACATTTTCCTTGCGACAATTTATGACGAAACAAACAATTGCAGCATCAGTCAAATCTATCACTGGGCGCCTTAGAACCCAAAACTTTCGAGGCTTCATTCTGATAAGCCAGTGACGCCTCACCTCCACAACAGGTTCAACCATGGTTAGACCAACCAAGGGCAACAAATTTACAAGTGATTTCACACCAGGCACTTGCCTTCCACATAGTATCATTTCTGGAGGCCATTTCTGAAAATTGCTCACAAAAACAAAACCTTGTCAATACAGAATAAGATGATAATATTAAGTATATATTTCTAACAATTTGTATTACCTGCATCATTTGAATGTAAGGTTCAATTCCTCAAGGTGCTTCAAACTTTCTATACCAAACACCTTCCAGTAGATGCATAATGTGCTCAATGATCTGCAATGTTCCAAGCCTTGTATTTTCTCAACTTTACCACAGTCTTCCATCTTAAAGTCTTTCAGGCAACTCAACCTTTCGAAACTTGGAAGCACTTCCAGCTCTGGACAGGCAAATATTTTGAGCTTTTGAAGGTTCGCCAGATCACGAATACCCTTTATGTTCTTCAGCACTTTACAGGAGTACACCTTCAAAAACTTCACTGATGTAGGTAGAGTTTCGATCTCAGTTAAATGGTGATTAAACATAAAATCAAGAGTTTCAATGCTGGGACAACAATCTTCAGAAATTGATATCTTGTACACATTTGTGTCACGTAGGTTTATCATCTTCAGCTTCTGCAATGAAGAATGAGAAGAGGACCCCGACCCTAAACCCAATTCTCTGATTGGGTGTTGGAAATATGCATGTGATGCATATTTAATTCCAACTATAGCTTTTTTAGGAAAGCTAATTTTAGCTTTAGTCTTGCTTTAGTTTGCTTTAGTTAAGTTAGCTTTATCTTATTTTTATCATTAGATTTAATTCAAATAAATCTGTTTTAAATCATGCATAGCATGCAACTGTTTTAAAGCATGAGTTTAGATTTAGAATGCTCAGTTGAAGAGCTGTTAGTGGGTGTGTTATTCTATTTAAATAACAGCAATTGTAATTGCTTTGTATGCACACACAAAGGTGTGAAATCTGCATAAGCAAGGAAGGATGTGCATTGAAAGCACACAGCTGCATGCACAGCTTGATTGTAAAGAGCTGAAGCTCTGAGTATGATGAAGCTTTTATTAATGGAGATTATGCACAGCAGTGCTGGTTTGAATATTCATATGTTTATGCAAGCTATTTAAGTATTCTGTTTATTTCTTTTATGTTGCTTGTTGTATAAGACTGCAGATTTTCTACATTGGGCACCAACTAATGTCCAGTGTTTCAAGATTTGTCATGTCCCTAAATGTTTCTGGTAAATATTCTAACTCTGTAAATCTAGAACTAAAAAAATCCCTTAAGCAGGATAAGTTCCCAATAGAGGTTGGCAAGCTTGTCAATAAACTGTTCTCTGGTGATAAAATCGGGCAGCCTATTTTCAGTCGTTCCAATTTGCTGAGTTGACCGATATTACCCGGTAAATCTTTTAATCTGGTTCCTTGCAGATGAAGCTCTTTTAAGAACGCTTGATTTGTAATATGAGATGGTAACTCTTGCAGTTGATGGCACCCATAAAAATTCAAATACTCGAGCTTCCTCATGTTTTCCAGAATGTTGATGGTAAATCTTTTAATCTGGTTCCTTGCAGATGAAGCTCTTTTAAGAACGCTTGATTTGTAATATTGAGATGGTAACTCTTGCAGTTGACGGTAACTCTTGCAGAATGTTTTTCAGAATGTTTTCCAGAATGTTTGCCACACTCGTATAACTCTAAATGTTGCAGTAGTGTCAGATGCTTAAAAGAAACTGGCAAATACCTCAGCTCCTTACACTGTCTCAAAACTAAATGCCTCAGGCGTTTCAAATGACCAAAATGGCTAGGTAGTTCTGATAGATTTTCACATTTTAACTCCAGGTGCTCTAGAGACTGCAGAAAACAAAAATAATGAGGAAGACTAATTAAAGCTTCTTTGGAGACGGAGCTGTAAGAAGCTCCCTCTATTATCTTTTTCAAATTAATCAGATGTCTAAATGAGCTTGGAAACTTCTGAAAATTCCTGCTGCCAATAATAAGCTCTCTCAACTCCAAAGGGGGCTGCATACAATTTCCAGTTCCATTAGATAGGAAACATTACAATACGCGATTGCAAACATAATTTTAAAACGTAAAAACAAAGATACTCACATCCACATAAGCCTCCCACAATTCTACTAAATCATCACACTCGTACAACTCTAAAATTCTCAAGTTTTTCAATGAGAGCCGCGAGGGAAGATTTCTCTGCCCATGTTTATACCAGCGAAGCCAGACCAATCCTATTGATAGATCGGCAATTTCTTGCTCACAATAATGTCCCCAAGCATCAAAATAAATTAATCCAAGCGAGGAGGGTGTGAGGCCACAGTTTCCCCTGCTTGTGTTTATGACAACCTTACCATCGGAGGAATGTAGAGGAAACCTGTCATAGCCACTTTTCCATTGAGGTCTGGGGCGTGTTATTCCTCGAATCCGAATTCTCTCCTGAAAATAAAGAGAAGTTATGTAAAACACATGAAAGGAATTAGACAAATCTGAGTCATGATCAAATATGTTCCAGCAGGTTGCCCTGCATATCACAATGACAAAAGTAACAACACATTGAATTGTTATGCTTACTATAACACCCATTAATTGTAGCTCAACCGGCTACCCTAAATGCAAATCCATGTGAATCGTGGAAATCAGGTAGAAAGAAGATTTCTTTGCCATTATACAGGATAGAATAAAAAGAAATTATTCACTTCACCTCTGATTGTTTCTGAACATTGATAATTTGTTCTTCAGACCAAAGACGGTAGGGTGACTGTCGATTTGCAATTTCCCTTCCCAGATCTCTTAAGTGATCATGCATTCTGATACAGTTCTTCTCGTCCAACTCAACAAGACACTTATTGAAGAGTGTTTCCCAAGTGTGCAGACTACTCCACCTCAACCCATCCCAGAGAACAATGACCAAACTCTTCTCTTTTCCAAGAAAGAAACAAGCAATATCTAAAAACGCCTCTTGCTCTTCTTCATCCAAGGCATCGAAGCTTATTTTGAGCCTTCCTGAAATGTCCCCCGGCAATACTTTAGAGATCTTATGAAGTAGAGACTCCCAATCACTTGTAGAGGACATGCCACAAAGTTGTGCTCCTAACACGTTAATGGACAAAGGTAACCCATCGCAAGCATGTGTGAATTTCTTTACAAGAAGATCAAATTCTTGGGGTGGACGGGGTTTTTCAAAAGCGTGCCAGCAGAAAAGCTGCTCAGCATTCGCTTCATCTAATCCTCTCATTTTATAAACGGAGGAGATTCTCCCCCTGGTAAAGACGCTCAAATCCCGGCTTGTGAAAATGATTAAACTACCTGATGCAAGATTATTCCTGTGTGGCACCAGCGCATATATTTGATCCAGATGATCCACATCATCCAAAATGATCAGCACTTTCACAGATCTCAAACGTTTTGCCAGAAGTCTCCTTCCATCTTCTACACTGTCAATTTCTACATCTTTGACACCAACGTCCCATAAAAGCTTTTTTTGCTTCTTATGCAAAGCTTTTTGGGCTGCACACACCTCAAAAATGAAACAGCATCTGTCGAACGAGGAACATTTGCGGTTGTATAGCTCTTTTGCCAGTGTGGTTTTTCCCGAACCACCCATGCCATAGATCCCCATAATTTGTACATTCTGATGATCTTGAGTAGATTCGAGGTAAATGTTTTGAAAGCCTTCAACTGCTTCGTCCAGGCCCACTGTATATCTAGATACTTCAAATGGCTTTCTCAATTTCATTGCAATATTTACAATATTCTTCAACAACTTGCCCTCCTCCCTAAACATGCGGAACAGTACAGAAAATTGGAGTATAGAATGTATTCGCAGTGGAAAGAGTTAAACAGCGGTGAGTTCGCGATGAGTAGGTGTTCAATTTAAGGGCTATTTACCATTTTTTAATTAAAAAATTGTGTAAAACCTATGCAGTTAACACCTGTCATCATGAGAAAAAATAAAATAATATTGCAACACTGAAGAAATTGAATCGCCTAGTACTTGAAGATTTTTTTGGGGACGAGCAATGGAGGGAAAAAGCACGAAGGCAGCGAAGGGAGTTTAGCGGCTTCGGTTTCCACAGGGAGTTGACAGATCCGCGTGGAGAGCAGAACGAGCCTGGCTGGGTATCTGGTGGGGCTCGGGCGGATGCGGGAGAGCAAGGAAATGGAGACGGGTCTGAGAATGCAGGAAAGCCGTGCCCTAACCCTAGGGTTGAAAAAACAGTCACGCCTTCATCGGGGACTGCAAGGCATGGCAGAGATTTCATCAAGGAGAACGAGGGGGGAGCTACAGGCAACCAGGGATTGGCTCACACCCAAGAATCTACATCATTCAAAGACATATTGGAAAATCAGGGTGGTCGAACTCTTGGTACGAATTCTTCAATCAAACAGACCTACTTGGTAGACTTGGCTGAGGACATTCCTTCTTTAATCATAGAGAACCCTGAAGTGGAGGAATACTACAAAAATCTTTCTCGGGATGCTGTGATTGGTAGATTCAATGGTTTTTGGCCCTCCTCCGCACTTTATCAATGGATTTTCGAAAAATGAACCAATAAATGTGAAATTTCTCTTTGTTCCAAGGGATTTTTCGTTGTCCACTTTAGGGAATCTGAGGATTACCAACACTGCTTGACAGAGGGTCCATGGTTATGGGGACATGCTGGTTTATTTTTAACCCCATGGTTTCCGGATTTTGCTCCGAATACTTATTCAGTTTCCAAAACGCCAGTTTGGGTTAGTGCTATGTACCTTGGGATATAATATTATAATGTATATGGGTTGATGGAGATGCCGACATGTGGCACACATCCTCTTATCTTATTATATCATTCATTTATGATTTATTATGCTTAGGAGATCGGCCTCAGTATTGGCCATAGGTTAGAATGGTATATATAGGGGTTAGAAGGTTGTAGTTAATCATGATAATGAGTATTGGAGTCTTATTGTATGGTTTGGAGGTTACCCCCTCGAAGTGGTATTGGAGGTTGCCCCCTCGAAGTGGAAAAGCTATTATATGAGAATATTGTCATCATTTTGGTGTTATTTCATGTTATTCTTCTGTATATGTTCTGATTTATACAAGTAATATCCTTACAAGTGGTATCAGAGCAGCGATTTCGGCCAAAATTAGGGCAAAAACCCAAATTTTTTGATTCGAGTATATCTTGAAGAGTATATCGAATTTTTTTCCAATTTTTTCAGAATAATTTGGAAACACTCTAAGTCTGAATATCTGAAAAATTCAGCTCGATTGGATATGTTTTGCGGATTTTCTTGTTGTTTTAGGTTTTTTCATAAATTCACTTTTCAAGAAGCAAATTGTGCTATTTTTTAGCAAAGTTTATATTTTCGGAAAGCTATTAAAATTTTAGTTAGGGTTTGTTCTTTGTGTTTTTATCCATCTGCCGAAATATTTTCAGAATTCTGAAAACCCTAGTTTTGTGGATCATGGGGATGGTAGCTTTTTTTAGAGATGGCAGGATTGATGCTAGAGAATGGTGGAACAAATTCAGGGATAAATTCTCTAAACCATCAGATATTTGGTTATTCAAGTTTTGGATTAGTGGCCCTACACAGATTTTCTTTTCTAAGTTAGAAAAGGAAAAGTCTAAATGGTCTTTGCAGGAACTGGAACAAGTTTTCATGGACAGATGGGCAACAAAAGAAGAAGAAGATGAAGCAGAAGAAGAAGAAGAAGAAGAAAAAGAAAAAGAAAAAGAATTAGAAGAAGAAGAATCATAAGAAAAAGCAACATCAGAAGAAGAATAAGAAGAAGAAGAAGATGTTGATGATGAAGCTGCTACACAGGATATGATTTCATATGGTGGTTGGATGATCGAGCTTGGCGACAAGTGTGAAATGATTTAACGCAAACTCATTTTAAGACTTCTTCTTATGTATACGGGGATCGAAACTATGTCATTTTAGAGGGAGGCAATGCTATGTACGTTCACATATAACATCGTCACATGTATATAGATCTGATTGAGATGCATGACATCGTGGCAGTACATCCCCTTATCTTAGTTATATGCATTCATGAAAAATCTATTATGCTAAGTAGGTACGGCCTACAGTATTGGCCATAGGTTAAAAATAGTATATATAGGGGTTAGAAGGTCTGTATTTAAGCTAATCCTAACGAGTATTGGAGTGTTATTGTATGGTTATGGAAGTTACCCCCTCAAACTGGTACTATAAAACAACTAATACACCTATTGAAAATGGCAAAGTTATGAAACCAGCATAATTATTTATTGTGTCGTCTATATGGTGAAGTGTGGAAGAGATGGTGTTTCAAATGGACATATGTTCGGAAATTCATACGAAGTATGTATTCCTTACAGTTAGGCTTCCTAACCTCCCTTTGCATTTGCGGTAAGCACTAGAGGACATTGGAAATGCTTTAGGCAAGTTTTTAAAAGAGGACTTGGATAGAACAGACTCGGGTATTTGTTCGTATGCCCACATGTGTGTTGAAATAGACTTAAGCAAAGGATTACCAGATTGAATCAATCTTAAATTTGGTAAGTTTCAGCTAGGTAGCCTGTACGTGGGTACGGTATGGGTACTGGGATTCGGTAGGCTGGTACGACAATTTTTTTGGGGGCCCGGGTACGGCACTTGGGTACGACAGTACAATATACATATAAAATATTAAAAATATTTTTAAAAGTAACAAGATAAGCAAAATTCCAGCCTTACACATGCATAGATTAAACAAATCTGAAATATACATACGTGAAATAGTGACAAAAGTTAAAACATATTGATAATTCATTGTTCGAACTTATAAGCAGTACATTGTTCAGATCAAAATGTTACAATGTATTATATAACATTGTAAACACAAAAATGAAGATACATCAACATTCTAATTAGTAATAGTCTAATGGCTCTGCATCTTCTTCAATGTTTTCAACGAGAGCATCACTACCATCACATGGATCATTAGAACCACAAGCACTAGGAGTACAACCAGAACTATCAGCAATGCCGCTCCCGCTAGCCCCACTTTGCAGCTCACGCAAAGTTTTATATAGGTATTGAGTCTAGCAATGAAAGTTGGGCAATGGGAACATCCAAGTTTGGAGTCTCTGGGTCTATATCCCAACACTTTGTTGGCCCTTTAAAAGTACTCATCCTTCTTATGTGATAGAAGGCGTGGTCATTAGAATGCACAAAGACCAAATCCTCCACCTTTTTTGCTCCCAACTTGTTGCGGTTAACCGAGTGGATAGATGAATATGTACCCCAATTCCTCTCAGCTGAAGAAGAACTAGCAACCTATTGAGGCAAGCCACAAAGTCAATGAAAAATTAAAATTTTAAATTTATAAAAGTAAAAAAGAAAGAGTTAAGAAATTAAAAAAATTAAAATCTTACTTGTGATAAAACTTTTATTGCAAATGGCATGAGGTAGGTGTATGCTTGTCCATAGAGGTACCACCATGAATAAGCATCCATCTTGTATTTGTCACGAAGAGTGCTAATGGAGTGATCACTGGAGGATATGAAATTCACAAACTCACCTCTAACCATGTCTTCTACTTCTGGATCTAGGAAGATTCTAGCAAATGCCGCCTTATACCCGTCACTAACTTCAACATCCCTATATGTTTGGACCCTCCTAGACAAAGAAAGGATATCTGCGCTGTAGTATTTTGGTGTCAAGGCAAAAGCAAGAAGATGCAATGGAGTAGTCATTTTGTTCCACCTTTCATTGAGATGTGACTGCATTTCTTTGAAGAAGGTCTCCATAGGATCTTGCTCTTTGGCATTTATGATGGTCTTAATTGACTCAATCATTGAGTCAATTCCATTATAAATCTCACCCATGCATGGATGATCCATATCAACAAATCTCAACATACTCACGATGGGCTCAGTAAAATTAAGCAAGTAATACACACGATCCCACCATGCTTCATCCAAGATCAACAATTTCACATTTCTAGCCCTCTCACTATTTTCTTGCCTCCATATACTCCAAAGGTCACTGATAACCATGCCACTCAATGCCTCTCGCACCTTCACAAGCCGTCTCAAGATTAGCGTGTGCGAGGCAAATTGACTCTTAGCAACCTTACAAGAAATCAAAAGAAATAAACTTAAGACAAGTAAATTTAAAACATTCAAAATTCTACAAATTAGCAAACTTATAGACAATTAATCGTAATTAATTTATAAAAATGAATTTTAAAAACTAATATTTATTTTTAAAAATTAAAGAGAAATTAGAATGTTACGGGTTAAATTCAATAGCTGCAATGTCAAAAATTTACGAAAGATGGCTTGGGACATGTGGTGGTTGCTGACGAACATTTGAATCTCACTTGCCTCCTCATATACTTGTTTGATCCAAGCAATTTTTGTGCCCAATTGTTGTAACATTAAGTTGAGGGAATGAACCAAGTCACAAGGTGTCAGAATATGTGTCCATACCGTGGTTCGATCAAGAACCTTTACCAGCTCTACAATTTTTTGCATTGTCCGTTACAACTTGGACAACATTTTGAGGCCCCACCACGTCAATAGATTTTATGAGGATGTTGGAAATGAATTGGGTATCCTTCACTTGCCCCTCGCAATCAATAGCCTTGAGAAACATTGCCCCTTTAGGACACACGGAAAACACATTGATTAATGGCCTATTTGTTGTATATTTCCATCCGTCAGAAACGATGGACACTCCTGTTTCAAGCCATTGATTCTTGATGGGTAACAATGAGTCTTCAACTTTTTTTCTTTCTTTTGACAATAAGGTGGTGCACACCTTTTCATACCCTGGGCTAATGTACCATTTAGGGGCTTCAATAATACATCTCACCATATCTTGCCAGTATGGTGATATAACAACATTAAATGGGACACCACATGCATAAATAAAGCATCCAACATTTTGATTAGCTATGTCCCTTCTTTCATTCTGGAATTCCCTTTCCAATGGGCCTACAATCTTTTGTTCTTTTGTGAGAAAGAGGTGAATCCTCTTCCCCTCCAGTTGCAATAGGTGTAGACAAAAATGGGTGATCTGGGGCCACAACATAAACAAAAGGAGAAACATGTGGCTTGCTAATGCTATTTGATCTTCCTTTTCTTGCCATAGGATGATTGGATTTCAATGCAACTACCGCATCTGCTTCCTCTTGCTCTTTGATGTATGCAAGGGTATTTGCACGTGGCAACCCCTTTCTATCTAACCCTCCACATGTTCTAATTTCATGGCCAATAGCCCCACACAAATGGGCTTTCAACCCGACCTAAATAGGAGCTCTTAAATTAGCCATATTACATTGTGAGAAAACCCACTGAACAAATCCCCCTCCACCTGGTAATTGTTCTAGTTGTTTGACATGGCTCCAAAGGGGTAGGATGGATCACTTTTGTTAAGGACACAAGAAAATGTTACTACCTTGACCAAAAAACAGAACTAGAACTCACAACCATTTTAAGTTTTTAACTGCATAATGCATTTTAAAACAAAAACAAATTTAGTCTTGAGAAAACATTGAAACTTTAAAATTTAAATTTAAATGAAATCAAATGTAGAAAAATGAAGCTTAAAACAATAACAAAAAAGTTAAAACAAACAAAAAAAAACAACTAAAAAATAATAAAATATTAAATACAAATTAAAACACTTACCTCAATACACCCAACACCAATAATGCAAGCTCCTTGAACTCCTTGGCACTTATTGCAAGCTACTTCAAATATATGACACTTGAAATCAACCCTAAGCAATTGAAAATAGTGGAAAAATTGAAGGTGACAGTCAAGTATGCAAATAAGAGGCAAGAATGCAAATGTGAGGTAAATGACTTGTTATTATTGTTATAGAGTTGGAGGGCACAAATTAGGGTTTAAAAGAATAATTTATTGTTTAAAAAGTCGGTTTGACTTTTTTTTACCAAAAAAAAAAAAACAAATGCGTCCAAAACATGGCGGGTACAGCTGGGTACGGGAAAGGTTCTTCCTGCAGGGTTTGGGTACGATTGGGTACATCTGTGCTGGAAGAACCCTGCCCATACCCCCTGCAAAATGGACCCATACCCTGAACCCAAAACGAACCGGACCCATACATGCAAGCCCTAGGGCACGTACCGGCTACCTGGAGTTTCAGCATTCCTAGGTATTCGCTCTCTTAGGGTTTGCACATGGTTAATAAAACTGAGCTTTGAAGCTCCATGTCCCACTGATGTCACTGAAATTTTTTTAACCAGGGTTTAGGATCTTGTTATGGTGAACTCTAACTTAAGGTTTGTGGGAGTCATTTAACTAGCAATCGCATGTGTACAATGCAATGTTAACGCCGAATGGTATATGTTATTTGATTTAGAGGTATAGTTATTACTTTTGTAGCTGATGTTGATAAGCGGTGTGATTGATTTTTTAAGTGTAGAAATATAGATGAAGCACTTCATTTAAAGGTTCTATCTACATTTAAAACTTGTTACAAATTCGTACGTATACATTTCTAAATCTTATATCATGAGTGGTAGCGTTTTATGGGCATTTTTTTGCAAATCTTATATCATAACAAAAGTGCAAGTAATATTCATTTATTTTCTTAATAGTACTTTCAATCCACATAGTAGTAGGAGACAATGGTATGTTAGTGTCACAGGAAATATAACAGTTTTCTTTTAAATCAGGGAAAAAGAGGGAAACATAGATATGGAATAACTAACATAGTGTTGATAGTTCAAAGTATAGAAAAAAATGGATGAGGGTGTGAAGTTTGAAGGGACAGATGTGGTAGAAATATTTGCGTAAAGAAGGTTTTGGAGGAGATGCACTGCCATCCACTTTATTTGAACCGAGGATGACACATTTCAATCTGTTGATTCCGCAGTATGTCTCTTTTTTAGGGAAAGTGTGAAGTAGTATTCGTTGCCGATGACATTGCTTGTAATTTCACTATTCACATCTTTGTATATAGACAATAGGTGGAGTTTTTTAGCTGCAACACCCATGATTGAGTTAGTTATCTCATCAAAAGCAGTAACTGATTGAAGTTCCCCTATTGGGTCCTTTAGATCGATCCTGAGCACATATCTATACTCATAGTTATGAACTTGTATGTTGCAACTCGAACAAAACCATGAATCATTTACATGCTCTCTCACTTTTTTCCTACATTGTTTGTCACCTTTTTGAAGAGGACATATTGTGTTAAAAAAATTGTCCATACTAATATTTGTGATTTCTTTGAACCAAGGATGACATATTTCAATTTTTTGATTTTGTAGTATGTCTCTTTTTTCAGGGAAAGTGTGAAGCAGTATTCATTGCTGATGAAATTGCTTGTAATTTCACTATCTGCATCTTCATCTATAGGTAATAGGTGGAGGTCGCTAGCTACAACACCCATGATTTACTCAAATGTCTCATCAAAAGTAGTAACTAATTGAAGTTCCCTTATTGGGTCCTTTAGATCGATCCTGAATGTATATCTATACTCATAGGTCTAAACTTGTACATTGCAACTCGAACAAAACCATGAACCATTTCCATGCTCTCGTACTTTTTTCCTGCATTTTTTGTCACCTTTTTGAAGAGGACATGTCATGTAAAACAATCTGTCCATGTTGATATTTGTGATTTCTTCAGTAACCATGACCCATTCATTTCCCTCAGTATTCCCCATTTGTACGACCTACGAAATCATTGTTACAGAGGTCAAGCTTTTTAGAGGGGCTGAAAATTTGCTTGTGATAGAGGGCATCGGATGGGAGTAGTCATCAATATCAACCCAACCATGAAGTGCAGTAGTTTCTGAAATTGGGGGGTTGACGTAACATTTGGTACTTGAAACAATTTCAACTGAGGTCCCATCGAAACTGGAGATGCGAAAAAATTTCAAGGAAAGGGCGGAAAGATGTTGTATACAAAGAATGCCTTCAAGTTATTTTCTTATCTTATCTAAGTTTTGTCCCCACAATGTGACAATGAAATTGAATCCTGACATGTCCTTTAATTGTAGAGTTCTTCTTTTTTTTTCAGACTGGTCATACCTATGAATAGTTGAGAATGATGACATCACAAAAAGAATCCCAATCAAATCAACAAAACAAATGACGGTGTTTATAGGTATGTCGTTGATTTTGGTGAAAAAGAAAGTGATGAGAAGGTATTGTATCCTCATTTTATATGAGAGGAGTTATGGTTGAGGACAGTTGTAGGAAAATCTCCAAAGTATTGTTCAAATGGTTGTAACATAGCTTTGCATTAGCAATCCTCCCAATCCAGCCATTCGAAATTGTATGTATGTAAGATATGTGTTAGCTCAACTCAGCTTGGTTCTTATCCTTGAATATGATGCAAATATAATCTCAAATCTATAAAGAATAGTAAATAAATTGTGTGACACAAAGAAGTCCTTCTACCCACTACATCTTCAACTCAACATATCCTAGACAACCAACATTTTTAGGAATGCCTATTTAGATGGAATTTAAAGCCTGAAAATTCAAAGAAACAAAAGAAATAATGAATAATAGACAAAATTTATAAGAAATAGTTTGGTTTGTACGATTTTTCTCTAGATACAATTGAGTGAAAGTGTTCAAACCTTGAACATTTACAATTACAAAAAAATATAGAAAAGTACTAAGGGGGTGAATAGAAATGAATATAAATGAGTATTGTATTTTACAAGTTAACATGCTGATGGTTCAACCTAAATAGGGCTTACTACTTCAATTATGACAAAACAATCCAAGCTTAACTAGAGTGATGAATTCCTTTGGAGGGTCTAGTCTCTTTAAAATTGTGATCCAGAGTATCATTCACACTCAATAGAATACTATTCCAAGCTCTTCATCCTTGGGAACACAATGAAATCTGAAGATTTAGATAAAATTTTGTACATTTAATGACAAGGGAAACATGGCCTAAACACAAGGAAAGGGCAAGTGGACGGAAAACATAGCACTATTCTTTCCCCAGATTATTGTAAATAAGTAGATGAGCCCAGTAGTGAACTTGAGTTTTAAAATAAAAATTCATTAGGGGTCACTGTGTAGAAGGTTCTCATAAGAATGATTTTTGTCAGCAAGAAATAGAATAATCAAGACAATGCATTTGCAGGATAATTCAACACCCAATCTTTTTACAAGGAATAAACACTTTGCATAGACATAGCTACAAGGAGATTTTGTTACTTGAGATCAATTACTCACAAGAGGAAAGTTATGTAAACATCTTTAAGACTTACTAATACAACAATGCCATGTTAGAAACAAAATTTTAGACAAATGGTAGTCTAGAGATCTAGAACTCAAGTACCAAAGAAGAGGTTCTCATGTGCACAGTTTGATGTTATATGCGATACATTGAGCTAGTGTATCTACAATCCATGAAGCTCAATATATAATGAGGGAAATGTCTCGTAAGGAAGGGTATATGATCATCAACAAGGTTAGTACCCAAATAAACCTTGAAAGAGAAGGTAAAAAAATATTTATACAAGGGGTACTAGTAGGTAATGGGAAGTGAAGGTGAGCCTGTTGTTAACAAGTGGTTAGATATTTTCTAAGAATCTGGAAAATGGAGGAATCCTCTTAGATGCAATAGAGAACAAATTAGGCCTTGGGTGCTTATGAAACCCGCCCTTACAAATTAGCACAATACCATCATAATTGTATTTAGTTGTTTTTGAAAGATAAGCCTTGATTTTGAAGAAAACATTGAAAAAGATCATGACACTTGCTGAGAATAGTTCTTCATATTTGCTAATGAAGTATTAGGAAACAAAAGGATTATTCAAACACCAAAACCAATAAGTTGGTTAATGCATATGATATAAAAAAAGAAACTCAGACAATTACATAGAACTATAAAAGAAGCTGACTTATGCTCTGTTTATTGTATAGAAAAATGTTGCCCATCAAAATATTGATAAGTAACTGGTGCTATTATCACGGGTATAGGTTTCACACGAGCTTTCTTTTACCATTAGGTTGGGAAACAAAAGTTCTTAATTGTTTTATGATTTTATTTTAAAACTACTGAATATGGCTAGTGAAAAGGAGGCATTTCATCAAACACGTTGGGTGCCATGCTCTAAATCTCCCATTCTAGTAGAAGTTGGGAGGATGCTGGAAAAGATTGTGGAGTTTGCATGTACCCTTTCCGATTGCATTTTTCAAAAATATGTGAAGGCCTTTCGAAAACAACCATTTTTTTCATATCATGTGATAAATGAATTTCATGAGGTCACATTTTTTTCAGGAATTTAGTCAAACAATTCACATGGCACCACTTTGTGTTATGGAGGACATGAGAACTGGTAGACAATGGAAACCTCTGACGAATAATCTTCCAATGATCCACTACCATGGATTTGATTGAAAATATGTCTGAAATGTTTGAATTTTATGTGGCTTTGATTGAAAATTTGTCTGAAATGTTTGAATTTTATCTTAGGAGTCGTCTTCGTCTCAAAAGGCTCATGGAGGTCTGCCTCTTTTTCGGGCTTATAATGACTTCTGTAAATTCCATAGTGTCCCTGCAGCCAACTATAATGAGACCACCGACTACCATAAATGACATTAAAATCGTTGTAGAGTAGATTATGAAAAAAGGTTTTCCAAGAAGAAATTTAATCATGTTTAAAAACGTTCAAACGAACATCAAATTTAACATATTGGGCGAAATGATCAGAAAGGGATTTCCCATAGGAGGAACGCATTCTGTGAACAGTTACATCTACTTAATAACGCATGCATAAAGTGATGCCTCCATAAAATTACTAAAACCATGCGCTAAATGTCCCATAAGAATAATATGTAAAACCAATTTTCCCCTAATGCGACTCAAGAGAAACGAAAAGGGGGGGTTCCATTGATGCAACCATTGAAGAATCCATCCATAACTGTAGCAAACTATCATGAGACCACCGACTACCATAAATGACATTAAACTCGTTGCAGAGCAGATTATGAACAAAGGTTTACCAAGAAGAAATTTAATCATGTTTAAAAACGTTCAAATGACCATTAAATTTAGCATATTGGGCGAAACGACCGGAAAGGGCTTTCCCATAGAAGGAACGCCTTCCGCTTAAAAAGTTACATCTACTTAATAATGCATGCATAAAGTGATGCCTCCATAAAATTACTAAAACCATGCGCTAAATGTCCCGTGGAACAGAAAAAAAAAACCCAATTCCTCTTGTCGTCCTCGTGGTAAGTAAAAGCAAAAGTTTTCTTCTTAATGCATAAGAGAAAATGAATTCAAATCTTGAGACCCAAAAATTATAGCCAATTTTTAATGCTACCTATCGAATAGAAATTTGTCTTGATCTGAATTGAATTTTTTATTTATTTCAATGTAGCACGTACTCCAAAGAATACTGGGTATTGCCAATTTGTTGAGGAAAGCAATGATCAAGTAGAAAGAAAAAAACCCAAAGATTCTTGTCATGGTAAGGAAAAGCTCAATTTTATAAAAGAAAAATTGGACAGATCTGTGAGACCCACATATTATAACCAACTTTAATGCAGTGAACAGAATAGAATTTTTACTAAGTATGAATTCAACAAACTGTAATTTCAATGTAGGCCACACTCTGAAGAATATTGGGTATTGCCAATCTGCTACTAGAAAGAAGCACCAGATAGTGAAATCTGCAGAGACTGAAACTGGAGAAAAGATTTATCAAGGAGTCTATTATGTTTCTCACAGGTGTTCTGTTACTGAAGCAGAAAGGAGGAAATCCCTCAAGGCTGCGAGTTCTTTCACATCAGAGAAACCCTTTTGTTCAATCCTTATGAAGCCATCTCATGTTTACCAAGGATTCGAGGACTGGTGCTGTCTTCAGAGCTATAGATGTTGGAGATGCCAAGATCCACCGCCTGATAAAAAAAAAGTATGATTGTCGTAACATAAAAAGCATCTGTCAAAAATCATTCGTGCTCCAGTATTGTCGCGACAAAATTTAAAAATGCGAAACGTCCAGACGGCCGTCAAACCGTCAACTAAATAATATAGTCGCAGAAACGTTTGGAATTCCTTTACCATGTGGGGAATGCCTTCGGCGTAATTATTATAATTTATTTATTTAATAAAATTATGATTTTGTCAATATAGATGTTCTTTTGAGCATTAAAATTGTGTGGAAAGTATATTTTTAACGGATTTAAATTAAGTATTTTTGAATATAAAGAAATTGAAGGTGAGTAGTGTTGGACTTTGACATTCAATGTTACATGTCAAAATAAAATTATTTGACGATCTAAAAAATTATATGGATGTCATATGACGTTTAAAATATGATATGCATGTCAAATTTATTTTTTCTAGCTATTTAGCAGAATATAAACATCATGTGAAATAAAACATCACTACAAATTTTATTTAGATAAAATGAGTTTATCAAAGAGCTAAAACTTACATTGATCAACCATGCTTTCACAAAATATTCTGTGACCTTTTTTGTTTTTCCCCTCTCAAAATGTCATACACTTTCTCATAGTCTATCATAGAAGGATAAAGTTCATTTAGTGATACTCACATGAGTGCATCCAATGTTCCAATTTCTATCTTTGATCTTCTTATATCTTTAATAAGGGTTTACTTTGAAAACCCTTGTTCACATGTTGTTGTAGTGGCAGGAATCATAATTGTATCTTGTCATAGTTTTAACATGTTTGGAAAGTTGGTTTTCCAACTTTTAGAAATACAAAAAACCCTTCATGCTTCTCTAACAAAAAGTTCCTCACACCTTGAGTAGAGTGTATCAATAAATTGATGCAACTCTTTTTTAAAAGCCTCAATATCAAATGATGGAATATCCATCCCTTCAGTACAAACAATCCACCGTAAATGTTGGAAAATTTTGTCAAGCCAACGCATTGAATTATTTTCTCTAACCAAAACATCATGTGAATAGTGTGAGGGACTAAACAACTTAACTGCATTGAAAATAGAAAGATCAGGAAACCTTGCATTTAGACAATGTATTAATCGTTAAACATAATATTTTGTAAGTTGTATGTCGAGTGGTCAGAAATGTGTTTAATATAGGAATTATATTGCAAGAAAAGGTTTTTAAGAGTGTTAATAATATTACATGAGTAAGACAAATCCAATGGAATCATTCACAAATCTGTAGCTCTATGTTGTAAACCATCTATTGGCTTTGCAGTGAGTGTGATAATGCTCAATCAATGTCGTTGCATCCCCAAAAATGAAGTCCACTTTGCCTTCAATATAACAGTCTCCAAAATATTGCTTTCAAGTTTTCATTATATGTTGTGTCCTGAATCCATCATCCATGGAACTAGGAAGTTTGAAGTTTCTAATTTTAATTTGTAAAAAATCAAACAAATTATAATAATAAAATAATTACAAATTCAAATCATAGAAAAATATAAATAAAAAATCAAATAAAAGTAAAAAAGAAATATGTTTCTATTTCATAATCGTTAATAAGATACTAAGATTCTATTTTTTAGTTTCTATATATTTTGAATTTTCTATTTTTATTTATATTATAATTTTCATGAATTCCAAAATATATATAATATAGTAATTAATTTACTAACTTTCTTAATTATTATAAATTTAATACACAAACACACATATTGTGATGGTTATATAATTATATTTGTAATATAAATGTCATTTTGATGTTTAAATTATAATTTTTAGTATTGATCATGATGGTCATATTTTAAAAGTGATTGTATTTTGAAGTCTAAATGAATAAAATGTCTAAACACCTTGCAAAATCCAAGCTTGATGAAGAGCATCAAATGTTGTCCTTAAGAAACTCAAATTTTAAAACTATGCAAAAAAAATACCAAAACTGACCAAACATTTATCCTAATAATAGTATTAGTTTTGAAAACTTGCCATGTGATAATGTATATGCATAGTGTATGCAAAACCAGAGGTTGAAACCCTACACTGAAATCAATTTGAAGATATTAAAATGGAACTAGAAATGGGTTCTACTCTTATCTTAGAGCAATTTGGTTGCTAAAGAATCCACTACATCTTGTTATATTTCAACTAACCCTCATATTGGCTCCTCTGTTTAAGATCTATTAGTAGAAATTAGACTCAACCTGGACATCAACAAACTTAAACCAAACTAATTTCACCATTGTGGAACAATATGTAGAAAGTATATGTCATTGGAACATGAAAAACACATAAGGAGAATAATATATGAAACTAAAACATCCCAAGATGACTCATATATTTGCATTTTAGAAATTTAAATGATTAACCACAATACATTGGATATATCATTTCTGCTTGTGTATATAGAAAAATCCCATAAAAAATGACACCAGTTCACAGTATTCATCTTCCTCTTCTTTGTCTTCCTCCCCTGCCTCGAATAAGATGGATTTGGCATAGCGCACAAGACCGATCAAGCTCCGCAATTTGTCCATGACATCAATTGTGGCACCCTTGTCAGCTTGTACTGCAATCTTATCATGCAGTTTCCTGCGGCAGTGTAGAAGATTGGTAGACACCTAGGAGGTCATGATTATAAACACCTAATGATGGAACTAAAAATATGCAGCAGAGATTTGGACAACTTTTAGATCTAAATAAAATCAAACATCACTTAGACGAAGTGCCAAGCCAGTAGAAAAAGTGTCATAAAAGGGAAAATAGAGCTCGTGGTATGAGCTCAAGGAGATCCAACAATGGACCGAGCAGTGCCAAAGAGAATACATGGTGAGCAAAGAAAATAATACTCTAATGAGCTTAAGTTGAGCCAAATAGAGAACCAAAACAAATCCACCATCGATTTAGGCCAAATGGCATAACATATTAGTGTAGGATTTATTTTCCTTGCTTTATTTGTATTATCCTACTCGTGATCTATTCCACATCACTTGGAGTTTCCCTACACTTATGGGATATGCTTGCTTAGGTGTACACTTGACTACACTATTCTAGGTGTTAGACACCATTTGACTACACCATTCTAGTTGTTGGTTACAACTATTTTAGGTGGAGATTGTCATGATTCTACGCAAATAAGTGTTTAAATACCAAAATGTTAAAGGCAAATAAGAATTTCAGAGCGTCCCAATATGAGGAATATAGCAGGCAAGGAAAAATTCTCAGACAAAATTGATATATGTCAGAGCTTAATTACATCATTCACACCAACACAACCATCCATATCAAAATAATACCGCCCAATTAATTCCAATGTAAAAGCCATGAAGGAGATACTTTTAATGTGCCAAAACCAAATACTTATAATTTTAATATAAGATTTCCAATATCAACGCATCTTTCTCATTTAATGTTGTCATTTCCTATTTAAAAGCTTAGAAATCGCTCAAAGCTAGATAAATGACAGATTGATAGACATTAATAAATGTTAAGCCACTTGGCCATTTCTAATTTTTTGGTTTAAAGTAAAAATAAAACTATCTACCTCAACAAAGGTAAAAATTAATTAAATCATTCTTTCCCACCAATCAAAATAACAAAAAAAATAATTTATCAAAAAATATATTTATGTAATTATGTCAAACTCAAAATTTATACATTAACAATCTTGACATTGGCAAAAAAAATAAAAAATCTTCCATATATTATTGGCTCACCTAACATTGGCTCACCTAATATAATTAATTGGATGAAAGGTATACATATTATCTTGCCTTTGGCAGGAACTAATAAAGGAGGATGAGAGAGAGAGAGAGAGAGAGAGAGAGAGAGAGAGAGAGAGAGAGAGAGAGAGAGAGAGAGAGAGAGAGAGAGAGAGAGAGAGAGAGAGAGAGAGAGAGAGAGAGAGAGAGATAGAGATAGAGAGAGAGAGAGAGAGAGAGATTCCACTTTGATGTCTTCTTCTTACTTTCCTTCGTCTCTTCAACTTTTGTGGGGGTTCTTTTCTTGGAGGGGATTGCACTAACAATAGCATGCTAGGAGTGCAATGGATATGTTGAAAGGAAGCATACAAGGAAGAAGTACAAAAAATATTGTTGAATTTTGAATTTATTTACTGATACGTCATAGAGATTAAATGGTCATGGATGGTTGCAGATAGTCATTGATGGATGGTGGGCTAATGGCCACCCACATAGCTAGAGAAAACCTAATTGTTGAAATCAAAAGAGTAAACTACACTTTACTTTGTTGTTTTCATGTTTGTCAGTTCTATAACAATTTCAAGAACAAACATGATGGGCAATGAAAAAAGCGTGAGGGATTCAAACATATGTAAGTTTCCCTATTTTCACCTAAGACACCAATGGTGCCACTCAAAGATTAACTAACACCATCCTTTGTTTTTAGACCAATTCGGCAGAATAATCATTATACCCACAAAAGATTTGCCATCTTGGCCTGGATTTAGCTTTTGGCAGGACTATAGACGAAGGAGTTGCTGGAGTTTGGTGAGGGCTCTACTCTTGCACAATGATAACACAATAAACTTCATAAAACGATTAAATAATAAAAGGAGAAAAATGTGTGTAAGGTTGGACTAACCACGGCATTCAATCCCTACTGAACCAATCTAGGATTGCACTACATCCCCTTGAGTGGGAGTAAACCTTATGTAGTTCTCTCAATGCTGGTGCGAGTAGTATACGCAATCTAAGCCAACCCTTACATGTTTGCCCTTGTGTCTTTCGACACAAAGATAGTGAACTTAACTATAGATAGAAATGTACCCATCATGGTAGTAGTGTGATGTGGTGTGTTTCAAATGCTAAGACCAATCCCTTTTGTCCTTTAAGTCTTTTGAAAATGCTTGGAGTGATTTTCTCTTGTAGAGACATGGCTCTAAGATCTTTGCATGCTTGGAAATGGAGGAAGCGAGAATCTTAAACCTAGTTTGAGTGCTTTATATTAGTGTGGTGGTTGCTCTAAAGGATGTGAAACTACTTTTGGAAGATTTATGAGAGACTTGAGTGTTTTAGTGTTGATATTTGCAATGTATGCTTATGAGAATATTCGTTGTGTTAAGAAGTGCATTTGACTTGCTTATATAGGTCTCCAAATATTATATATTTGCAATATGGCCGACCTAGGGCAGACAAACAATTTATATAGGATTTTCCAATTAAGAAAAGAGTCATTAGGAGAGAGGGTATGAGACCATACATGGTAGTTCATAGCATAGTACGACCTAACCCTATTTTGTACGATCCTATACAAGGATTCAATGATGAAAAATCCACAGTCTAGGAAAGATGTAAGGGATGGATTATTGCTTTCGATAATTAACTTCCACATATTAATGATAGAGTAGCATGTAGAGATTAGAAATTCGTGTGGGAGAGAGAAACATATGTCAATGTAGCTTAAAATGTGAACATTTGTCTTAGCATAGGAATAATGTCAAACTCATAATTGTCAAATGATAAGCTACCTAATTTGAGTGTTTATAACTTGACATTCATAAATCATCATTCACAAATAGCACATAAAAAAGGGATAAGGAAACTTATGTTTTTTCTCATTTATGTTTATTTCTTTTAGATTTAAGAACATTTTAAAAAGGGATCAAAGAATAACATATGCTCGTTAGTCCATAAGTTATCAATGCAAACTTTTACAATCTTTTGACAGACATTACCCAAGAAGACAATTTATTTTCTCTCATTGATTGGATCTAGTATAATGAATTATTTTTATCTTTATTTTACTAGTGTTGGATGCCTTCACATTTCACAAAATAATTAAGATTTTCATGAAAAAGGTGAATAACAAAAATGAGAGCATTTGTGAAGGATGTTACAACGTTTTGGATGAAAATGGAGGATTCTAATGCATGCCCATCCTTTATGTTATTCATAGTGTTCATAGTTCACAAGTTATAATCAATAATGATGAGAACTTGAACATTGACTAGTACCACATAAAACCTTTGAATTTTTTTAGACCAATGGATATTAGGGTAAAGTTGAATGAGCATACATTCAAGTATGAAAGATCTACTCTTTTTAGGAATATATGCATTCTATATGTACTTCAAACTAGTCAATGGTTATGATACTCTAGGGTGGCACAAATGTTGATCATTTGCTGCAGACCATGTTTATTGTTGAAAACATTAAGCTGGAGACCATGTTGAAAAAATAATACAATTATATCACAAATAATATTGGTGAGTATTTAATATAACCTTGTGTGAATTTCATATACTTTTCATGAGTTTGAAAACAGACAAGCGCCCATTTAGGGAAATTTTACAAAGGATAAACATGACTTATAATTACATCATGTTATTTGATTAATATGTTTATTGTTAGATTTCGTGCAACCATTACGAACTGATCCAAAACTCCAGGTTAATTTTTTAAATTTTTTTTCGACCTTCTGACCCCTATAGGCTTGTTAAAAATTACTCCTTTTTAAGTAAAACAATCCAAAATAATTCAAGAATATAAATCACACTGCACATGGATTGATTACGGAGTTCGGAAATAGGCTACATCTCTGGGTTCTTATCGAATTGTACCACTAGTCAAAATTTGTAAGTACAATGTTATTTCTTACAATGAAACCGAATGGAACATCACTTGCCTAATAGGTTTCCAGTCCTTCGAAGAACTCTGATGACCAGTCGGAATCTTCCTCCACCTTCCTAGTGCACAATCTCATTTGGAACTCGATCGACCTTCCTGACGTTATTAATACGTCTTGCGGCACTCTGGTCGACACTCTAGGCTTCACAAGTGATTAGTGTGGCACTATGGGCCTATTGGCAAGTTTCCCATAACTCCCAATATTACAATTTACCTAATTATATTAGGTCTTAGCTCCCACAAAATTAGTGCCTCTATAAAAATAGGACTTGCTGACACAATCAAATTTGCCTTTAAAATTCTTAAGGCTTGTATGTGACTTCAAAAATTAAAAAAATATCACAAAGGCTCCAAAAATTAAAATTGTTCACACCATCACGATCGTCTTGAAATTCTAAGCAACTTTCATATATAACTTGAGCTCTGGGTTTGAGTGGAAGTGCCTTAAAAATTAGCCTGAATGCAATATACCTCTTATCCTCCTTAACATGGTCTCTACTTGAGTATTGTTTAAATAAAACTGAGCTTTGTTTCATCCCATCCGAGCTTGTAGCCAAGATGGTTGGGTGGATAAGCCTTTGGGAGTGGAGGTAGAATGCATTGGAGGTATAATGCGGGTTTTGGCACATGGCGTGGAGAGATAAGGGAGTACGTGGAAGTTTGGAGGATTTCATGCCAAAAATTTAAGAGAATGATTAAATGGTTAGCATAGAAATGCGTGGAAAGTATAATACACTACGTGACAGCTAAATAGGGTATAATACATTGGATTTTAAACCATAGCCGACTAATGTGGAGAGATAAGGAGGTGGCTTGGTCAAATTTGAAGCATATGACTTGGAACCATATAATGACATGGCAATATATGGTGAATAAAAACCAACGTTCAATTTGTCCATTTTTTTCCTTTTTCCACTTGTCCACTGCTGACGGAGCCACTTGGCCAATTGCAAACACGTGTCAACACATTATTCCCTTGTTGACCACTATTGACCCAAACTTTGACCGCACATATCTTTCGCATACGGACTCGGATTTGGTCCGTTCAAAATGAGTCCGGAAGGTCTTGGAAAGATCTACACAACGGTGCTAACATTAGATGATTTTACTTCCATCAATGTTTCCGTTGACCAACTTTGACCTAGTCACCATTTGCAGGTATGAACTATGTTTTTGACGTTCAAATAGTCGACAGAAAGCTCTCAGAGCCAACTTTCACGTTGTGCCAATCCTGAGAGATTTAGAGAACATTTGTCCTTTGCATTTTCCTCTGGATCACACCTCCCCAATGGGAAAGGATTTTACTCCTCCAAAAGCTTACTAGAACTTTTGTCACCTTGTCCTGAATCTGAATACCCTATTGTTACATCGGAAGTACTTCTGTAATGGACTCTCTAGTCTGCTACTACATTCTTCTCACTTCGACAACTTAGTCTCGATCCTGGCCCTATGGGTTTCTCTTGATTACCTCATCTGCCCTCTATGGGTCTTACACTTCGACAATCTGTGACGCTTGTACTCCCACATTTTCCTGTTAAGGTCTTACTTTTCAGCAACACAAAAGAATTATACTACTATTGTTGATGATAATTCTTGTGAATGAACCGTCAGAGTTGTAGGAAACATTAGGTTAGTGGGACGTGTGCCCTAAGGTAGCCTCTAGATTTTAAAGAAGTTGGCTCTTCTCTATGGTGTGAGATAAGGTTAGGAGAAAACTTTAAAAAGAGATACGAAACTAACTAAGGCGATGCATCGAGATAGATTATAAAGAAAAGGAGAGACGTCTAGTGAGTTTCCCAAAATAGTTTAAAGAGCATTATAGCATGATCCACCTATTTAGAAACACCTTAGATTAATCAAATTTTGAGGAGACGAAACACATGACAGATACAGATAAAAGATAAGTTAAAACCCAAGGGCTTATAGCATGATGGATTGCATAAATCATCTAGAACTACTTAATAGAAGAGGAAGACTCAGAATATGAAATCCAAAATGCACATAACAAGCACTTAATTTATATGGAAAATAATACATAAGGCTGAAATGGCACATATTACAAATTATTTTTAAATGAGTCTTGTTAAGGCTTGGCTAATACAAAACTGAAGCTTCAAATGCTTTTATAATTTCTTGTTTCTCTTGTCCTCCAAAAGCTCCTCCTTTTCTACTCAGAATTAGACACCCCTTTATAGCTATTTGTGGCTCTCTTTCCGATGTCTGGAACTAGGGTTTCTACTGGCAGCATTTAATGATCCTTCCCTTCTGGGTTAGTATCTCAACTACTTGTTGAGATATTTGCAATTTTCTTTTATTTCACCCAACTGTCACCCCTGGAGTCGGTGATAATCATTTCTTGACATGTGGAGAACAAATGCTCACTGGAGAGTCTTTTTCTGAAATCGGATTCCCAACTTGCATCTGAGAGACATGCGGCAGATGTGTGCTATTTTGGGGAGGATTCGTCCTTTTCTTCCTAGGAGGAGTGTTCAGGCGACACGTGGAGGGTGCGTCATGTTTCTACTATGCTTTTTACTTTTCAATCTGTCAGGGAAGGATTCCAAGCCCGAGACAGGTGGATGATGCAACGCTAGGTTGAAATCCTCCCTTGCATTCTTTATACCCAGCTTGCGCTAGCAAGACACGTGGATACTTTCCACATCCAATTCCATACTTAACCAATTTTGAGTTGAGTGATCAGAAAAACAAGGTTCGAGGCGACAACAAAATGGTGATCAAAGAGGTCACTGAAAAAAAAGACTCTATAATTATGGTGACTCACTTAGGGACTCTGCGCTAGTCATAGAAGAAACCAACAATCCCTCTACTTCAAAAATCAAAATGTGGCCCAAAAAATGCCACTCAGAGCCACTGCAAGGCAGCCTGAAATCCAATCCATTCCTCCTCTATTGGGTATGTCCTCCTTTATAATTCCTAGAATTCATGATCTAGCTTGATTATCTCCTTATGCAAGGAGTTTTGGATATTCTGCACCACTACATGCAAGCAAAACTCTAGTTGGACGATAGGGTTTAAAATGGCTTCCACCTCGGCCACACTAGAACTCTCCTTTAAAGATTGAAATATAGTCTTATCTTGATGTTTGGAAACCAGGAGATGTTGAATTTGGTCCTTTGTGAGGACTGTAGAGTCATCGGGAAAGGGAGAAGGGAAGCCTAACTGAACTAGTTTGTCGATGTTCTGTTTCCTATCCTTGATTCCCTGGTGGAGTTACGTCAAGAGATTATGGAATTTGATGGAAGCCTTGTTACATCTCAGAATATGATTGATTTTAGCTGCAATCACTCCCTTGTCTGCAATCCCTACCCCTTCAAGGGTAGATTCTGAAGCATTATAAAGCTTCTGAAACAAGAAGTCTAATTTGGGGACCTTGGTGGAAACTGCGTTGGTGATGGTGGAGGTTGTAGTTACTACACTGGAGCACAATTCTTGTGCATCAGATAGGAATTTGAGTGTGGGGACTAGATCAATTTCCTTAGTGGTGATTCTATCACAATAGGAAGCATATAGTTCCTATATCAATGTTACAATCCCCCCTTTTGGGATTTTCATCCCAATTTGTCTGTCAAATCCTTGACCACATCCTCTGATGATTTCAGCTTTTCCTGGAGGCTATCCGTTTTGGCTTCAATGGCATGCAACTTGGACTGAGCTACAACTACTTCTGCTTTCTTTAAATTAGGCCCCTGTTGGAGGATCCCTTTCTCCTACGAGAGAAAATTGGCCAATGACTCGAAGATGACGAGCTTGTCTGCAAGGGTTTTAACATCAGTCTGAGAAGCCGCAAGGGATTCTAGTGAAGGAAATCCCCTTAACTCCTTACGAAGCTGCTCTATTTCTTTGCTCTTGCCCTTGAGCTCAGCTTGATGGTTGGCCATAGTGGCCTCTACTCTGTGAAGGTTCGATTGTGCCTTCTTCAGTTGATTGTTGAGTTTCAAATAGTCTGTCATGACTACCGTTGCGGTCTCGTTCATTAATTTGACTTTGTCTTGGGGTTGGAACTCTAAGAGGTCTACCACAATGGTACTGATAGAGTAGTCATCAGGTTGCATTTGTCCCACAGGATTGGATACATGGGGAACAAGTTGTGTAATAGTTAAGGATCTCTACTGATGGTCATATAATGACTGCATCTGCTTCGTCACTCCTGCAAATGTTTCTTCTTCTTCTTCACCTTTCTATTGTCTCGAGCAATTTTGGTAGCTTCAGATTGACTTAGAAATTTAAAATAAGAAGAGACAACCCCACCTGCGAATGAGAACCCAGGTGGCAGGCCATAGGGAATGGTTGCTTACGGTTGAGGCACTGAAGTTACTATGGCAGAGGAGGAGCCTACGACCACACAGGGGGAAAACATTGGGATAGCGAAGGAAGGTCGAAAGGGGATGGGGACTTCAGGCAGAGGAAGGGATTGAGTTGGGGTGAATGATAATGGAACACCACTGAAAGGGGAAGATGGTGGTGGAGGAGGAGATTGAAACGGGGCTCTCGGCGGGGGAAGAGGCGGAGGAAAAATAGTAACCACCACGGACTTCAATTTCTTGCGCAGGGGGCTCGACATTGGATCTTCTGTAGCGAACTCGCCTAAAGGAACAGTCATAGATTACAGTGTTGGAGTTTGAGCTTGAAGATTTTGTTGGGGAATGAAAGGCAGGGGTGGAGGAGGAAACTATTGTTTTTGGGGACTAGAGGACTCCGCGGTCGATCTTGCAGACTGCTCTGGAATGACAGTGATCATATCCTCACTTTCTGTATCAGATGCATGCTCCATGTCCCAGAAATCTTCCCACTTTTCATCGTTGGGGATGTCCTCAAAATTCCGAGTGTTCCTACTAATCTCTTGCCTATATTTCCAATAGGCCTCAATCTTCTCCGCGCTCCAGTCCCTCTTTTTCAAGGCCACTCGGAGTCCCTTGGTCATGGTGAGAGCGGGGTCATACTTATATTTTCCTTGGTGGAATGTCTCCCAGATTGGGGTTGGAATGTCCTTGAGCTCAAAAAATGTGTCCAATGACTCCTCATGGGGATTCTACCTCATTTCAAAAAATTCCCTCAGCTCGTGGACGTAGGAGTCGGGGACTTTTTTCTCCACCAGAGTCACGGGCATATTTCCATTTGGGTCATACCTCCAAGAGTCTTGAATTAAAGCAAACCCGTAAGAAGCCAACTTATTCATAAGGTTATGCTTCGCCCTCCATTTTAGTACAGTGACTCATCCTTTGCTCAAGGGGAGATCAAACATAGCCTTCTTCTTCCGACATGCGCCGAATTCAATGTCCAAGAGTACTAGTTTCTTGGCTATCTCTAGGCCTACTACTCACTCTGTGAGGACCTTGGGAAGCATAAAATATTCCTCCTTGAAAGCATGCAGGTGAATCATAGAATTCTCTCTGGCGAAAAAGTAATCATAGGGGTGTAGGGGGTCAGCCAGGATAGATTTCACCAAGTCATTCATCATGTTTTTGATCCCCTCTGGATCAATTTCACAGAAGCTCCAAAATGGTAAATTGATCACACCATTGCAATCACCTCGAGATTCTGAGAAAATTTCATATATAACTTGAGCTTTGGTTTTGAGTGGAAGTGCCTCAAAAATTAGCTTGAATGCAAACTGTCTCTTCTCCTCCTTAACACAGTCTTTGTCTAGGTGTTGTTTAAATAACACTGAGCTCTGTTTCATCCCATTCATTCTTGTAGCTGAGATGGTTGGGCGGATAAGCCTTTGGGACCGGAGGTTGTGGGTTCAAAACCCATCCCTTACCATTTTGTCGGTGGGTTTTGGCGCATGGCGTGGAGAGATAAGGGAGTACGTGGAATTTTGGAGGATTTCATGCCAAAATTTTTAGGAGAATGATTAAACAGTTAGCACAGAAATGTGTGGAAAGTATAATACACTGCGTAACAATTAAATATGGTATAATGCATTGGAGTTTAAACCATAGATGATTAATGTGGAGAGATAAGGAGGTGTATTGGTTAAATTCAAACCATATGACTTGGAAATACAATTTATTATCACAGAGGAAATACAATGAAGATTTGTAATCTTCCAAACCTTCCTGGATGTCCTGTACTTTCTTCTCTACAAATTTCTCTTTTTTTCTCAAAGGAAACTTCTCTCTATTCTCAATTAGATTCTACCTTATAAACCTTATATGCATCTACAATCTTAGGGCACTTTTGCTATGCAATTACAACCATTACATTCACTTTACAACTAAAGATATATCTAATTCCCGTAACTTAATTATAATAGTCACGCACAAGCAACCAATGTTGGTTAGCCTTAACCTCGATGCCAGTTAGCCCTAACTGATGTTAGTTCCTCCTTTCCTGACTGATACCGGTCCATGGGTGACCGACGTTAGTTACTGTGTATTCCAGCAAGTTTGCAAAAGCATGTCAATGAAGCGATTAAGCTCCACAACTCAACATCCCCCTCCCTCTTCTTTGTAGACCCCTTACATGATAGCCCACTTCTAACTTATTTTTCCAGTAGAGCACCTACACGACACCACACTTCTACTTTTTTTTTTTTTCCAATTACTCAAAATGAAAGTACCTCCTCTTTCAAGACAACCCACCTTTACCTCTTTTTTTCTCAATTAATCAAAATGAAATTTACTCTCTCCTACAAGATAATGCACTTCAACCTCTTTTTTCATCAGTTTCTCAATATGAACATTATTGACCTCCTCCTTCAAGATAGCCCACTTTCTACCTTTTTTTTCTCAAATATTTAAAATGAAAGTTACTCTCTCCTACAAAATATCCCACTTCTATCCTATTTTTCCAATTACTCAAGATAAAAGTTACTAATCCTCTCCTCTTTGTATACTCCTTACAAGATAGCCTGCTCCTACCTCTCTTTTTCCCTTTACTCAAAATGAAAGCTACAAACTTCCTCCTACAAGATTTCCCACTTATAAATTGTTTTTGCCAACCACTTTAAAATGAAAGTTAATGACCTCCTCCTACAAGATACCCACTTCTACCTCTTTCTTTCCCAGTTACTCAGAATGAAAGTTACTAATTTCTTCCTACCAAATAGCCCACTTCTACCTTTTTTTGCCAACTACTCAAAATAAAAGATACTAACACCCTCTTCTTTGTAGATCTTGTACAGGATGACACAATTCTAACTACCTTTTGTCAATTAGTTAAAATGTAAGTTACTTAGCTTTCCCTCCTCTTTGTAGACCCCTTGCAAGATGGTCCCCTTCTAACTTTTATTTTTGTACATAATTTTTATACAAGATAGGCCACTTCTATCTCTTTTTTTAATAGCAATTTCTTATAATGAACGTTACTCACTCCTACAAGATAGCCCACATCTATCTTTTTTTTCCAATTACTCACAATAAAAGTTACTAACCCTCTCCTCTTTGTAGGCCCCTTGCAAGATGGCCCGCTTCTAACTACTTTTTTCCAACTACTTAAAATGAAAGTTATTTAGCCATCTCTCTTCCTTTTCGTAGACCACTTACAAGATGGCCCACTTCTAACTTCTTTATGGCAACTACTTCAAATGGAAGTTCCTTAACCACTTTTCTTCCTCTTTGTATGTAGACCCCATACAAGATGGTCCACTTCCAAATTTTTTTTTCCCATAGACCCCTTACATGATAGCCCACTTCTACCTTAATTTTTGGTATATTCCCTTAGAAAATAGCCTACTTTTAACTTTTTCTTTTTGTCAACTACTTAAAATGACAAAATACTTAAACCTTCTCTTTGTACAAAAACCCCTTGTAAGATGGCCCACTTCTAACTTCTTTTTACCAACTACTTAGAAAATTTACTTAACCACTCTTCTTTGTAGACTCCTTACAAGATGGCCCACTAATTACTTTTAGCTAACTACTTAATATAAAGTTACTTATATCTCATTTTTGTATGTAGACCCCTTACAAGATGGCCCACTTCTAACTTCTTTTTATTAGACCCTTCTCTTTGTATACATCTTACAAGATGGCCCACTACTAACTTCTTTAAGCCAAATTATTAAAAAGGAAAGTTACTTAGCCCCTTTTTTGTAAACACCTTACAAGATGACCTAGTTCTAACTACTATTAATCAAGTATTTAAAAGAAGGTTTCTTACCCCTCCTCTTTCTAGACCCCTTGTAAGATGAACCGCTTCCAAATCAAAGTTCAATATTTTGACAAACACAAATCCACATATTTGTCTAATAAGAGAGATTTTAACGATTTTAAACAAAAAGCTTGTGAAAAGGGAAAATTGTTTTTACTATAGTATAAAAAAAACTTCAAACAAATAGGAAAAATTTAATAACTTAATGTTGAATGTCTTTGTATATCCTTAAAGTATATCATACAAAATTTGAGGCACATACTAAATACTATTAATTTTATATATTGAAACAAATTCCAATTGAAATAAATCTAGCCATCTATACAAAACAAATCATCATATCTAATAGTGTACATAAACCATATTACTATAATATTAGCAATCATACCATAAAGGTGCAATGGATACACCGAAGGTGGCACACTAGGGTGGATGGAGGAAAAGCTAGGTGGCACATGAAACATTTGATTGGGCATGCAAAGAGCTCCACGTAGAGACAAATGTAGAAGCCACCCCTACATGGTAGAGTACTATTTAACAAGATGGCTATCAAATCATTGTATGTCGAGACATGATGACAATGTAGTGTATATGTGAAAGAGAACACAAATTAATAACAAAGATGAAAACTAGACCAAAAATGAAAATGAAAAGTAAATAATATGGTGAAGAAGGATGGTCGAAATATGTGAATATGATAGGAAGGAATGAAGGAGGCATGAAGAAGTTAAAGTTGAAGGATTGAACCTGAAACATTGGAGGGAGAATGAAAAAAGGGACCAAAGGAGGAGAATTTTCAGGTTTGGGAATCTAATGGAGGAAACACAGAGGATCCTCTTTTTTTTTTTCCAACAAATACATGCAGACCATGACTTGAATAATAAATTCATTTGTCCTATTACTACCAACTTGAAAAACCCTACAATCATGAAAAGTAAACATAAATACATTGGGCAAACAATTTTGCTTCTCAACTACTAAAGTGATGGAGAGGCATTACACCCTACCACTCACCACTTATTAAGTAAGCTTAGGACATTGTAAATAATTATTATCTTAATTGGAAAAAAAAAACGAAAACCATTTGTTTTTAAATTTCTTCCTCTATGACTTTGTGTGCGCAGGTCAACATCATCAATAATGGAGTACATTTAATAAAAATTCATATGAAGGGGAAAATGTTGACATGTGTCCATCTTTCAAATTCACTTGATCAAATGTAATATTTAATTTACAAATAATGTTGTGGTGTGTTCATGTTTCAAATTTCATTTGACCCCCCAAGGGTAAGTAAAGGGAAAATAGCTAAAATCTATACAAATCTGCACAATAGACAAAAAAACACTTACAAACGTGACAATTTTTTTACGATGAAATGCCTTCTTGTCACACAGATTGGCCTGTAAATGAACATTTTCTAGAGACGTTTGGGCTCTACACTAAATCTGTAGGAAGAATTCACACTTTTGACATGCGCAATTAAAATTTGAATACCAACATAGTTTCATTTTTACAGATCCAACTAAGTTGAATTTTGGCCTTCACATTATCAATGGTGTCGGATCTCTCCACTTCCAGAGTAATGATCTTCCCAATCAAAGTCTTCAAGAAAATTTGCGTACCAAAAAATAAATTATTTATCATGCGGGATTGCCAATTTTCCACCAATATGTAGTTAAGATATGTCTTAGCTTATATTTTTTCTTTGAAATGTTTAATTAGAGAGAAAGTCATATTTTGCATTGATTTAAAATAATAAATTTGAGTTACACTACAAGTATAGTGGAAACCAATACTTGAACATGAATGATAATGATTGAATATTGAATTTTTAATATTTGTATATGGATGAGAGGTCTTACATGTCATGATGTGATTAATAATAATTATGTCGAGGAGTCACTCTCTCTCTCTCTCTCTCTCTCTTATCCGCCTTTATTAGTTCCTGCCAAAGGCAAGATAATATGTATACCTTTCATCCAATTAATTATATTAGGTGAGCCAATGTTAGGTGAGCCAATAATATATGTAAGATTTTATTTTTTTGCCAATGTCAAGATTGTTAATGTATAAATTTTGCATTTGACATAATTACATAAATATATTTTTTGATAAATTATTTTTTTTGTTATTTTGATTGGTTGGAAAGAATGATTTAATTAATTTTTACCTTTGTTGAGGTAGATAGTTTTATTTTTACTTTAAACCAAAAAATTAGAAATTGCCAAGTGGCTTAACATTTATTAATGTCTATCAATCTGTCATTTATCTAGCTTTGAGCGATTTCCAAGCTTTTAAATAGGAAATGACAACATTAAATGAGACATATGCATTGATATTGGAAATCGTATATTAAAATTATAAGTATTTGGTTTTGGCACATTAAAATTATCTCCTTCATGGCTTTTACATTGGAATTAATTGGGTGGTATTATTTTGATATGGATGGTTGTGTTGGTGTGAATGATGTAATTAAGCTCTGACATATATCAATGTTGTCTGAGACTTTTTCCTTACCTGCTATATTCCTCATATTTGGACCGTCTGAAATTCTTATTTGCCTTTAACATTTTGGTATTTAAACACTTATTTGCCTAGAATTATGACAATCTCCACCTAAAATAGTTGTAACCAACAACTAGAATGGTGTAGTCAAATGGTGACTAACACCTAGAATAGTGTAGTCAAGTGTACACCTAATCAAGCATATCCCATAAGTGTAGGGAAACTCCAAGTGATGTGGAATAGATCATGAGTAGAATAATACAAATAAAGCAAGGAAAATAAATCCTACACTAATATGTTATGCCCTTTGGCCTAAATCGATGGTGGATTTGTTTTGGTTCTCTATTTGGCTCAACTTAAGCTCATTAGAGTATTATTTTCTTTCCTCACCATGTATTCTCTTTGGCACTACTCGGTCCATTGTTGGATCTCCTTGAGCTCAGACCACGAGCTCTTTTTTCCCTTTCATGACACTTTTTCTGCTAGCTTGGCACTTCGTCTAAGTGATGTTTGATTTTATTTAGATCTGAAAGTTGTCCAAATATCTGCTGCATATTTTCAGTTCCATCATTAGGTGTTTACAATCATGACCTCCTAGGTGTCTACAAATCTTCTACGCTGCCGCAGGAAACTGCACGATAAGATTGCAGTACAAGTGACAAGGGTGCCACAATTGATGTCATGGACAAATTGCGGAGCTTGATCGGTCTTGTGCTCTATGCCAAATCCATCTTATTCGAGGAAGGGGAGGAAGAAAAAGAAGAGGAAGAGGAATACTGTGAACTGGTGTCATTTTTTATGGGATTTTTCTATATACACAAGTAGAAATGATATATCCAATGTATTGTGGTTAATCATTTAAATTTCTAAAATGCAAATATATGAGTCATCTTGGGATGTTTTAGTTTCATATATTATTCTCCTTATGTGTTTTTCATGTTCCAATGACATATACTTTCTACATATTGTTCCAAAATGGTGAAATTAGTTTGGTTTAAGTTCGTTGATGTCTAGGTTGAGTCTAGTTTCTACTAATATATCTTAAATAGAGGAGCCAATATGAGGGTTAGTTGAAATATAACAAGATGTAGTGGATTCTTTAGCAACCAGATTGCTCTAAGATAAGAGTAGAACCCATTTCTAGTTCCATTTTAATATCTTCAAATTCATTTCAGGGTAGGGTTTCAACCTCTGGTTTTGCATACACTATGCATATACATTATCACATGACAAGTTTTCAAAACTAATACTATTATTAGGATAAATGTTTGGTTAGTTTTGGTATTTTTTTTGCATAGTTTTAAAATTTGAGTTTCTTAAGGACAACATTTGATGCTCTTCATCAAGCTTGGATTTTGCAAGGTGTTTAGACATTTTTATTCATTTTAGACATCAAAATACAATCACTTTTAAAATATGACCATCATGATCAATACTAAAAATTATAATTTAAACATCAAAATGACATTTATATTACAAATATAATTATATAACCATCACAATATGTGTGTTTGTGTATTAAATTTATAATAATTAAGAAAGTTAGTAAATTAATTACTATATTATATATATTTAGGAATTCATGAAAATTATAATATAAATAAAAATAGAAAATTCAAAATATATAGAAACTAAAAAATAGAATCTTAGTATCTTATTAATGATTATGAAATAGAAACATATTTCTTTTTTACTTTTATTTGATTTTTTATTTATATTTTTCTATGATTTGAATTTGTAATTATTTTATTATTATTATTTGTTTGATTTTTTACAAATTAAAATTAGAAACTTCAAACTTCCCAGTTCCATGGATGATGGATTCAGGACACAACATATAATGAAAACTTGAAAGCAATATTTTGGAGACTGTTATATTGAAGGCAAAGTGGACTTCATTTTTGGGGACGCAACGACATTGATTGAGCATTGTCACACTCACTGCAAGGCCAATAGATGGTTTACAACATAGAGCTATAGATTTGTGAATGATTCCACTGGATTTTTCTTACTCAGGTAATATTATTAACACTCTTAAAAACCTTTTCTTGCAACATAATTCCTATATTAAACACATTTCTGACCACTCGACATACAACTTACAAAAGATTATGTTTAACGATTAATACATTGTCTAAATGCAAGGTTTCCTGATCTTTCTATTTTCAATGCAGTTAAATTGTTTAGTCCCTCACACTATTCACATGATGTTTTGGTTAGAGAAAATAATTCAATGCATTGGCTTGACAAAATTTTCCAACATTTACGGTGGATTGTTTGTACTAAAGGGATGGATATTCCATCATTTGACATTGAGGCTTTTAAAAAAGAGTTGCATCAATTTATTGATACACTCTACTCAAGGTGTGAGGAACTTTTTGTTAGAGAAGCATGAAGGGTTTTTTGTATTTCTAAAAGTTGGCAAACCAACTTTCTAAACATGTTAAAACTATGAAAAGATATAATTATGATTCCTGCCACTACAACAACATGTGAACAAGGGTTTTCAACGTAAACCCTTACTAAAGATATAAGAAGATCAAAGATAGAAATTGGAACATTGGATGCACTCATGTGAGTATCACTAAATGAACCTTATCCTTCTATGATAGACTATGAGAAAGTGTATGACATTTTGAGAGGGGAAAAACAAAAAAGGTCACAGAATATTTTGTGAAAGCATGGTTGATCAATGTAAGTTTTAGCTCTTTGATAAACTCATTTTATCTAAATAAAATTTGTAGTGATGTTATATTTCACATGATGTTTATATTCTGCTAAATATCTAGAAAAAATAAATTTGAAACAATATTATTGTTGAGGAGTCACATATTGTCATGTATGAGAATGTACCATGTTATAGTTGTATTCCAATTTTTATTTGTTTTCCATCCTAACACGTTGAAAGTGGTAGGATGTCATTCATTAAATCTAAAATTTGATAAGAGGTTGAAAAGACGCTAAAAGGCATGGCCAAATGGAATTTCAAGTTCCAACATTTGACAAGCGTCATAGGTTTGATCTAATGAACCTTAAATCAGCCACCTAGAGAATCTCTATGTTGTTTAGAAACCTTAAATCAATTTTATACGTAATTTTTTAGTGTCCACTTGGAAAGGAGTAAATGATTTTGCTTGTGCATAATTTAATAACTGTGGAGTGGTTATGTGTAGTATAGTATTATTAGTTATCAAAATTAAAGTTAACATTTATCTATCATTTTCATATTTAAAATCTAGAAAAAATGGTAGTCAATAATACAAGTTAAATTTGTAAATTGGCAAATAAAATGGTGATGTGTACGTTGTTTCAAAAGGGTGATTTATTCACAAGTAACAACTCATATTAATTTTCTTTGTATTTAAAAGTACCTAATTTTTATAATAGATTGAGTATTTCTAAAGGCGACACAATTGGGCACTAGATTACATAGTTTAATGGAATCTCTGCGTAATTTTTGAAGGGAACATATAGATTCAACAATACAAAGTATGTAAAGAAACTAAACGAGTGAGCACCTTCAGCTAAGAAACTATGGGTAAGGGCCATCCACGTTGTCAAAATCACCCAGGGCACAACCTTGGCCTCAACCGTTTAACTCTCCATGTTGGGTATCTTTAGGCCTTGCACTGAGCAAGACTTGATCCCTAGTGGGCTTGATGAGAGCTAGCATCATCACCAATAGACCAATTGCCTTTCGATAAAAGTACCTAAATTTATTCCCTCGGAGATGTATTTTCCACATAATTTAAATGCGCAATAGAAAATATGCACATTAAAAAAATGATTATCGATTAAAGGGTATTTTGTTAAATAATATGATAGTAACATGACTCTTATAGCCCCTTAACTTTGGGTTCACACTCATTGGCTCCTTTCCCCTAGTGATCTCAAAGGCAGTAAGGTGGGTGTTCATTGTTAGGTTCAGACAAAATTTATATATTGTGTGCCAATTAATTAACTTCTAACCTATGCATAGGAATCTTGGATGGCAGTGGTTTTTAATTTTTTTTACCTTTCTTTGTGTGTAATATCAACTTACATACATGCATGATTTAATTTATAGGGTAGAAAACTAAGTTAAGCTTCTATGTTGCAAGCAATGATGAGTAAAGGATATGTCGCAAGTAGACTTTGGTTGCATGGAACTAGATCTAGTAGAGTTAGAAATGTCAAGGTTCATGGCCTATAACATCTAGTATGGGTCCTTGTAGGCCTTTGTAGGCCTCTCCCACATCACCAACTCCTACCCTATGACTAATCAGACCATTGTGATTATCGAGACCTTTACTACCCTTAAGGCTGAAGTTAAAAGGTGCACAAATTTTTCTCCATTAAGGTGAGTTTTTAATAACAAATTCCATGGTTTAATGCTCATTTTAGTTGGTGAATCTTGGAAGAGGTTAGGAGCATTGTTAAAGTTTGTGAGGTTTGTTGTTGTGTTGAATAAGCTTGGATCTAAAGTGAGTGCATTAAATATCGATTGTAATCTTTAATGGATTAAGTTTGTGTACATTATAGAGTTGACTTGGATTGCATCTTTGAATTGTGTAGGTTTAGTTCGACTCGAGAACAAAATTTTCATTAGATATGAATGATTCCATGCTATTGTAGTTGATTTGTTACTTGGGTTTTTTTAAAAGTATGATAATTGTATGGATGTAGGAACCCTCTGTCATATGGTTAAATAAGATCCATTACTGTGATGAATGCTAAAAGGGTGGTTGTTGCCTATGGATGTGGAGATGTTGGCAAGGATTATGCTACAACCACGAAGGATACTTGAGTTAGGGTGATTGTAATAAAGATTATCCCAATTTGTACTCTACAAGGTTTAATGGAAGGAATCCTTGTTTTGACCATGGAAGACATGTTAGACATTGTTGATATCTTTGTGACAACCACAAGTAATAAGGAAACTTTTATGGTTGATCACATGAGGAAAATGGAGAAAAACATCATTGCTTTCAACATTGGTCACTTTAGAAATGAAATTGATATGTGCATGGATTTGAAACCTACCTTGGTGATAAAAAGGTCCATCAAGCCTTAGACTAATTGGTGGGTATTTCTTGATACTAATAATGACATCGTTGTTTTGCTAAGGGGAATCTCATGAACTTTATTTCTACTACTAGACACTAAAGTTTTGTCATGTCTTGCTCCATCATGAACCAGGTGAGTCTTCTTGATACATTTCCATTATTTTTATAATGTTATATTGTAATGGCATTCAATTGATGTTTGTTTGAAAGTTTCTATTTTTATTTTTTTATGACTGTGAAGTGCTCCATGAGTGGATGAAAAATTATTATTAGCTTTGAAATGAGAGGAAAACTAGAAATAATCAAAAGTTGTACATGCTTCTCAAGGATATAGATGAGAAGTTGATTGCACTGCACTTGCCCCACTTTGTGGCCAAGCTAAGAAATCTTTCTCGGTATCAAGCCTACATAAATCAATGTGCTTATTGAGGGGCCTTTCAAGCTTTCCTACTACCAATAGTGATCGAGCAAGGACCTTTGACATAACATAATAGTGTAGGGGAGGTGCTTTGGAAATATGTCTTAGGAGCACTAGCTATTTTTAGCTTCTCCATGGTATTACATGTGTATCTACTTAATTTATTATAGTAGTGCATGTGGTTTGTGTTTCTTATTATTGTAGTCACTAAATCACACACTAAATATATACATATAACATCTACATATGTCATTTATATGCATGGTTCCTAAGCAAGAGAATCGTTCGTTAATACCCCTTTACTTTGCTTTGACATTGTTTTTATCATTTTCATCTTTATTGATTGTTATTTTTGGTTGAAAAATATAGTTTTGCATATCATGTGACATTTTACTCAGCTATGATTTCATTGTTGTATCCTTTTGAGTCTTTGTATAGGACAACCCATTAGGTAAAGGAGCGCCCAAGCGCTACTATCCCCTCTAGGCACTTTTTTCCTTTTTGTCTCTATTTTCTATATTTCAAGTCTTACTTCTTTATTGTCTTATTTTATCACCATTGGTTAGCCTTTCACTTGTTAATGAAAAAACTTGAGCAATCGAATCATACACACACACACACACACTCTCTCTCTCTCATACACACACACACCCACAAAAATTATCTAAACTCATTAGGGGGAAAGAATTCAAGAGACATGTAAATCTACAAGGAGCTAATATTTTCTATCTACCACACCAAGTACTACATTTTGGACTGCATACTTCACTATAGAGGAGGATTTATTTTTAATTCCATACAACACATTCACATTTGGAGTAAATTAGGTGTAGCCCGTTATCTCTTTGTGTGACTCGCATTAGGGCATCCTAGCTTAAGGGACATCATTCTAATCACACACACATACACTAACACAGCATTGATTCAGAAATGTAGTACAACATTTGGTGAAAATCACATTGGGGTGATTGTTGAGGTTAGTTCAACTTAATCATATGCATATTTTTATTCATATAATGTGTGCTTGAGTATTTCGCAAGTATCTAGGGTTTATTTTTCAAGTTACATGTGTGACACAATGAAGCTGATGCGACATATAATGAATAGGGAGTTATATTGTATAACACAGAAAGAACACGATTTGAAGGTATTCTGTAAACGCCATTGCCTAGAACAAATATTAGTACCTAGATAGTGTTGTCCCCTTATAAGAACTTCTATCCCTAATAGTTTCAGAATTAGTGCTTACACAATCCAAAATCTACCTTTCCAACTTGTTCACCAGTCTAGACCTACAGTTACAAGATGAAGCATTCTTTATCTCCTATCTTTCACTCTTTCTTGCATTTCCTTTTTTTGATCTTTCTTGAGCGTTGTTATATCTATTTAATCAACAATGTCCTTATCTTAGATTTAATTTTGTTAAATCATTTAGTGAACTTGATAACTATGTCCATGTGTTGGATCCATTCTTCATTTTCTTCTTCCTAAACCATGGAAGATTCTCCTACCTTCATCCCTGCTCATGTCTATTCCCTGAATATTATCATAACTGAATATATCCTTGTTACTATGCAGTATCCACCTCATTACACACATACCTATATATATATATATATATATATATATATATATATATATATATATATATATATATATATATATATATATATCACTCTATCAATGTTATTACTACCTATTATAATAGGGAACCTTTGCATCTTCCTACCTCTATTCCTCCCCCTCTTAGTGTACCACTTCCTCAACCTGTTGTTTCATATAAAACCTATGATATCACTGAGAAATTAAAGAATACCCCAACTAATATATCTCTCTTCAATCTATTACAGTAGACCCTTGATTGTCACCACACCTTAGAGGCTTCCATTTGCTCTATTCAAATACAAATCAATGATCCACCGATAAATTTTGCTTATATCATGCATATCACCAATTCTATCACATTTTTTGATGAGGACCTTCCTCCCACGTCTTCCCTTGATTGTCCTCTACTTATTATCATGGATCGTATTCAAAATTTCCAAATTAAGCATGTACTTATTGATAATCACTCCACACTAAATATTTTCCATTTATCCTTACGTTCCCAACTCCACATTCCTTATAGTGTGATTTATAATTATACTACTATTGTTCATGGCTATGATACTACTACTTGTACATGCATTGGCACCATCATTTTAGAGTTGCAAGTCAGAGATGCACTTTTTACACCCTCTTTTATGTCATGGATGCCCCATTGCAATACAATATGATCCTTTGTCAACCTTAGATACATGTTATACAATTTTTTCCTCCTGTGCATGCTTCCTCAACGATAGTTTCTGTAATGTAACGTGAAATGTTGTAGACTACCCCTTCAGACATCTTTTTAGCAATGTGCAGAAATATGTTATTCACTTGTGAGCACCTTTCCTGGTTATTTAGCTTAGTAACAAGATGTGTGGTTACTTGCACAACTGAATACTTCTTCAGTTTATCTATGTCCATGCTGCACAGACCCTTTGTGAACCCCAGTTCCTTTCTAGTCTCCAATATTGGGGCCATGTCTATTAAATCATCTCTCAAATCTTCTCCTGTGCCCTTCGATCTTGTTACTATGGAGATGAGCGTAGCTGAAATTTTGGCTATGTATCCTGCAAAGTAGAAAAAATCTTCATGTACTATGCTCATGATCCACTGGTACCAGGGCTCACATTTCCCGAAGTAAGGGAGCTCGTATAGCTGGTAAACTCCAATCTTCTTCAAAATCTTCTCACCAGCATCGTCATACACTGGCATGTCCTCCGCCATGTGTTTATTTTTCTTTGTGTTCAACAAGGCATCAAGCTCTTTCTTATTCTCTATGGTACAATGATTGTACTCACTCATCTTCTTCTTATGTGAGAATCCCATTCCTGGCCTATGATAACCCCCTCTAGATATTGTATTTTAGAAAAATTGATTCTGGGAGCCATCTCCTCTTCTTCTACGACCACCTTCTTCTTTCCCTTCACTCATGTTACAACTTGCTTTCTTGGGTGCCATTTATACCTTACAATCCTTTATAGATACTCACCTCTTGAATTCTATAATGTGCGAATCAAACCCTAGCTCAATTTAGCATGCCCTAGGTGAAATCATGTGCCCTCTCTCCTCTCTGTCACCTTGCTTCACTTAGAACCCTTCACCACCGGGGACAAAATCTCTTTCTACGCATAGATCTCTTTGTCACGACTGGATACACACCTCTCGCACCTCAATTCGATCACTTGGCTCTTCACACTTAGCTCTTTTTCAAATACTGTTAATCACAATGGTAAAAATGAACTCACATCCCCTCCTTATATAGATTTTCAAATTTTTGATGCATTCTTTACTCCTTCACCTACCAAATATTCTCTCATTAATTGACCAATTCCATCCTTTCCGCCCATTACATCTTAGCGCCCCAGCTACAACCTTCTAGCGTGCCTTCCTACCCTCTAGTCATAGACTTCTCTTCAATGCACTTCCTTGCACTTGAGTACCTTGTCACTGCACCTTCCATTGTGTTGGTCTGAAAAACTATCGGTTAGGCAGGTTGTGGGGAAATAGGCCAACAGTGTGCAGGGCATAGCCCCTCTTTGAGCTAGAAAAGTGAAACTGGTTTATTGCTATTCTATTAAACAGGAATATGTGCAAATCTACACTATTCTAACTTCATGGGGTTTGGGATCTCATCCCAGTAGAGGTAGTTTCAACAACAAATAGAAAGGTAGGAAGGAAGGAAGAGAGGAAGGTAGATCTGAAGGAAGAAAATAAATGAATTCCAAAATAGAAAGGTCAGAAGGTTTATGCTTTGGGCCGGTAGTAAACAGAGCCAAACTTACTTGCATAAATGAATAAAGCAATACTGATGAACATATGACAATATAAATAATGAATCCTATAGAATAACAACAAAGATCTAACATAAGAAAGATCTAATACAAATAACACACATATGGAGCACAAAGTCTAGATATGTATATTAATAATCCTTCTGTTACAAGAAAGCACAAAGTCTTTCTCTCCTCACTTCTCTTTTTCATACAAAAATATCCACCTGGAATACAAAAAGTATTCCAGTATTTATAGAAGGAGAAGAGAGAAGAAGACAAAAGAAAACCAACCAATATTTACAAAATATCTAAAAAGTCAAAAGTTGACTTTGGGAAAGTTTTTGGAAGGCAACATCCCATGGTGCAACATGGATGATGTCATCGTAAATGCCAACATACTTTTTAAATATTTTTATAAAAATGATCAAAGCATACAGAAGAGGAGGAACTATTCCTCTTCATCTCTTTGCTTAAACGGAGTGTCTTACTTCTGATCAGGAGATGCGATGTGACACTGAGCTCGGTATTCCATAAACTTGTTGATCATTGGCTGAAGTTGATTATGATCTAGACCTTTGAAATGGTCGCTAATGACTTTGCAAGTTTATTTTTCATTCCTGAGCTTGTCAGGTAGCCTGGCGTACTCCTCGCATGCATCGATCAAGAATCTAATGAAATCATGACAGGTCAAGAGGTTATTGATAGACTCTCTATTGAAAGTGACCTCTGGTGCCAAACCTTGAGTTACTATAGCCTTGAAGCATTAGAGTTGGTCGCTTGCTTCCCTCAAGGTGAACGATTCACTAAGCATCTCTGGAGACATTTTTCTAACTATCTTCTCCATGTTATATTTTGCATCCAGGGATTCATCCTTGATTTTATCTATCCTCTCCAGGATATATTCCATTTGATCAACCCGATAATCTAATGCAATGAGAGCTTTATTATGTGCCCACGGGTGATCAATGACGTCGACCTTCAATAGGTCGTCAGCTGAGCAGTTAGCCATTTGTTGGAATGTTTTATGTTGCAACCTGGCATTGTCTAACTCCTCGGAGAGGAAACCTACTACTACCTGTAGCTCCTTATTTTCTCGATCTATATCCTGGTATAGCACTGTGAATTTCTTAATCATTTCCTCACTATCTCTTAGGATTCGCTCAATCTAGGAGGATATTGTTGTGCCTTGTTCTCTAATCTTAGCATATTCATTTATTTTATCTTGACTGAGAACTTCATTGGGTTTGGCGACAGTCATAGGAGGAGAGTTTCCCATTCTCTACAATGCTTGGAGAAGATGTTTTTTCTGCTCCTTGAGTATTCTCTTCTCCTCTTTTGCTTCTTGAAGTTTCTTGCAGAGGGCATCTACTGCAGAAAAGGCCTCTCCTTGTAGGCTTTCAGATGAGGTTCCCATTATGACTTGATTCACTGTGAATTCTGTAGGAGACAGATCCTTCTTTTCTTTGGTGGGATCCGGATATGCAATCTCCACGACTCTCTCTCCCGAAGTGCTTTTTGAAAAGTGATTTATCACTTTCTGCTTCTTGTGTCTCTTCTTCAGAATGATAGAGAAGTCCAGGGGTGCGATGGGAACCTTTCTCTTGTGCTGGCTCAGATGATCAGAAATCCATCTTGGAATTATGGGAGTGGGGGTAGAGGGAACAAAAGAAGAAATGGGGGTGAAAGGGGAAGCAAATGAAGAGGCTACCGGGAAGAACATTGAAACACTTGGTGGTGGCATCGACAAGGATTCCAATGCACTGCTACTCATGGGGCCTGGAGTTACTACAAGAGAAGAAAAGTTCATGGAAACAAAAGGGATCTGTAACTGGATGGAAGGAATACTGGGTGATAGATCCGCAAGAGAGGAGAAGATGGAAGAGGTGGGAGATAGAAGGGAGGAAGGAAAGGGAGAAGATACATCTATAGGAATGAATGCTTGAACAACATGGGGAGGGGAAGAAATGGAAGAAGGCACACTTGGTACCTCTGCAGTTGTAGCTGTGATAACATCCTGAGTGGATGTATCTGTTGAAACCTCTATTGTTTCTCCTTCTTTACCTAGAGACACCAGGTCGACCATTTACTTCTCAGAAGTAGAAGGATGGATTTATGGAGCTTCTTCTTATTTACTTGATTCTCCCTGCTTGTCTTTTCCTTTTCCCTTTGGTACTTGGGCTGGTCTCGGAGCTGCTCTACCTATAGGAGAAGTAGTGAAGTCTACTCCGAGGTAGGTGATACCATTCTGTTTACACCAATGTTTGGTAAATTGCAACATGGGCTTAACCCTCTCCTGAATGGTCTTTGGTGCCTTGGCCCTGTCAATATCGGTAAATGGCCAATCATCCCCATCCGTGTCAAGGTAAAATTGATCAATTTCTTGATCAGTCAATTGGAATCCCTTTGGAATGATGTTAACGCCATAATGTTTGATCTCTTCCAGGGCTAACCGGGAGTGATCCTTTCATCTGATATCTATCTTGTGTTTCAGGTCAATCCAAATGTCCTCAATATCAAGAACATTGATAGGATCAATCTTTGCCTTTGGGAGGAAAATCCGGTAGTCGAAGGTCAGCCTTGCAGGGAAATTATGCTTTAGATTCAACAATTATAGCTTGGCATACATCTCCCGAGATTTGGCAAGTGTGGTACAGGTGTATCAGCCAATAGTAAGGGGGAATGGGGTTCCTCCCTTCTTTCTCTTCATGCATCTCTCATGGTAAGTGACCAGTTGCCTTGACAAATCTAAGGGGATTAGCTTGGGCCCTGCATACCTTGGTAGCTTTGTCGGTTCACCCTCAAAATTCATCACTCTGAGGTATGTGAATGTGGGGAATTGTGCGAACAATGCCCCCCATTTCTTCGTAGTAGCAATCACACTCGGGCTGGTCCGACTGTGTCTCATATTCAGCCTCAGTAGGTAGATCACCTCATAGAAGAAGGCGTCATTGATTTTAGATAATTGGGCGATGCTGGCCTTGAGCTTTAGTTATGGGTAGAACTCATATATTTTAACCTGGGGCCATACCCCATTTTGAGCTAACCCTGCGAAGTATCTTGCTGATGCAGCAACATATACAACATAGGAATTCATGTAGAACTTCCCAGTTGTTAGGACTTGTTGAAGCTATTGGGAGATGGTGTCACTAATGATTTCTCCCCAGCCGAAGCGTTGATCAAGAAAATTCTTGCTCATGGTTTCAAAATACCTGAGCATCCATTTGTGGAAATAATGGGCATCAGGGAGCCCAAATACTGTGTTCAAGAAGGTGATTGTATCACTTAATTCCTCATTGAAGTCACTCCAGTGGATGGTCTGTAGCCATCTACTTACCAGCTTCTTGTTTTTCACATAGAGCTCGTTCATCATTTGCATGCATTTGTCCTCGTTGTCATCTCATGCCTTCGTGCAGTCTTCTAGACTTATGGCGACATAATGGAAATGATGAGGCATGCCTAGAGTTATCTCGAAATGACGAGCAGTGAGGTCAATGATTGTCTTTCACTCTTTGTCCTCGACACATCTAGTGTCTTTGTTGTAGCACTGTACAACCAACATAATGAATTTATTATTCACAACACTGACTGGCAGCCCAGCTGCAAAGTGCAATCCACTACCCACTAGCTTGTTCATCCATGGGCCACTACTAACGTAGTTGGTTCTGGCCTAGAAATCATCCATATCAATGTGCCCCAACTCAGAGTCTCTAATGTTGAGGTTGCTCTATGCATATGAGTCAGGAATCTTGACTTTATGATATTTGTACTTCATCTCTTGCTCTGACTGATTTGCTTTAGCTTTAGACTGTGTTGGTTTCTTGCTTGATGAAGACATGAGTGAGCTCAAGGATGGCTATTGTTGTTCTGCAAGAAGAATCAAGGAGGTCCAACACAGAAGAGCCATGTCAACCATCATGTTATTCATAATGAAATCTTGCAGAAAGAAGAATGAGTAATTATAAGGCTTAGGGTGCAAGGTGCAGGTTCATAGCATGCTGCAGAAGCCTTTTATTGCTGGGCGCACTTTTGAAGATGTCAACATGCAATAATTTGTGCCCGTGTTGACAAGAGAAAAGTTGCGCTTAGTAGAAGGGCACAATTTTTGGGATGTCGACATGCAATTTCTAGCGCCAAAGGGTAAAGTGCATTCAGGAGGATGTCAACATGAGGAAAAGTGTGCTTAGTAGAAAGGGCACAATTTTGCAAGTTGTTGCACGAAAAATTTTAGCACCAAGGAAAGGGCGCGGGGCATGGGTTAGCAACAGACAACATGGCATGTTGATGTTATGGGGATTGCACTTGCGCTTCAAAAGAATTTGTTGTGGTGATGCGCAGGTAAAGTTGATGTTGCATGGGAAACTAGTGCGCTAAGGAAAAAGGGGCGTGGCGTGGATTTGAGGCACACAACATCCAATGTTGATGTTACACAAGTGGCACCTGTGCCTAGGGAAAAACTGCCAAGTGCTTTTTATACTGGTACGGGTTAGGGTCATGTAACAAGAAAGGACAGTGCACCAAGGTGGGAATTCAAAATATGTTGTAGGGAAGAAAAGTGCGCCAAGCTTTTCATCAATTTTAACAGCTTAGATTATTTTCCTTCTTTCTCTTTCTCCCTTTTTGGATATCTCTGATGGTAAAGAGAGGGTTTCAACAATATAATGAGTAGAGAAAAATGGCCTTGGGTTTCTTCAGAGGTAGGGGCCTTCTAGATTTGCAGATCTAGAAGGAGAGGAAAAGGGGTTTCTAGTTGATCATAGATTATTAAGTTCTTCTTTTTAGATTCAACCCTTTTAACAACCCTAAAACCTAACACAACCAAAAACAAAAAACTCTAACAATAATAAGGATGATAGAAGCCACTTACCTATATTTATAAAAGATGAAGGATGACATTGGGGTCCACAGGCTCAAAAAACGGCACGCGGGGATGACAAGGATAGCTGATAGGCGCGGAGGAAATACTTTTTTCAATTTTTAAATCGTGAAAATGACAGGTGTCGGGTGCCTATCTATAGAAAACCTGGCATTTATTATTCTACCAACTTTCTTTGGTGCACATCTAGGTATGTCAACACGGGTTAAAATGCGCCTTGGCGCAACCTCAAGGATGTCAACACATCATTAACAACGCCTTTAGTGCACATTTTTTGATGACAACATGATATTTCTAGCGCTAAAGTGGCACAACTTTATGGATGTTGACACAAGTTTTCTAGTGCCAAAGGTATTTTTAAGTGGTGCACATTTAGGTTTGTTGACATGAGAATACCTGCACCTAGTTCAAAAAGGCATGTTTTTGAGAGTGTTGACACACCATTTTCTGTGCCAAGTTAAAGAAGCTGGAAATGGCTAAGTTCTAAAAAACTTGATTTTTGGAAGGGAGTTTTAAGCCATTTTGGACATTATCAGACTTCCTTTGGGGACAAAACAAAATTTTTTATGGTTATCTGCAGAATTGCCCTTGTCAATTTTGCAGCATAACACATTGGTATTTGTTATGGCCTCTTCTTACCTTGCGTTATACTATCCCTTCATTCATCTCCATCTTTGGTCACTTTTTAAGAGAAATCCTTTGACTTGAAGAGCACTCGTAGCAGCTTATTCCTTTCACCTTTCAATTCCCACAAGTTTATATCTATATATTGACAACCACCCCACACTAAAAGTATGTGTAATCCTATGTGCATAAATATGCTTCATACAGTAATTAGCTTCATGCACACAAGCATGCTTATTACATAAGAACAATAAATAAATTGACAAAGCATAGTAGAAAAGAAGGAAACACATTAAGGGAATGTAGAATTGAAAACCTAATCTAAATAGCAATACTCCCTCATTACAAACACCAAGAAGGCTTATTTATAGTAGGGCTTCAACCCACTCCCATTGAAGTAACCGGGTAGTCGTGTTCCATCAAGTGCTTCTAACTAGCAAGTGCATGTTTCAAGGATGTAAGTGATAACATTTGGCCCCAACCAATGTACTTTGAGTTTTCCTAGATGGCACAAGAACTTAGAGTCATAAAGAAGCACCATTTGTCCAATCTCAAACTTATTGTCCCTTATGTTTCGGTCATGCCATGATTTCTACCTGGCCTTTTCTTGCTTGTGACTCCAATGTGCTATGGCTCGTCACTCATCCAGCTAAATTATCTTTTTAATCCATTCTTCTAAATCTTTCTCATCAATTAGACCTCTAGCATGCATAAACACAAAGAAGGTAACATAAATTCCATAGGAAGAATGACTTTTGTGCCAAACAGTAACTGAAATGGTGTGGCGCGTGGTCTTATCTGCACTATCTAATACCTCATGCCTCCCTATTGAATGGTTTACATCCAGATTATCTAATTCTTCATCATCCACTAAGTATACCATTTTTCCTTTCTCTTTCTCAAGGTAAGCATGTTAAAGTAATGTTGCATCGGCCTCTGGTTCTTTATTAAGATGCACTCCTGAGTCTTTTTTATCTAATAACTCCTGAAGGAGTTCTTTAACCTTGGCACTATCCCCCATAGTTAAGCAATTGATAACTTTCAATGCTTCTTCTACATGAGGCTTTGTAGAAAGGAAGTCAAATGTATGGGCCATTCCTATGGTTAAATTCTGCCAATTTCTAGTTTCTCTCTGGAGTTCTGCATATACATACCAAGCATGTGTGCAACCTTGTAAAGTGGAATAAAACTGGTACACGTATAGTGAAGATGGTAAAGCTTCCTGCCCTTCTGTCTAGAGTCTCTCACACTTCTAAACGTGGTGTTGAACAGGATGATTACCGTGATAAGTACAAATTCGAGTAGGTGCATTGCTCCTGAAGAACCTAGTAGTAAAAGAAATCCAAATTTCATTCCATCTGATAAGATTATCCCTGTGGACCACTCACCAATGTGTTGTTGTTTAACATAGTGTATATGCTAGCATATTTCTTCTTTCCAGTGGGTCTATCCATTTTTCTTCCATGGCACGTATGAATACCATGTGATCCCCTTCTCCTGTGTAATAAGGTACCAAGTTGTGACCTATCCTCTTGACATAACGTGGTTTTTTGCCTCGAGGGAATATGCTCTTTACTTCATGCCCTACTAACTCATAAGTGTTGTGAGGCCAATTATCACATGCAACACTCATAGTATCGCTAATGGACTATGCATCCTCCCACTGAATTAGTCCTTCTTTGGTTGGTTCAATCATCTCTAGATCTCGGATGGTGCATACATAAATCCTATTCAGATCTTCTTCACTTAAGGGCTCAACATAAGGCATAAAATTTCCATCTGTTAAAGGGATAATAAATATTTCCTCTTTATTTTCAAAACTGATATCACCCTTGTTGAACCAAATATCAACATTATTTGCATAGCACCAAGGATGCCCCAATATATCGGGGAAGTTATCTAACTTTTCCAGCTCTAAAACTTCAAAGTCTCTACTGAACTTAGCTCCTCGTATGGTAATGGATGCATCTTTCAAAAATCCTATGGGAGTGACCTTCATCTGATTAGCCATGAATAATACATTAGAGGATGTCTGCAATGAGGGTTTTCCCATTTGTACCCATGCATCCAAGCTAAGAACATTGACTTCCACACCTATATCAATCAATATATTACTCAATAGCCACCCATCCACAATAGCATTCAAAGTGATTTCCTTGTCATAATCTCGGCTATGAGGAGGGATATTTACATGTAGGATCTTTCGTCTAGTCTCAGTACTTGCGTGTGGAGTGTTTCAGTTTAACCAACTCCCTAACAGTGGAATGATGTTTTCCTAGTGCAACATTTTACACACCTCCCTCAAGTCATATATATTAGTTTGGACCATCTTTGATGCTTTATTTTTCTCCTCTAAGTACTGTATCTCACCCTGAAGATTCCTTAGAAATTCCATGGTTTCCTGATAAACCTTCTTCTTGTAGGCAGGATTTGTGTACCGTGTATGAAGAACACCCTCTTTAGTGATGGCAGGCTTCTGTTGTAATGCCTCCCTGACACATGTTGCCTCAACACGGGTCATGATCTTCACTTGTAGTGCCTCAGATTCTTCTTCCATCTTGGGCATCCGTTGGTTGTCAACAACGTGCTGTATCCTAACCATCCCTGCACCTTTGTTTTCTTATTTATGTTTCTTACTTAGATGATCATATAAGTCCAGTCACTCCTCATAGCTATGGTTCTTTCCATAGAAAGAATATGTAATATTATGAGGACATTCATGCCTGTAGTGGTCAGGATATCAACATGTATAACATGTTCTGTGAGGAAACTCACTTCTTCAACTACCATGGCCTCGTCCTCCAAATCCACCACGGTATCCTTGACCTCTGCCATGATCGCCTTTAAAATTCCCTTCATTCCAATCATAGTGCTCCTAATTGTGCTAGAGGTCCTGATGCTCATTCTTTACATTAGATTTATCTAAGACTCTTGTCTGTTGTACACCAATATCTATAGCATCTTGGATCTATCCAATTAGTCGTCAGTCTTCCGTGTCATGAGTCGTGGACCTGCAGATTTTACAGTAGCTTGAAACATTATTCCTTATCATTTGTTGTAATAATGGGTAGTGGCTAGCATCATAGTTTAAGTGGCATATTTCACAATCCATCAGCAACAAGTGTACTATTCTACAAGGACAACTATCCTTTGTGTGACCTTCTACTTCACAATCTATGCACCAAATCCCTGTGTGCATCTCGTGTGCTGAATTTACTGATAGTTTCTCCAACTATTTTTCCATAGCTGCTATTTTTTCTTCTAAAAAGGGGCTCACCCCAGTATCTATACTTCGAACTGCCTTAGCACGTAAAGCTACTTCAAGTGCTTCACGCAGATTAGTGTATGTCTTATGTGAGAATTCCCTCCTAAAAGGGGTAATCATGCCCCCAATGAACCATTGTGCATGTTGGCTTGTGTGTATGTCATAAGAAAGCTTTGATAACAATGTTTTAAACCGTGCATCATACTCTCTAACTCTTTTAGTAGTGCCTTGTTTTATATCCTTGAGCACACTTATACTCTTCTGCTCAAACTCAGGGATATGAAACTCTTTAAGGAATGCATCCTTTAAAGGTGTATAATCTACGAAAGTCTGATTAGGTTCAAAATTTTTGTACTAGTTGTGTGCACGCCCTTGTAACATAGTGGAAAATTGGCTTGCCTACGCTCAAAATTCATGATTCCTTTTGCATGCCATAGTATTTCACACATGTACACATGTTCAACAACATCTTTTATGCCCCTATACTCTGGAAGACGAAGAGACATTTCCATGTAAATATTCTGGGGTTGGTACGAACCTTTCCCACCTTATCTAGAACTTCCTGTGTTACCCCTACCTCCAGATCCTACCTATGCCTCTTGATCCCGAACCTGTAGCTGGTCAGACCAGAAGATGTACTTCCCTGTGTCCCAACAGTATAATTGAATAGTACCCTGACAGTTTGTGAAGTGTTACTACTCCCAGAAGTTAATCCAAAAAATTGCGCGCTTGTATTTTGTATTGATGATACACCTAAAAAGGTACTCTCGTATAACAACAAATCCATTTGTATTGCCATCGCTGTGCTTCTTATAAGACTTGCTCCTACTCTCCCACTGATTTAACTATCTTGTTGACTACTTGTACTAGATGCTGAAAAACCAAACGCAAGGGCAAGGTTATCAGGTGGATTTAGATGCGCACCCACTGCCCAGGTAGTCTCTACTGGCGCGCTTTTGTGTGAGGCTGAGGGGGGATCCCTTTTATGCTTTCCAAGATGGGGGAGTTCCTGATGCTCTGACTCCACATCTTCTATGTGAGCTTCAAATCCTTCATGATCTATCTCTCCTCAATGCCATACTTTTTGCAACGTTACGTTGCTTCTCTATCTCCCTCTCGCACGCCTCATTATACTTAAGTTGGATTTCCTCTCTCTTCCTTTCTACCACTAGGTCTGCCATCTTTCACCAAACCTGCTCCTGCTCCCACACGTGGTGGGGTTTAGTTTTCCGTTGGTTTACTCTCCAGATTCAAAGTTACCATCAGGATCTTGATTGCAAGTGGAATTTCTTGTAGGTAAGCTCCCCCTAGATATCATAAAAACTAGAATTCAGCTACCTCTGGACACGAATAAGTGGAAATTGAGTATTCCAAGATATAACTATTCAATACACTGTGGAACCACATATCCATAGCTCGATACCAAATCAGATTAGCATTATAAAGGGCCTGGAATTCTTCCTACGTCAAGACAAGTGCACGATACCTCCAATTCCGTATAGATGCATAAGCAATCAGCCACTCATACAATTCTACTAGAAAGATAACGAAAAAAATTAGTTATAAATTGTCATACAGATTCTGTTCCACCCACACATGTGTGTTAAACTTAGATCCAATGCTGAATTTCCATGTGTATTCTTCTTCCAGATCATGTATCCATTCTTCAATACTTGCTAAGGTCAACCGATATGTCCTCATCGCAAACCATCCTGAAAACAACTGAAAAAGAGGACCTGATAACTTAACCAATGATAAAAATATAATAAGACCCTAGACACACTAGAACAATTTCAGGAGGGCAAGGTAGGGGTTGGATCTCCAAGAAGCGCGAGGCTGCCATGTGGACCTGGTACGGATAGACTTTTAAATATTGCGTGCCCGCGACCCAAATATTCAAATGGCCATATCTTTTTATTGGAAACTTAGATTTAGGTGGGAGAAGACTTTTTGGAAACATCTCAAAACCCTCTACATCATGGAAACATAAAATATTATCTTTAATAGGCTCTGGTGGGTGAAAAATAAGAAAACATCTCCCAGGCCATTAATACAGAATCCGTTGCTCCAACAACCAGATTGGATTTGATCCGATCTATCATTCTTCCTCCTTCAATGCACTAAACAAGTAATCAAGGTAGACTTGACAGATTGTGGGAAAATCCAGAGTAGGCATTAAGGGGTAGTGGTTGAGCTTTTAGAGTAGGATTTAACGCGTTGTGGAGGTGGTTGAGCAGGATTCAAAATTTTCCATCCTCTCTCTCTTATTCTTCCTATATATTGTAAAGGAGGGGCATATTCGAAGGGTTGGTCATTATTTTCTCTCATGTCCCCCTCTCTCTTTCTTCCTTAGGGTAGAATGTGGAGTCTAATCCTCCTCCCATGGCTCTATAATGGCATTTCTTACCTCTTACCCACTGATGATGTACCATGTAACATTTTGGATCAATAGAATATGTTTCATGATGCATCTGTCCATCCTTGGATTATTTTGTTGTATCTTCTTACTTATCGATGTTACATGGTATACTGTGCATATTCTAATGTTTATTGCAGGTCCTGGGAGCTGTGTTTAATGGGTTTTAAAGTGGTGTTCTATGTGAAATCTATCTCTGGATTGTGGTGCATTCTTTCCACCCTCTCCTCTGCTCACCTCTCTCTGCTTCAGGCAGTCAAGTCTGTGATCATCCACTTCATTTTTTGGTGTATCACCACTTAGTGTAGGCTCTTTCACCCTCTCTCTCTTTCTCTGTATCCCCTAGGAATAGTTAGATTAGGTTAGTTAGATTCTACCTGCACTAGAGTAGATTGTGGCAGGTAGATTAGGAAGCAATAACTAGCTTTCTCCAGAGGTCCATCTCAAGTTTTGCAATGTCCCACAGCTTGAGAGATGGTCCCATGTTGTGCAATCACACCGGATGCCCCACTTCACACCTAAGCCATTCGGGGCTGCTGTGATTGGCACTAACAATTTTGGCATGCCCAATGGGATAGGTATGAAGCACCTTACCACTTCATCTTAGCAGGTTGGTGTGTTCCTGTTGAGATTCAGCCTTTTAAGGCACATGCAAGCACATCTGGTGACTCTATCTGGTCAACAACCCTATATCTGAAGTTACAGACCTTTTCCATCCATTTCCACCCATTTTCATCCATTTTCTTCTTCCGTCTCTTTCATTTTCTCCCATTCCATGAAGTTGTGCAATCATGTCTTCATTTCCTTCTTGGAACTCACACTTACAACAACAATGCAGTTCACCTCCAATGTATTTCCCAACTCCTCCAAATCAACATTATAATTAGATCCAAGACCATTATTCTTACCCATATGAGCAAGGTCAAAGTCTGTTTGGCCATAGAGCTTATCAAGAACAAGGGGGCACATACAATGGTGATGACTATGTGGAGAATGTTGGTTTCCTAGAGAATATTCAAAAAATAGAGGCTGACATGGTTTAGGCAAGGGCCATAGCACAAATAAAGGCATTCAATATTGGTTACAGAGCACCTTGTCCATGGGGAGGCCCTTTTCCAATACATTACAGCCCTCAGGAGAAGCTTGAATTCATGGTTGAAGTGTTTCCTCAGCTTACATAGTGGATTGAGGACGTTGAGGCTTATGAGCAAAGTGTGAGACAACCTATTCAATGGGTAAGTCAATCACCAACTCCATGTCCTTCATTTTCTCTTTCTAAAACTTTACCATTTTAGCATGATCAAGATTCAAGCCCCTCACTGCCCCAAGCATTGATTTCATTCCTCCATCTCCCGATATTCCACCCCATTTCAATTCTTCTCTCCTTTTCTTTCCCAAGCAGTCACTCCCTCTAAAGAAACAAGAAGTTCCACCTCCCTCCCCACCACAAACAATTACAAAGCTGGTGAACCCCAACCTATCACTCCTCTTACTTTCCCAAGTCCATGTTGGGAAGAAACTCAAGAATCCAGTCAAGGAAAATAACAAGAATTGGAGCCCAACATAGAAGAAACAACAGACAATCTGAAAATTTAGGCTGCTAAATTTGGGTTTACAAAGATCCCCTTAATGGTCAAGCCAATAGAGGAGGTCAGGGTTGAAGAACCAGTGGTGGCTGAGGCTGAGTTTGCAGCAGAAGAAGAACAAAAAAAACAAGAAGAAGATCAGTAGTCTATTTTCTCCAAATGTAGTGTCCATGATGGAACTTTGTCTGGAGAGGATGTTGATTTGATCCAAGCTGCACAACCAGTAAAAGAGGAGGAACAATCAGCTCTAAGTCCTATTGAAGAGGAGAAGTTGGGAGAGATCAAATTAGAGTTGAAGCCACTCAATGAAGAAGGCATCATTGAAGATTCTTTTCTTTCATTTCAAGGGCCTGATTTGATTGATGAACCCATGATGGAGGAGGATCATACAATTTCAGAGGCCTTATTGGTGCTCATTCTGATCTCACACCATTTTCCCTTGAAATCCCTCAGTTTACGGCCTCTGTCATGTTTTCTATTTTCTCAGATTGATGCATAAAAACTCTGTTCTCCATTTGTCGAGTCTGGTGCCCCATGCTTGTTTTTTGTATAAGAAAAGATGGCAGACCAAAAATTCCAATATCCTAGTAAGTGGAGGACATCAGATGATTCATATCTTGTATTAATGGGAAATTTATTTTTCCAGGGTTTCACCCATTAAGGTGTATTAAGAATGATATTATATGTTTTCATGGCATGGAGGGACCATGCATGTTTAAAGACCAGCCCCTATGTTTTATTTTTGAAGAAGCGTTAGGAGGACAGTTGGAGGCTTCCGCTCACTCTGTCTTTTTACACCGAGAATTTTCAAAAGTCCAGATGGGACCCTCAAATATTCTTCTCTTTTAGGGGGAAAATCGAGCGAATGAAATGTATAAATGCAATGAAAATACTCTTGCAAAAGGTTGGGAGTTCATTTTCACGAGAAAATTTTGAGAAAATATCATCCTCTGAGAAAACTTTCTAAGAAACCAGGTTAATTTCCTCTGTGTTATATTTTCATTCATGTTGAATTGGTTACAAGTGTATAGCCATCAATAAGCTCTGAGATTGTTTAAATAACTCTCCCCTATTGATAAATCTGATAAATTTTGAGTTAATTTGTGTCAAATCTCTGGCCAATTTTGGGTTTATTTCACTTTCAGAATGTCTGCAAGTAGTTTTTCTTGTTCCTATTACAATCTTGTATCAAAATATCTTTGAATCACACAAATCTCAATCCTTGTGATAGTTTAGTGGCATCTGGAATTTCATTTTTCAGAAGAGCTTTCATCTGAGAATGAACTAAATGATTTATTATCACTTTTTTTTCATCTGTTGACATAGATTGTTTGTAATCCTCTGGGTGTACCTCAGGCATGACTGATCTTAGATTTTGATGTTTTATTGGGTCTTGTAACTCAAGCCTTTGTGCTAGAATCTCAAATATTGTGTGAAAAAGTGCATTTTTGGGCCTCCATTGATGCACACACTCTGGTTAAAGGAATATTCTAACTATTTTGAAGCTTTCTGTTATTGAGTTCTCTATTTGCTGTGAAGTTTCTCAGGGATCTGGTAAAGTCCAATCTATCTCATTGATCTCCCACCAAAAATTATTCAAATAACTAATCCTACCTCGAACTACCCCTGTTCTACTTTGTATATCCATAGAAGAACAAAATCCATTTGCTAAAGTATGCAGAACAGATCAGGATTCCAAATGTCTTCAGTAACCTTAGCCTTGTGTTGAAAATATCTCCATAATTTGGAAGTGACAACTCATGAGAGTCATATTTGGTGTGTTGATCATATTTTCCCAAGATCTTCTCTATAAAATTTGTGCAAAAGAAAGTTATCTGTGTCTCCTTCAATAACAGAGGTTACAAAATAGGTTCTCTTACCTTGGTTGAAAGACACAACCTAAAATAGTTAGGATAAGATCAAATCCTTTTAAGGTGTTATCCATCTCTCCACAAACCTGAGTAATAAAGGGTCAATTAGATTTCATCCCCAGCTACAAATTGATACACATTGATGATCTATCTACCTCTAAGCACCCCGTCGAATTTGTGTTACTGCTTAGCTTGAAAAGGAGAACGAATTTGGATACCAACAGGCCCCAAGTGTGGAGCAGGCCACATAAGAACCTTCAGTTCTTCCTCCCACTTCATCCCCTTCAAGGTATGATGTTGAATAAGAGTTTAAACTTTCAAAATTCATGTTTGAGGAAGAGGGAAACCATGGTGAGCTAGTTGTAGATCAGGAGGACACCATGGAGGAGGTCAAGCACATGCAACAGGACAAGGAGATAGATTATCTATCTGACTTAGAGGACTACTTTGATGTTGAATCACCGCACCCCTGAATGTCTGCAACTCGATGGGTTGAGACTCCCAGTGTGATTGCATAACATGGAGCTTTTACCAAGTGTGGGACCCTGCGAATCGGGAAAGCTCTCCGGATGAAGGCCGGTTCCTATTCCTCTATTCAGATGCACACATAAAAATGCAGAGGGTTTACTAAAAAACCTAATCTATCTTGCCAAGGAGACAGGGTAATAAGATGCATAAAAATAAACCTAAACTAAAAAAGGTGATGCACTGAGGAATGAAGAACACCTGTCTTGCCAATAAACACAAACCATTAAAATGCAATGCAAAATCATGCACAGATAACCAAATTTGTAATGAAAGATCAGGAGGATGTAAATGAACATAGAGAGGGTTGAGAATCATCCACAGACATGCATTATTTTCTTCAAATATTGATACAATACACTACAAAATGCCAAGAGGAAAAGTTGCATTGTAGTTTTAGATGGGAGGTTTGAACTCCACAAATTCACCTACCAAAGAGAAGAAGGGAGGGGCAAAACAAGAATGTCCAACATTTAGAAAGAAGCCCTTCCTTACAATTTATAGGAAGAATGAGAGAGGGAAGAGGGAGGAATTCCAAATCTACCCCAACCACCTCTAGATTGTATTTAATTCATCTCATTATGGCGGTAGGTGAGAACCCTAGCAAACCCAAAAATGACGAACTATATTTTGCATTTTTGAATAACTTGCATTTTTGAAGAACTTTCCAAAAAGTCCAACCTTACGTGAATCCGAGCTCCCTGTGAAAATTTATGGCCATTTGAATATCTGGGTCAGGGTTTGCTTCCTGTCAGGGTATCAACACTCAAAATGTTGCACCTCCTGAAGATGGGCCTCCTAAAGATGCGCCTTGGTGCATCCATCCTCATGTCAACATACTCTTATGTGCACCATAGGTGCTGAAAATTTCATGTCGACATCTTCTGCTATGAGCCTCCAACCTGCGCCTTGGCGGGAATTTTTTCATGTCGACATCTTCTGCTCTGTGCCTCCAACCTGCACCTTGGCACGTCTTTTTTCGTGTCGACATCTTCTACTCTGTGCCTCTAACCTGCGCCTTGGCATGAATTTTTTCGTGTTGACATCTTCTACTCTGCGCCTCTAACTTGTGCCTTGGCGTGAATTTTTTCATGTCAACTTCTTCTGCTCTGTGCCTCTAACCTGCGCCTTGGTTTTGGTGACACAATAAATATTGGGGTTTGAGTTTCTTTGATTTCCATATTCTTCTACTTGTCTATATCTACCCATGGGGGAAGATATATACAACAATTACATCATTTTCTCCTCCTCTATCCATCTTCCAAGCATGTGATCCTATTGCCATGAAGGAGAGTGTTCAAGGACAATAGCTCACACTTCATAATAGTCCTCTTGAACCAAGGTTGGAATATATGAGCCTTCCTTGTTATTCACAAGAGAAGGAAGAGAAAAGGCAAGAAGATGTTATCATCTCTCTCACACCATCCAAATAATGAAGGTCTACTAAAACACCCCACTTTTATGCAGTTACATTTCAAATTGCAATACTTGTTCTCATTCAACATCTTTTGTTGCTCCAATGATGTCATCAGTTGTCCAATCAGGTTCTTGAAACAAACTTTTTTAGATGTCATGTGTGTTGCCCACTAACATTAGTCATGCCTACCTCTATTTTTGAGTGTTGAGTTTTAACTATGTACCAAGTGATTTGGACTGAGCTAACACCTCTATTGTTTTTGATTAGCTTCAATGAAACTTTTCCTTTGAGACGAGGTATATAGTCAAGATTTAGACACCCCTTGATGATTTAGGGTCCACTTGTGACTTCGTCCTTCCATAGTAAATTCGTCACTGAATACCATGGCAGTCTTATAATTCAGTTTAGAAAAAATTAAAATAAATGCCCCTCTATGTAGAAATGTGTACAACTAATGTCTGAAATGTGCCTGAATCAATAAAATTTGGTAAGTGGCACCGACATTTTCTCAATCTGGTTAGGGTATCACTAGGTGTAGACATGAGATTCCAGCAGAGGAAGTGCTTATGCACAGGTTGTCTTGGTTTGATCCTGAGGCATCGTATGATTTTGTTATTTGTACATAAGTGTAGTTCGATAAACCTTCCAAAGCTACTGAGACAACAAGCTCATATCCAGTAGTTCATGGTCAATAATGACATCATATGAATGGTAATGAGAAATCATCTTTTGGACAAGCTTTCATTAATAAATCAAATGTAGAGTCAATACTAAAGCTTTCCATATTTCCATTTTTCATTGAGGGACTAGGATGGTGTTGGAAAACCACCTGGGTCAATAATCCACTGGCTTTATAAACCCTACATGTAGGATTGTTTGTTACCTCCTCTTTGACCATTAGAGTGACCTTTAGCTTCATCGGTCTTAAATTTTTCTTCATGGAGTTGGCATCACGTTTGGTTACCATGTTGAGAACATCTAGTTTGAACCTATAGTTAGTGTGAAAATAAATAGGTGTGTATAAATACAATATATTATTACATGTGATTTGATAAGCAAATCATGTATATTGTATTAGAACCAAATAATATCATTGGATCAACCATGACCCCACATAGAAGAAATCAGAGAAATCACGTTAAAATCCTATAATCAGGTAATAGAGGGACTCTAAAATGGAGTGACAGGTCTTGCAAAAGATCAAACAACCCTGTGTAAGAAGAAATTCAAGAAAATGGTTCCATCGTTCGAGTCCATGCTTCAAATCCAACAGACAAGTTACAGGTAGGCTCTACAACGGAGTAACAAGGTCGGGGAAAGAGTAAACAAAAGGAAGAAAATAGAAACTCAAAGGAAATGAAATTATGAATGTTCAAAGTTTTTGGGCTCTGGAAATGATTCAAAATGAGCCCTAAAATTGGATAAGTATGTAGGAGACAGTGGAAGTTGCCAAGTGACCAAACAATGCACCTGTAAAGGTTAAGCCCAAAAGGGCAGACTCGAATGAGTGCCAATCCTCCACGTATCCAGAGCCCCAAAAGATGCACCGGCCATTGAAAATTCCTCAACTCAGTGGAAGGTGCCAAGTGTCCAAACGACACAATTCCAAGATGGGAGTCCTGGGTGGAGACTCAAAATTGCACCATCATTCCACATAACCAATGGTCAATAGAGGTCAAAAAGGAGAGTGGACCTAAAACGACTAAGTATAGAGTGTAGGTGGAAGGTGCCATGTGTCTTAATTACGCTCCATCAAAGGTAAAATCTTGAGTAGGTTTTCAAATGAGTGCGAACCTTCCATGTGTCCCAAAGTCCAAAAAGGGACAGAGTCGGGGTTGAATAGTCAAAGCAAAAGTAGGCGAGTGGAAGGAGCCATATTTCAACATGACGCTCATTTAAAAATTAAAATTTGGGATGGGTTTCCAAACGAGTTCCAACCCGCCACATGTCCCAAAGTCCGAAGAGGTGCAGTCAGCCATTGAAAAGTCCAAAGGAAAGCAGAGGCCTCCATGTTTTTCGACCGCACAACTTCAAAGGTAAAATTGAGGGGTAGTTTTTAAATGAGCGCCAAGCCGCCATGTGTTTAAGGTCAAAATTTTGTCTCCACCAAGAAAAGGACTCAGGAAAAATACAAAGGGACACTGTGGAGCCTACAAAAGCCACTGTTATCACCGAATCACAGCACCCCTGTGCATGTATTTGAACTCACAGTGTGATTGGATAACATGGGTACTATCTCCAAGTTGTGGGACTTGCTACTTGAGACAGACCTCCAGAGAAAGCTGGTTCTTGCTCCTAAACTACCTGCCACAATCTACTCTAATGCAGGATAAGCTAACTATTCTAATCTAAATTTTCAAGGGACCAGGGAGAGAGAATGCATAAAATGAAAGCCTACACTAAAGCGGTGATACACCAGAAAAGGAGGGTGGGAGAGTAGTCTCCAAATGTGTGAAATACAGAGGTAAAGTGCACACTAGAAGAGGTGATGACAGTTCACCATAATCTAGCAAAATGCATTCACAATAATATTCCAAGGATACACAATGATAATGAATCCCTGCAAGAACATAATAGATAGACACAATATACTTGTAGAAAGATTAAAGGGGCAAGAAGAATGCAAGGAAACACAGCAGGGGAAGATATATCCACAAACTAATATTTTATTGCTTCATGATATGCACAGTTCAATCTATTACAAGATAAGGGCCTGGATCACCATGCAAGGAGTCCACTACAAGGGCCTACAACACACTGGCTTCACAAAGCAATTTTGACAGAGCTTTGTTACCCAAAAACTCTCCTACTTTACAATGAGCCCAACACTTCAATTTATAAAAAAATGAGAAGGAAAAGAGAAGGGAAAATGGAAATCCCGAAATCTGTCCTTCAACCACCTATAAGAGGCATTAAATTGAGTGGAATGGGTATACATTACTTGCAAAAGGCTCCCCATACTATCCCATGTGCTGCAGCAGAGAAGGAATGATGACCATGCCTCTTAATTGCACTCCCAGCTACCAAATAAAACACTGTTTTGAACCCGGCCACGTTTTCTTAAAAAACTCAATCAATTTCTGATAAAATATGGAATTTCTTAATTTTTCTGCATCGGGCTTGTAACCACGATTCCAACAGTACCAATTTTGTGCGATTTCGTTGAGAAATGCAAAAGTTATGGCCTTCTGAGTGCGGGCAGCTGTTTTGGGCCTGGCAGGCGTTTTCTGTCATCTGACGGGAAAGAGCATTCACTGACTGGAGCCGAACACGTTTCCTTAATTTAAATATATCTACCCTCATTAAAATTAAGAAATCCAATTTTTTTGGCGTAGAGGACGTCGTGCTCGTTCCAGAAAGTCCAATTTTATGAAAATCGGAGCTCGGAGTCAAAAGTTATGGCCGTTTGAAGTTTTCAGACCAAACGTTGACTTTTCTTCCCTGCCTTCGGCCATTTCAGCTTTTCGCGTCCCGCGCGTCCCTTTGTCCTATTTGGTTTCGGACCGTCTGGGAAAAATTCACCCGGTTCGGCCGGTTCGCGCCCTTTTGTCCCAACTGTTCCGGACAAAAGTTCTCATTTCGGCCGGTTCGGCCGGTTCGTGTACTTTTGGCCCGCGCGTCCCAGACTGTTCCGGGCTGCCTTGACTTATTTCACCCGGTTCGGCCGGTTCACGTACTCTTGTCCCGCTTGTCCCAAAGGCAACCCTCTCAGCAGTTAGCCAATTTTTTCTCTCTTTTGGCCAGATCGGCTTTTCGCGCCCGCCGCGTACTTTTGTCCCAGATGTCCCAATTGCTTCCGGGGCCGCCTGTGCTCATTTCGGCCAATCCGCGCCTTTTTGTCCCACTTGTCCCAAATGCTTCTAGGACTAGGACTTAGCCATTTTTCGTGATTTTTCCTGGCCCTGGCTTTTTTTTTGCAAATTTTTTCACATTTTCTCAGAACTTGCTCTCTTCTACTTGGACAGGGGAGTTAGAAAAATATGAGGGGACCCTAGAAACATGAATTTTTTGCCCTGACTCAATCTATTTTCCTAGGACTAAAGAATTTGATGCATGTTATCAAAATTACCTTGAGGGTGAATTTTGGATAACAATTTGGCGACTCAGCGGGGTCATCTGCCTGCCAGATGAAGAACGACTAGCTGTTTGAAGCAATCCATTGGGCATGGAGTCTGTTTGATAATCTCTCAGCTGATCTGAAATTTGAAAGCTTGTATCAATGAGCCATTTGACATTTGTTGAGCTGGTCTTCTTATGGCGAAAAATTCTTTTCCAAGAACTTGATGAACTGCAAACATGCACATACTAGAAGCAATAGGACATGTGCACAAGCACTTAGGGAAATAAAAAATACTCTAACAGCAGTACAATGTGCATAAGCACTTAAAGGAATGGAAAATCTAAATTAATATTTACAAGGATGAGAAGCCATCTTTCTAGTAGCAGCGTTTGAGATAGATTCCATTGACCAGAATCTGTAATTCTTCACCATCCAACTTAGCCATTCGGAAAGCGTTGCTACCTTTGCATTCAATGATCATATACAGGCCACTCCATATGGCATCAAACTTGGAGTGCTTTCCTGGTTTTGCACGATCAGCATCCCACTTCAGTACCAAATCTCCAGTTTGTAATATCCTAGCCTTAGCTTTCTTGTCAAAACTCTTTTTGACCAATGCTTTATCCTTTTCTATAGTCTGTATTGCGTGCTCTCTTGATTCTTCTAATTCCATCAGCTCTGCATACCTGATTTCCATAGGTTCAAACTCAGCTAGTTCCAACTGTTTCATGAGTTCCAACGCTGGCAACTTGAGCGATATAGGTAGAACTGCTTCCTTCCCGTATACAAGCTTGTATGGAGAGCTTCCTGTAGATCTCTTGGGCGTGATCCTATCAGCCCATAGAGCTGATTTCAGCTTTGCGTGCCAAGTCCTCTGATTCTCATCAAGAGTCCTCCTAATGATTCTTAGTAGATTCTTGTTTGTAGACTCGGCTTGGCCATTACCTTGAGGGTAATAGTTTGATGAAGTGCTGAGATAGACACAATTTTTTACATCCCACTCAGTGATCTTTGTGCCAAGGAATTCCAATGCATTATCTGCTATGATAGTGGCAGGGGCACCAAACCTCGTGACTATCCCTTCATAGAAATCTAAGATATTAGATTCATTTGCCTCCTTGAGTGCCACTGCTTCAGTCCACTTGGTGAAATAGTCTGTTGCTGTTACAATCCACTTGTGGCCTTGACTTGAATTTGGATTGATGACTCCAATGAAGTCCAATCCCCATTGCATGAATGGCTGATCCACTGAAATTGGACGAAGGGGAAGTGCTGCTAACCTTTCTTTCCCCGTGAAGAATGCACATTTCTTGCATTTCTTGACCCATGAGTAGCAATCATTGAACACAGTAGGCCAATAGTAACCATCTTTCATGATTTTTAGAGCTGTTACTCGTGGAGCAAAGTGGCCTCCTGCTTCCCTGTCATGGAACTCGTGTAGCATTTTCTCAACTTGACCTGTTCCAATGCATCTTAATAGAACACCATTGATGTCCCTTTTAAACAAAACTCCATCAACAAGGACATATGGAATGGCTTGTAATCTGAAGTATCTCCTTTTTGCTTTGCTTACTTCTGGGGGGCACAAGCCTATTTGGAGGTAGTGCACCAAGTCTAAATTGTTATCCAAAATTCACCCTCAAGGTAATTTTGATAACAGCCACCATGTGTCAATCCAGTGCAATTTCAGGAGTACAAGGTAGGGTATAAGTCTCCAAGAAGTGTGAGGCTGCCACATGGGCCCGGTATGGATAGACTTTTTAAATATTGCATGCCCGTGACCCAGATATTCAAATGGCCATATCTTTTGACTAGAAACTCAGATTTGGGGGGAGAAGACTTTTTGGAAAGGTCTTGACACCCTCTATGCCATGGAAACATAAAATATTATCTTTAGTAGGCTCTGTTGGGTGAAAAATAAGAAAACATCTCCCATGCCATTAATACAAAATCCGTTGCTCCAATAACCAGATCAGATTTGATCCGATCCACCATCCTTCCTCCTTCAACGCATTGAACAAGTAATTGAGGCATACTTGACAGATTGTGGGTAGATCCAGAGTAGGCATTAAGGGGCAGTGGTTGAGCTTTTAGAGAAGGATTTTATGCGTTGCAGAGGTGGTTGAGCAGGATTCAAATTTTTCCATCCTCTCTCTCTTATTCTTCCTATATACTATAAAGGAGAGGCATATTTGAAGGGTTGGTTCTTGTTTTCTCTCCTTCCCCCCCCTCTCTTTCTTCCTTAGGGTAGAATGTGGAGTCTAAGCCTCCTCCCATGGCTCTGTAATGGCGTTTCTTGCCTCTTACCCACTGACGATGTACCATGTAACATTTGGCAGAAATAGAATCTATTTCATGATGCATCTATCCATCCTTGGATTATTTTTTTGTCTCTTCTTACCTCTCAACGTTGCAGGGTATACTGTGCATATTTTGATGTTTGCTGTAGGTCTTAGGAGTTGTGTTTAATGGGGTTTGAAGTGGTGTTCTGTGTGAAATCTATCTCTGGACCATGGTGCATTCTGTCCACCCTCTTCTCTCCTCACCTCTCTCCGCTTCAGGTAGTCAAGTCTATGATCATCCACTTCCTTTTCTGGTGTATCACCACTTAGTGTAGGCTATTTCACCCTCTCTCTCTTTCTCCCTATCCCCTTGGAATGGTTAGATTAGGTTAGTTAGATTGTACCTGCACTGGAGTAGCTTGTGGCAGGTAGATTAGGAAGTAAGAACCAGCTTTCTCCGGAGGTCCATCTCAAGTTTTACAATGTCCCACGGCTTAAGAGATGGTCCCATGTTATGCAATCACACCGGATGCCCCATTTCACACCTGAGCCATTCGGGGGTGTTGTGATTCTACACTAATAGTCGCTCTTTAGGGTTGTTGTTGTAGGATGTTAGCATGATGAAGACTTAACACATATAGTTCCATTACTAACACATCATTCTACAGAGCATACCAAATCTATCTCTAAGGGAGAACAAAACTAAATATTAACCATGATAAGATCAAAAACATACTAGATTTAGATACACATTAAAGCACCTTAGACAGTCCTTGAGCAAGTTGTGTTCAAATACCAAAATGCCATTTTTTATACTATTTGCATAGGCATGGCAGAACGATTAGAACCCTTATTGTTTTGGATGAGCGTGACAGGTTTAGCAGCATAATATCACTCAAGTATGCCTTATCCCTTTCATATGCACATCTCTCTATTACCTTTTTTATCCCACATAATTATAAGAGTGGCAGGACTTGCTCTTCACCGCTTGTTTAAATCCCAAAATAGTGTGGCACATAATACTAATTGCCACACGCCATGTACAAAACTAGCCACAAATGCAAGTGGGCATTAATAATATATTACTGGTAGGTGGCTAACAATAGTGGATCTAGTGTTAAGGCTATGCATAGTGCGTTGTGGCAAAGTGCTTTGAGTATGGAACACTGGAGCGCTTAAGATATCCAACGTGGATGGCACACATGTCTGGGCAATGTTTGTGTGCTAGACATGCCATGGCTAAAGGTGGATATGTCATGCGCAAAAACATCTAAGTCCCGATATCAGCTTATACTCCTGCTCCTGCGCACGTGTTCGCGCGAGAATACACAACAGAATGTGCCTATGAATATGAACTGATAGTGTCCCATGTAGGAAAATTAAAATGTGTGAATGTACTCACAGTGGTCAAGTCCCCTTCAGAAACAACAATGGACCCCACTGTCTGACAACGACCTTACAGTTGGTTGGTTGCACGCATGTCGAAGTCTCACACGGAGGGAGTAGACAAACAACATTCACGATCACATTTTTTGCCTCTATCAACTCCGATAATACGAATCAATTGACTTTCTGCACGAGTCAAGGTACTGCAAACCTGTGTTTTACCCTATTGACCCATATAGTTGACCATGATATTTCATTTGACCAGTTGATGGCTCGATCTCTCTCTAACGATGTTTGTTTCCAATGCCATGTCTCCAACAAGCACTTGTGACAGAAGTTATTGAAGTCAGTGACTCTTCTAGTATCTCATAATGGTTTAGGGATAATCTAGGGAACTTCCTTACTCACCCAGAATGTCACTTCAAGATCAATGAGTTCACTCTACAACTATCCACAATCAATGCTTAGCATGGAGACCCAAACTCCTTAGTATGGCCCGGGTATTCAGCAACTCTTAACATAATTATATCAACTACTATAGGCTTTCCAGATGCATGTAGACCCAAGGGTTATTACCACTGGGACCTAGGTTGGCTTAAAATAAGGATTCTAGTGCTCTTGTCATGACTAAGTAGTTCATTAAGGATCGGATTATAGCGATGGCGTGGTAAATGAGCATTAGGCTACTACCAGAATAGCTGTTTACATCAAACTGGTAGCAATGTCAACATTAAGAATTTTCCTCTGGGAGATGTCATAGATCTCAGTATATTGGAGCATACACCAAAAAGACGGGCCAAGAGGGCAAGGACTATTTCAAGTCTGATAGTGAATCCATTTGGGGAGTGAATTGTAGAGGTTGTGTCGACACTAAAATTTTCCTCTGTAATTTCTATTTCATTAATATATGTATTAGGAATAGGATGTTGTTAAGTGTAATTAGTAGTAGCATCCGATAGAAGATAACGGTGCCGTCAGTACAATGCCGCCAATAATGTAGAGTACGATAACAGTCAAAGTACAATAGGAATGTTGTAAAAAGTAAATATTTGTCGTAAGTGGTCCGGTAATGTTAAAATTTCAAAGTTGGGATAAGTAGAGAAGTAAGGTATACATGATTAGGAATTAGAAATATTATATTTGTAATAAGGACAAAGAGTGATGTCATAAATATTGTGGGTATTTTATTTGTAGAAAAGTCTAAAAAGGTGGAACCCATGTGAGATGATAAGGTTTATCTTATCTTAGAAGATAAGCCTACATGTAAAGGCAAGAGTTTAGGCATGGAATATGATTGGCCGGAAGCGATTTCCTATCCTATCTTAGAGATAGGGTGGATAAGCCTAAATTCCTATAAATAAAGAGGCCACCCCCCGTCATTTGGCATAGAAGGAAGTAGTGAGAAATATTATATGAGTAAGTGTGTAAAGGAAACCATCATTTTGAAGGTGTGTTAAAGAAGTCAATAAGAGGTGTAATTGTCAAGTTTCTCCCATAGTTATTGTTGGAAGGAAAGTGAAGTCAATAACACTTGAAGTACCTAATGGGTGAGATTGTAACGATTTCATGTTGATATTATAATTTACACTAATATTTCAGATTTATCATCATTCCTTCTTATCATAGTCTATGGTATTCTTGTGTTATGTTTTTTGTTGTGTTTCCAGATTCCATCCACCAAACTAAAAGTTGTGCATTAGTAAATACTCATAGCACGAGGAGTTCCCGGTGAAGAATTATCATAGTGCCGGATTGGTGATGGCATTTTGGTTCCGTTGCCGGGACCATTCCTCGTTGGTGGCTTTTCTGGAGAGATATTCCCACTTAGTCAGAAAACATTTAGAGGTTAACCTTGTTTTTACTGCGTATAGTGGTTACCATGGTAAAGTCACTTTTTACCGTGAATAGTATTTACCGCAGTAAAGTTACTTTTTACCATGAATAGTATTTACCGCAGTGAATAGTCACTTTATACGCATGAATAGTATTTACCGCAGTAACTTCACTTTTTACAGTGAAAAGTATTTACCATAGTAAAGTCATTTTTTACCGCAATAAGTCAAGTTTTACCATAGTTTACCAGTGGTTATTTCTATTTTACTGTAGAAAAGGTGTAAAGTCACTTTTTATTACAGTGATTCCAATTATTTGTGCACATAAGTCTTGTTGATTGTACTTGTGGGTTGGTATTTCACTATAGTTATTTTTAAAAATGGGGAAGATTCCTATTTTTTCAACCCAATCTAATGAAGATGCTTCCTCTTTCATTCAAGAGTTTAAATAATCTTGTATTTGTAATTGCCTTATAAGAAGGGAACAATGGAACTGAATTTTTTCCTACCTTTTTGGATGGTTCAGCACTTAGGTGGTTTGAAATACTAGGTGATAATGTAAAAAACTCATGGGATTTATTAACTGAAATTTTTCTTGAAGAATTTGGTGAGCAACAAAAATATGCAAATCTCATGATCGATATCACAAAGCTAGCACAAGGAGAGAAGAATAAGATAAGGGATTATCATGCTCGTGTTCTAGAGCTAAGGAGGAAGCTCGATGCCCAGATCCAGAAGGAAGGATTAGCAGATGCGTTGATGAATGGCGTGGATAATCTCCTATGTAAGCAATTCATTCTTGGGATGAAGCCAGAGATCAGACAATGAGTGAAGTATGACCGCCCAGCTACTATTGAACAAGCAAAGGAGATTTCAAGAAGGAAAGAAGAAAGCATGGAAGAGGAGCCCGAATAAATTGTTGCTAAAGTAGAGCCTTACACCAGCACCTTTGGTTTCCAGAATCCACAACCACTCTCGGTGAGCACAAATCTTTCTCCTAGTACATTTACAGAGTATGAAGATCTGCTCAGGAAGATGGGTCAGTTAACTATTAATATTCTTCAAGGAAAGGAATTTAGTTCTTAGGGAGATAGAGGTCCAAAAAGAAATATTTCTGAAGTTTGTCTATTATAGTTATAAAAAGGGTCATTATAAGTATAATTGTCCAGATAGAGCTTCTACATCTGGTACAAAAGATAATAATAAAGGAAAAGAACCTGTGAATTCTGTTGATGTAGTAGATAAGAGCATAAATAATGAAGTAGATGTGTTTGTAACAAAAGAAAGAAACAAAAAAATAATCAAGATGGAAATAATCCTAAGAAGATGAAAGGAAAAACTACTAAAAAACATAGGAGAAGAAAGTTAGGTGTGCAGGATTTTCTGATTTCACAGGGATAAGGACCATACTCCATCTTAGAAGATCTGTCCAAAAGGCTTGCAAATATTACATATGATCAACTTTTGACTATGTCTTCTGAGAGGAGCCAGGAGCTGCGAAGTGGACTCAATGCTCGACAAAGGAAGGAGGTTGAGGTCCCTGTTTTGGAGGCAGAGGCGGATCCCTACGCTCCACAAGGTAAGGTATTATGTAATGGTATTTCAATTCATGATGTCTTAGTTGATGGAGGTGCTGCAGTTAATGTAATGACCAAGTCTTTAATGAATATGTTTGATTTAAAAATTGATCACCCCTCAACACTTATGTTAATGTCATTAAATAAGGGAAAATCTAAACCAGAAGGTGTAGTTTCAAATGTGGCAATATCTGTTATGAGTGTTGTATGCATGGGTAGACTTTCAGGTGATGAAAAATGGTATTGTTGCGTATCCAATGTTGTTGGGAAGACCATGGCTAAGGAGAGTTCATGCAAGAAACTATTGGAATGAAGGCTTCATGACACTTGGACGTGGTAGAGAGAGGGTGAAAATAAACATGATCCCTCGGCATCATAAGGCAGAACTGTCGACACTAAAATTTTCCTCCATAATTTCTATTTCATTAATGTATGTATTAGGAATAGGATGTTGTTAAGTGTAATTAGTATTAGCGTCCAATAGAAAATAACGGTGCTGCCAGTACGACGCCGCCAATAATATGGAGTACGGTAACAATCAAAGTACAATAGGAATGTTGTAAAAAGTAAATATTTGTCGTAAGTGGTCCGGTAATATGAAAATGTCAAAGTTTGGGTAATTAGAAAAGTAGGGTCTACATGATTAGGAATTAGAAATATTATATTGGTAATAAGGACAAGGAGTGAGGTCATAAATATTTTGTGTATTTTATTTGTAAAAAGTCTAAAAATGTGGAACCCATGTAAAATGATAAGGTTTATCTTATCTTAAAAGATAAGCTTACATGTACAGATAAGAGTTAAGGTATGGGAATATGATTCGTCAGAGTGGATTTCTTATCCTATCTTAGAGATAAGATGGGAAGCTAAGATTTGTGTAAGTTCTATAAATAGAGAGGCCACCCCCCCTCATTTAGCATAGAAAGAAGTAGTGAGAAATATTGTAGGAAGTGTGTAGAAGGAAGCCATCATTTTAAAGGTGTGTTGAAGAAGCCATTAAGAGGTGTAATTGTAAAGTTTCTCCCATAGTTATTTGGTGAAAGGAAAGTGAAGTCAAACACTTGAAGTACCCTCATGGGTGAGATTGTAACAATTTCATGTTAATATTATAATTTACACTGATATTTCAGATTTGTCATCATCATCTGTCTTATCATAGTCGATGGTATTCTTGTGTTATGTTTGTTGTTTTGTTTCCAGATTACATCCACCAAACTAAAGGCTGTGCATTAGTAAATAATCATAGCACGAGGAGTTCCCGGTGAAGAATTATCATAGACAAGTACCGGATTGGTGATGACATTTTGGTTCCGTTTTTGCCGGGACCATTCCTCGTTGGTGGATTTTCTGGAGAGAGATATTCCCACTTTAGTCAAAAATCAATTGGAGGGTAACCTTTTTTACTGTGCATAGTAGTTACCATGGTAAAGTCATTTTTGCCATGAATAGTAGTTACCATAGTAAAGTCATTTTTTGTGAATAGTAACTTTTTATAACATGTAGTACAGTCACTTTTTACCGTGTGAATAGTTTGCAGTAACTTCACTTTTTACCGTGAATAGTGTTTTAAAGTCAGTTTTTATCGCAGTAAGTCAAGTTTTACCATAGTTTACCGTGGTCATTTCTATTTTACTGTAGAAAGGTAAAGTCACTTTCTAGTATAGTGATTCCAATTATTTGTGCACATAAGTCACTTTTATTGTGTCATTATTTGTGCACATAAGTCTTGTTGATTGTACTTGTGGGTGGTATTTCACGGTGGTTACTTTTGAAAATGGGAAAGATTCCTTTTTTTCAGCTCAATCTAATGAAGATGCTTCTTCTTTCATTCAAGAGTTTTTAAACGATCTTGTATTTGTAATGGCCTTATAAGAAGGGAACAATGGACTGAATTTTTTCCTACCTTTTGGATGGTTCAGCACTTAGGTGGTTTGAAACACTAGGTGATAATGTGAAAAAATTCATGGGATTTATTAACTGAAAGTTTTCTTGAAGAATTTGGTGAACAACAGAAATATGCAGATCTCATGATCGAGATCACAAAGCTATCCCAAGGAGAGAAGGAGAAGATAAGGGATTATCATGCTCGTGTTCTAGAGCTAAGGAGGAAGCTCGATGCCCAGATCCGAAAGGAAGGATTAGTAGATGGGTTGATGAATGGCGTGGATAATCTCCTCTGTAAGCACTTCATTCATTCTGGGATGAAGCCAGAGATCAGACAACGGAGTGAAAGTATGACCGCCCAGCTACCATTGAACAAGCAAAGGAGATTGCAAGAAGGCAAGAAGAAAGCATGGAGGAGCCCAAAGAAATTGTTGCTAAAGTAGAGCCTACACCAGCACCTTTGGTCCAGAATCCACAACCACTCCCGGTGAGCACAAATATTTCTCCTAGTACATCTACTGAGTATGAAGATCTGCTCAAAAAGATGGGTCAGTTAACTATTAATCTTCTTCAAGGAAAAGAATTTAGTTCTCAGGGAGGAGATAGAGGTCCAAAAGAAATATTTCTGAAGTTGTTATGTTATGGTTGTTATAAAAAGGGTCATTATAAGTATAATTGTCCAGATAGAGCTTCTACATCTGGTACAAGAGATAATGATAAAGGAAAAAAAACCTGTGAATTCTTTTGATGTAGTAGATAAGAGCATAAATAATGAAGTAGATGTTTTTGTAACAAAAAGAAAGAAAGAAAAAGATAATCAAGATGGAAATGATCCTAAGAAGATGAAAGGAAGAAAACTAGTAAGAAACATAGGAGAAGAAAGTTGGGTGTGCAGGATTTTTTCTGATTTCACAGGGGCAAGGACCATACTCCATCTTGGAAGATCTGTCCAAAAGGCCTGCAAAAATTACATATGGTCAACTCTTGGCTATGTCTTCTGAGAAGAGGCGGGAGTTGCGAAGTGGACTCAATGCTCGAACGAAGGAAGGAGGTTGAGGTCCCTGTTTTGGAGGCAGAGAGGCAGATCCCTATGCTCCACAAGCTGAGGTATTATGTAATGGTAATGGTATTCAATTCATGATGTCTTAGTTGATGGAGGTGCAGTGCTGTTAAAGTTAATGTAATGACCGAGTCTGTAATGAATATGTTGGGTTTAAAAATTGATCACCCTTCAACACTTATGTTAAGGTCATTAAATAAGGGAAAAACTAAACCAGAAGGTGTAGTTTCAAATGTGGCAATATCTGTTATGGGTGTTGTATGTGTGTGGTAGACTTTTCAGGTGATGAAAAATGGTACTGTTGCGTACCCAATGCTGCTGGGAAGACCATGGCTAAGGAGAGTTCATGCAAAAACTACTGGAATGAATGAAGGTTTCATGACACTTGGACGTGGTAGAGAGAGGGTGAAGATAAAAATAAATGTGATCCCTCGCATCATAAGCAGAACCTGTGGATTCAAGTGATGAAACTGATGATTGGACATCCTCTGATTACTCTAGTACCAGTGAAGTGGACACTGAAGATGAAGAAAGTGAGGTTGATGTTTCAGTCATGGATATCCTTCCAGTCACACCAACTCATGACCCCATAAAATTATCTGAAGAAGAAGTTGATGATCGTCTCCAACAAAAAGATTGGTGATGCTGTGATGGAGAGTGAGAAGGAATCCTCCTACCTCCAGCTCTTTCGAAGGTACATACATACTCTATTCACTTTTGATTACAAGGAACTCCGTCAAGTAAGTTGGGTAGAACATTTATTATTGAGCTGGTAGATGGTGCTAAGCCCATAAAGCAAATGCCATATAGAATGAATCCTAATTTTTCCAAGACTGTAAAAAAAAAGAAATAGATAAGTTGCTTGATGCAGGATTCATATTTGCTGTGGAGAAATTCAGAATGGGTTTCTCCCATTGTGATCTCAATAAAAAAGAATGGGAAGCTACGCATTTGTGTTGATTACAGAAGCTCAATAAGGCAACAAAGAAGGATCATTACCCTCTTCCATTTTCAGATCAGATCTTGGACGAAGTAGCTGGCCAGAGTGCTATATTTTTTTGCTGATGGATATAGCGGCTACAACCAAGTTTGTATAGCAGAGAAAGATCAGCTGAAGACCACGTTCACCACTCCTTGGGGAACGTTTGCTTATAGAGTATATGCCTTTTGGGTTGTGTAATGCTCCAGCAACATTCCAGCGTTTTTGATGAAAGGGTGTTCGAAACCCTACATTGGGACTTCATCAGAGTATTTCTGGATGATTTTTGCATCTATGGGAGCAAGTTGGACCACCTGCACCAAATGGAGACAACATTTCAAAGGTTAGATGAAGCACAAGCCTCACTAAACCCTACAAAGTGTGTCTTTGGATGTTCTAAAGGTTTTTTGTTAGGGCATGTTGTATCCAGAGATGGTATTGGTACTGATCCTGATAAAGTTTCAAAAATCAAAGATTTACCATTTCCTATATAATAGAAGTAAGTTGAGATCATTTTTAGGCCATGTGGGTTACTATAGAAGGTTCATCAAGAATTTCTCAAAGATTGCACAGCCACTAACCCAGTTCTTGAAGAAGGATTTTACTTATGAACCAGGAAATAAGGCGCATGAGCTTTTTTGGACAACTGAAGGAAGCCCTGGTGTCTTCACCTTTTTTAAAGAATCCAGATTGGAGCAAGCCATTCATTGTGTACACTGATGCCTCAGATGCAGCACTAGGAAGTACTTTGAGCCAAAAGGATGAAAATGGGAATGAACATCCAATTTACTTTGGGAGCAGACAAATGAGCAGTGCTGGTAAATTATACTGTAACTGAAAAAAAAAAAGCTCTCTGGCTATCATTTTTTTTGCTGTAAAGAAGTTTAGAAATTACTTGCTAGGCAGAAATTTATAGTTGTAACAGATCATCAGGCTCTAAAATATATTGTAAATAAGCCTAACCCATCAGGGAGGATAGCAAGATGGATAATTTTGCTACAAGATTTGAATTTGATATTATAGATAGGCCAGGAAAGAAGCATGTCAAATGCAGATGCACTCTCTCGAGCCTATGATGGTTTAGGATCATCTTGTGATGATGATGATTTTTCCCGATGCAAAGCATTGTTATCCCTTGACACAATCCCTAGTGAATACATAGATATTTGGAATTATCTGAATGAATTCAAGTTTCCTGATGGTGCCAATGCAAAGACTAAGAGAAAGATTACTCAAGCCAGTCGTCCATATTCTATTCTGCATGGAGTATTATTTCGAATAGGACCTGATGATGGACAGTACAAGAGGGCAGTTGGACGTGATCAAGGGAAGGGAAGGAGCTGCTAGAAGAATTCCACAATGGTACATGTGGAGGGAACTTCTCTGGACAACTTACAAGCAAGAAGGATCTTGGATGCAGGTTATCACTGGCCCACTCTTTTTTTAAAGATTGTTATAATTATTGTAAGACATGTGATATTTGTCAAACACATGGTAACCGTAAGACTTCATCAGCTCCATTATGCCCTTTATTCTTTCTTCCACTTGGTCCCTTTGAAAAGTGGGGAATAGACATTGTAGGTCCACTTCCAACTACACCCACGCCAAAATAAGTATATTGTAGTTGCCACCACAGATTTATTTAACCAAGTGGGTTGAAGCTAGGCTTAAAACAGTGTCCCCATGGATGAAGTGGAAAGGGTCCATATATTAACGCAATTTCAACCAGATGTTGTTGCCCATTAGAAATTGTAACAGATCAAGGAATCCACTTCATTAATGAGGTAGTAGAAGCCCTAGTCAATAAATTTTCTATTAGGCACAGGAAGGTAACAACATACAAGCCAAGCACAAATGGACAGGAGGAACGAACAAATTTTGTGTTGTGTCAGATTCTAGCAAAAGATGCAGCTTTGTAGGTACATAAGTGGGATAAAAGGATTCATGCAGCATTGTGGGCATATAGGGCAACATCAAAGTTAGCAACAGGATACTCCCCATTTTAGTTGGCTTGTGGGATTGATCTAGTTCTTCCTATTGAGTTTGATATTCCCACTGTGAGAGTTATGAAAAATGGAAGGATGGATGAAAGTGATTCAGTAAAAGAAAGGTTGGTACATCTTCATTTGCTAGAGGAAATGAGGGAAATAGTGAAGGATACATGCTTTTTAGAAGAAAATGAAGCAGAAGGAATACTTTGATCAAAATATCCGTTGGTATCCATTTCATGTGAATGACCTGGTTATAGTATATGATTCCAGATACAAAAAAAGAAGACAGAGAAAATTTCTTCCAAAATGGATGGGGCCCTACAAAATAGCAGCTGTGCATGAAAATGGTACGTACCGACTGGAGGAATTGGATGGCACTCCCATTACGAATGGGTCAACCACGACAAGTTGAAGATTTTCCAAGCACCAGAATAGTCTACTCCGAGGACGGAGTAGAAGCTAGGAAGGGGGAAGATGTCGACAGTAAAATTTTCCTCCATAATTTCTATTTCATTAATATATGTATTGAGAATAGGATGTTGTTAAGTGTAATTAGTAGTAGCGTCCGATAGAAGATAACGGCACTGTCAGTACGGTTCCGCCAATAATGTAGAGTACGGTAGCAGTCAAAGTACAATAAGAATGTTGTAAAAAGTAAATATTTGTCGTAAGTGGTCCGGTAATGTTAAAATGTCAAAGTTGGTATAAGTAGAGAAGTAGGGTCTACATGATTAGGAATTAGAAATATTATATTTGTAATAAGGACAAAGAGTGATGTCATAAATATTTTGTGTATTTTATTTGTGGAAAAGTCTAAAAAGGTGGAACCCATGTGAGATGATAAGGTTTATCTTATCTTAGAAGATAAGCCTACATGTAAAGGAAAGAGTTTAGGCATGAAATATGATTGGCCGGAAGAGATTTCCTATCCTATCTTAGAGATAAGATGGATAAGCCTAAATTCCTATAAATAAAGAGGCCACCCCCCTCATTTAGCATAGAAGGAAGTAGTGAGAAATATTGTATGAGCAAGTGTGTAAAGGAAGCCATCATTTTGAAGGTGTTAAGAGGTGTAATTGTGAAGTTTCTCCCATAGTATTGGTAGAAGGCAAGTGAAGTCAGTAACACTTGAAGTACCACATGGGTGAGATTGTAACGATTTCATGTTAATATTATAATTTACTCTGATATTTAAGATTTATCATCATTCCTTCTTATCATAGTCTATGGTATTCTTGTGTTATGTTTGTTGTTGTGTTTCCAGATTCCATCCACCAAACAAAAAGCTGTGCATTAGTAAATAATCATAGCACGAGGAGTTCTCGGTGAAGAATTATCATAGTGCTGGATTGGTGATGACAGTTTTTACACTCATTGAGGGAAAAACCATGGAAACAATTACAGTTGCAGATTATCAGATCTCTAGATTTTTGTTGGGAAAAATCATTCACGAAGGAGCCAAATAAGATGTACACACTGCTCTTAGGGCTCTGATAGAAACATATGACAAGGATAAGGCTACAAAAGATGAGCTCAAACTCAAGGTCTAACAGCTCACTGCATTTCTAAGGAAAGTAAACCAACCTACTCAATCTACCAGAGTCTCAACTACCATGGCTATGACAGTTTCGTCTACTATCAATGAAATTTCTTATCATGAGATCAAAAAGATAGGATAGAAAGGGAGATCAGTAAATGGACGGGTGGAATGAATTTTGCATGAATTTGATCCTTTAATCAAAGAAGTTGAGGGGATATACAGTGATTTGCAGGATGGGAGAACTACTATTTGTAAAATAGATGAATCATTTTTTGAGGATAATAATAACTTGAATTTAAATTTAGAAACATGGAGTGAAATAAGAGAAGTATAACTAGACTTGCTCCTTTAAGAAGAGGTGATCGATGATGCCTCAAAGTTATTTGAATATCAAAAGGCCATGGAATTTCGGTGCCAAGTGTTGCAAGATTTAATTACGAAATTGGAAGATAAACGAGTGGAAATCACAGATGCCCTAAACAATATCTTAGAAGAGTTTGATGTTGCTAATTGTAAATTTTTCAATTAAAACATTGATGCTCTCCCAGAGGATCAAATTAAGCAAAATTTCAAGGATTTGGTGAAGTGTGACAATGAGGTCACCAAAAAATTCAGCAGTAACTCCATCAACCGATTGGTCTTGTGTCAAAATTTCATAGGGAGGATGAAGAAAGTTGTGAGAAAAATTTGAAGAGTGCTAAGCAAGATCAAAAAAGAGGTTGAGACAACGGATGTTGTGAATCACTACGCGTGTGGGCCTAGAGATGAAAAAATTCAGGGGATCATCAAGCGCTTCATCGAGTATAAGTATCAAATGGCTATGTGGGAAGGTGAACAACAGAAACCTGGAGAAGAGGAAGGTGTAGCTGAACCAAGCCAAAGCTAAGCAGCCATGAAAAGACAAATCTAAGCTTCAGATCAGTCAAAGTTGTAGGGTTGACTGAGTCAAACCCTTGCAACAAACTTACTATTTTCATGGGAGCATCTTCCCTTAATTTAATGACATTTCTATTTTTCGTAAAATGTGAATTAAGGGCCTAGCTGTAATGGCTCAACCTAAGAACTTATAAATAGTTGAATACATGAAGTATTGAGTGAGAACATAAGATACAGATCATTTTGGTATGAAGTTACTCTTCAAGCTTGTAAGAGTGCTTTAGATATTTCTAAAACCTTTTAATTTTATTCAGACTTATACCTTACCATTGGAAATTTGATTTATTGTGTTAGATGGTTAATCAATACTTACTTTGTGAATGTATGATTCATTAGTGTGAGTGGTTACCTTACCTTTATTTTGGATTATCTATTTCATGTTGTGAGTGAGTAATGTGATTATCTTTTATTTCAATTATGAGAATCTTATTTTCCTTCTGTGTTAAAGTTGTATTATCATTATTCATAGTCAGTGAAATGGATGTTTAACATGTGCATGCATTCTTTCCTCATAATAACTGTGTATTTGAATCAAATTTGATCTCTCTCTTATGTATAATCAAGGTTAACGAAGGAACGTATGTCCAGTCTATGGTATTTTGTACCCTTTCCAAGTTGCAATAGGTGAAGGTGGTCAATGATGCAAGTATCCTACCCACATTAACCCTTCCAGAGATTAAACATACCTTTATTTGGTGCATCACCATCCCTAGTATAGTCTCATTTCTACAAAATATCTTTCTCTAAGACCCATGAAAATGTTATCCTAGGACTAGGTAGTCATTTTATTACACTAGGAGTAGTACAACACTTAGTTTAGGAAAAGGAAGCTGACCTTCTCCGGAGGTTCACCTCGAGCCCAAGTCCCGCAGCTTGAGAGGTGGTCCCATGTGTCCCAATCACACTGAACATTCTGGCCATTTGGGGGGTTCAATGATTTGGCGACTATAGTTTTTGGCACACCTGGTGGGATAGAGTTAGTACTTATCTTCTCATTAGCACAAATCAAAGTACCTGGCGACTATATATATCTAGATTCCAAATCTTATTACATTCACTTATGCGAAGAATTCAGACAAGAGCCTCTTTAAATAAAGGGAGTTATCATCATATCAAAATTTTTGTGTCTCCTCCAAAGAGAAGAAACATAAGTGTCTTAACTATACTAGCTACAACTTTATCTCGTAGAGGTCATTCAACTCTTCCATACAAAAGGTTTCCTCCATCAAAGAACAATCAAACTGTTGCTGCTATGGCATGGAACCAAGTTTTTCCCCCTTTCAATGCAAGCAGTCTACTTCTGTTGGCTCAACATGAACCTATACTTGTTGTAGCACTCAGAAGTTTATCCTTTTACATAGGAGAAACTCATGTTACTCAAGTAGAACACATTCTCTATGTAGCCAACATCTACACAGTACACAACGTCACAGAGGATAACATTGTTATCAAACATTTGGCAACTTCCTTCAAGGGGAAAGTGCTTCAATGGTTTCTAGGGTTACGTATTAGCAGCATAACCACTTGGGATAAGTTAGGAGAGAAACTCTGCAAACAATTCGAAGACAAGAGTGATTACCTATTACTCATAGAACAAATCACTACCATAAAGAGAGCTCCCTAGGAGTACATGAGCAATTTCAACTTCTGATTTAACAAGACTTGGAATAGGATTCCGACAATCATTAAGCCCTCTCCTATAATGCATATTTTTACTATTTGCGAGCTTTGAATAATGATGTAGCAGTTATGATTCAATCCATGGGGGGACTACATTATCTGATGCTTATGACATAGCCATAAATGTGGAGAATTCTTTGATTTAGGTTGGAAAGATAGCTCCCCGACCACCCATGCTATTTTCTCTAGATCTTACAAATAATGAGCCTATCATTTTGACTATCCTAGCAGCCTCTAATCAACCAACTCAATCTATCTTGACCTCTTCAAATGATCTATTTGAAGTCAAATCATTGCTGCAGACCTTTAAAAATGAGCTTGTAGCAATGAAAAGGAAACAGTCCCATTATGCTCGACCATTCCAATCCCAATATCAATAAAATTGTCCTCCTTTTCAAGGAAATAATTAGGCCTAGAACCAGGTTGCTGGCCAAGCAGCAAGCGTGAAGCCTTTGAACTTCTAGAACCCTTCTATTACCAGTTCATCTAAAGACATAGTACCAGTCTAGAATACACCCATTCAATATTATTAGTGGTGTTATCCTTTTTCTCAGCCTCAAAACCAAAATATTTTCCCAAACAAAGTTCTGAGTAAGGCCCTTATGGTCTAAAGCATACCCACTCCACCTGAATCATCCACCAGACCATCCACTCATGAAAGTCAAGACCAACCTTCTGATGAAACTACACTACTAAATTGACAAACAAAAGACTTTTATGGTTTGAATATTGATGCCTCCACTATAACATCCAACACACATTCCAAGAAGAGGGAAATAGACCCACAATCTTGCAAAACTGATTAGGCATCTATTTCAAAATCCCTAACACAAATATCAGATGATAAGGGCACAAGAAAGAAATCACCAGAAGTATCCATGGATCATTCTACAAAGAAGAATGGGACTTCAAGTATCACAATGCCCAATAGGAATTTTCCAAAAAAGACTCTAATGCCCCAAAAGGTATTAGAAAAGTGGGGCAATTCCATTCAAAATTGTGGAGCAAATGAAAAAAACCAATTTTAGTGTCATGATGTGGGATGCACTCTCAAACCCTTCTTAGAGGAACTTGTTATAGGAGGCTTTGAACAAATTTGGCACTACCAACAGATCATCACGTCAAGAAGTAGCAGTGGAAACTAGACTAAGCCAACCTGAAATAAAATTGTTTTCTAAAGCCAACAAGCCTCCATTCTATATTTCACGGATTATCAGTGATCATTTGGTGCAAAATTATATGATTGATTAGGGATCCAGTAGTTCTGTAATGCCCAAAGATATTGCATATCTATTACGAATTCCATATACTCCAATTTCAAGAGGAGTTGTCTAGTTAGACGGCACTACAGTCTAAACTGTGGGGGTCATTAAGGGGATTCAACTTACTATCCATGTCTGTCCTAGTTTAAACTTCATGCAAGACATGTCTGTTATTGATCTCCCTCCCCTTTTTTCCATTTTCTTATCACGGGAGTTCACTACCAAGATGGGTGGTTATTTGTCATCAGACTGGTCGCATATGATCCTTAGACCTTAGTATGGGACAAAGGTGACTATAAGAGCTGAATCTATTTTTCATAATCATGTGGAACCATACACTGCCAAACCCATAAATGGGAATTATGCCATTGGTGATCCAGATGAAGAAGACACAGATCACTAGCCAACTACTCTCATGGAAGAAGTTCCTGACATAGTGCTTGATGAAGTAAGTATCAATCACCAATATGATTCCTATGCTTATTTATTATCAGATGAAGAATCTAGTTTGCTACTCCTGGAAGAAATAAGATTGGGGACATAGTGAATTCATGAAGAGGATACAATCATACCTCAACTTGTCAAAGCATCAAGCCATACAAAAGGAATATGGAAAATTTTCTTCGATGGCTTGAGAAGTAAAAATGGATCTAGTGAAAGGGTTATGTTGATTTATCTGGAAGGAGACAAATATTTCACTTCCTTTTGGTTGTAGTTTAGTTTTACTAATAATGTTTCCAAATATGAGGTTCACATACAAGGAATTCAGCTTTCTTGGAAAAGAGGAATCCAAAACTTGATCATCTTTAGCGATAGTGAACTGGTATTACACCAAGTAACAACCCATAGTGCATCAAAAAATGCTCTATTGAGATCATATGAAAATTAGGTTTGGGACCTGATACAAGATTTCAAAGCTTTTGGAATTCATGTAATTCCGAGATAGCAAAATTTGGATGTTGTCAGGCTGGCTACTATTGGCTCCCAGTACAATGTACCTATGGACATCATGAAAGAAGAACAATAGATGGTCAAAATAGTAGTCCATCCCGTAGTACCAGATAATGTAAGTAGCTGGTAGGTGTTCAATAGTGATCAAAAGATTGTACTATTCCTATAGCAAGCAGTAGAGTTCACTGCCAAACATCAAAGATAAAATTCAAAAATATTACAGTGATCAAATTATACAACTGAAAGGAAACAAGCTGCCAAAATCCCTGGTTACATTGGAATCTATCTTCAATTTAGGTAATCAAGCCAAATGAAAGAGGACTAATATGGTGGTCAAGGATGAAGATTTTGAAGAGGTCGAGGTGGCAAGTGATTTTTTTTTAAATTGGTAGGGTATGCACTACTCAAGAAAAGAAAGCTTTCATTGAACTATGTCAAGAATATCATGATATTTTTGCATGGAGTTATAAAGATCTGGATGGTTTCGATCATGGTTTAGCTCAACATACCATTGAGCTCGATCCAAGCTCTAAGCTAGTTTGTCAAAATCAGAGGCCAATCAATCCTAAAATTGAGCCGCTAATGAGGAAAGAGCTAACCAAGATTATCGAGGCCTGCATAATCTTTCCCATCAAACATTCCTTGTGGGTAGCTAATCTGGTGCATGTAAGGAAGAAGAACGGAGAGATTCGACTATGCATGGATTTTAGGGATTTGAACCGCGCCTCGTTGAAGGATCACTACCATCTTCCATCAATGGAGAAAATTGTCCAAACAATGGCGGGGGTTCAAAGGTCTTCTTTGCTCGATGGATATTCGGAGTATAATCAGATTCTGGTCCAATAATATGATCAATTCAAAATGGTTTTCACTACCAAGTGGGGCACGTACGCTTATAACAAGATGTCATTTGGGTTGTCCAATACAGGGGCTACCTTCCAACGAGCCATGGATATGGCATTTAAAGGAATAATCAATGATATTATCTTTTTTTACGTTGATGACATAGCTATCTATTCTAAGCATGCCGAAGATCATATCACACATCTAAGAAACATTTTTCGAAGATGTAGAGAATTTGGGGTCTCATTGAACCCTTAGAAGTACATTTTTATAGTTCAGGAAGGAAAATTGTTGGGAAACATTGTTTCATCGAAAGTACTATCTATTGATCTAGCTAGGATCCATTCAATTATGTCCTTATCTCGTCCAAGTCACAAGAAAGGTCTCTAGAGATTCCTAGGAACCATAAATTTTGTGCAGAGATTCATTCCTCAATTTGCAACATTGGCTAAACCACTCACAGCCATGCTGAAAAAGAACATTCCATTCGCATGGAAAAAGGACATAAGGGATATTTTTGAGGCTATTAAAATGGCCATTTCCCAAGCTCCCACATTGGTAAACCCCAGGTTTGACAAATATTTCATTCTATATGATTTCGCAGGTCAAGAAAGTATTTCAGGGATTCTCACCCAAAAAAATAAATATCTAATGGAACAACCAATTTCCTGCTTAATTTAGTCTCTCAAAGAATACGAGATCAAGTATTCCTTCGTTGAAAAACAAGTCTTTGTAGTCATCTGATCTCTGAAGATGTTCAGGCACATGTTGTCCAACAACAAAGTACACCTAAGGGTTTCTTATCCTGACGTCAAGGATTTTTTGTTAAAGAAAGAAATGAACAAAAAATGTGCAGGGTGGATCACAAAAGTAATGGAGTATGACGTACACATTTGTAACATTCCCATTTTAAGACTTTAGAACAAGGATTTTTTTTTGAATAATGTTCTCTTTTCTAAATAATCATAATTTAGAGCACGCATTCCAAATTTTGAATAATGTTTCTCTTTTATAAATAATCACAATATAGAACACACAATCCATGCCATTCAATCTCATAATAGATAACCATATGTAGATGTAATGACTTGGTGAACTACCGATCTCTCATTTCATGACTCGATTTCTTACCGATCTCTCATGTTAACTTAATGTATTGTATACTAAGTATATTTGGTTCTCTTACCTTTTTTGGGGTATTGAAATGGTTTGTTTAATAGGCCTATCTGAATATTTGTTACCAATATTCATTTGAAATCCTGCATCTTAAACTAGGTGACATATGACAACGCAACCAACAACTTGCAATACTTTGGCCAAACATTTTCACATGTTGTGCATGTTCATATTCCTAGACAACATACTCATCAAATAGAATATGTCCCTCACCCCACTTCATCTTTCATCTAGAATGGTCTTCATTAACTCTTGTCAGTCCACTTGGTCCAAGGTTTAATGCTAACCGAGGTTAGCAACATAGATTGGTATAGAGAAACACTCACGGTGACTAAGGGTATGTAGACATACTCAATTGACCCAAGTTGATTACATGTGTCTAGTTACCTTAAGTCGTCATGAGTTACAAAATTATACTCCTAAACGAACCTAGAGTATAACCAAGGTCAAGTCCGAGTTTATGTAAATGTAGATGATCCAATTTGAAAGGGTGTTGTGACATGTCAACTGCAATATTGTTCCCTCATGAAGACCCAAATCTTCATGATGGAAAGTACTACAGTTGGCATGTATCAACATCTTAGGGAATCATCTCATCTAGATGTATATATCTAGATAAGAATTTAACTACTCACTTATCTCCTCATTTAAGATTTAATTTCAGTAACCCTACTGAATCTTTGATTTCTTTAATCATTAAGGTTGCTAAACATAAATGATTAGCAATTACCATGTAGATAAATTTGCATCCAAACCTCTTTCCCAAAGGTTTGTGTTTCATTCCTTAGTATCTTATTTTAAAATTCAGAATTACTAACAAAATCATCATACAAATAGTAAGACTAAATTACTTAGCTTAACCAAGTTTAAGCATGATTGAATTCAAATTCAGATTCCTTGATAATAGAATTCATTAAGATGAATTCTATTTATTGTATATGTATTTATTCTTTTTCAATTACCTTGTTCTGATTTTGATTTAATAAGAGGAAGCATACTTCCCTCCTTCCGAATATCATTTGGATAGGATTCCCAAAAATGTCTTAATGGACTGCTTAACCTTACAGAATATTCCCTTTTCTTATAACTATATTAGTTAGGGATTCATTGCAAGCTACTACTTCTTACAAGATAGCATAATTATTTTTCACTATCATAATCATCATTTAATGTGTATAATGACTTAGTTAAATGATCAATAGTGGATTCCAACTTAACAAGTTGCATTTAATTAAGGAATAGAGTATCCATTCCATTTTCACTTACTCATCTCAAGTTCAACAAAAAAAGTTCAAAATAGACATGTACACAAAATAATAAGATTAAGTTTTGCAAATTTCTTTTAACGGAATGTCCAAAGAGAATGACACATCAAGTACAAGAAACACTCAACCCTTTTTCCATTCACCAGAGTAAAATACACCTTTTACAATTCATATCCTTCCAAACTTCTTTCATCCCAATCAACATTAATAAACTCAAATAAGAAATACAACTTTTCCCTTTTTCAATTACATTTCAATAAGAATCAAGGTTCCTCATAAAAGACCCAACCCTTAGGCAAACATAAGAAGCATCATAAACAACTTGTGTTCTTTTCTCACAAATTCCATCTGTAACAATTGCTAGCACAGGTCAGATTGTCAAACTAAGCATGATAAGCACTAAGCATTAAAATGATGTGATTTCAACTAACTATTTCATAAAAAGAACTCTACTTTTATGAAATAGTAATGCAATTCAAATAGATGCCTCATAAAAAAAGAATGATCATAAAAGGAAGAATATATTGAGCAGCCACATTACATTAAGTAAAGATCATGATCAAATCAACACTCTTCAATCAATGATTTCATAATAAAAATTACATCAAATAAGTAACAGTTTATCTAAATTACTTATCTCATTCTTACTATAGTTATCTATCGTTCATTCTTGATTCATGCAACTAGATCAAAGGAAGATACTATTCTAATAATTCAAAAAATATAATAGTTTTCGACAAGCATTGAACTACAATGCATAGCCTTAACATAATTTAACATATAATATCTAAAATCAAATTCATTTGATATTTAAATATGGAATTTAGGATAAACCAACAACATCCTAAAGAAAGAGTTCTTTTATTTCCGATACTAACCAATTTCAATTCCAATTTAATTTCCTATTTAAATCCCAATTTCAATTATCTGTCAAAGAGAAGAAGTTTAGGTTTACCCTCCATTAACCACTTCGCTCCATACAGGAGTAACACATATAAGAAAAAAGTGAACAAATGAAAAAGGAGGACAACTTAAGTGTTCCTTCAGGTTCAACAAAAACAACATTGTATTCAACAACTTAGGAAAGAGAGAGAAGTCAACAATAAGGTCGAGAGAGAGGATCTCATTATTATTTCCCAGAAAGGAAAAGTATATAAAAAACAGAACTGATACGGAACCGATCAAGAGATCTTTAAACTCTTATTGAATAAAGAAAACATAAAACTAATCGATAATGAACTGAAATATAAGACTGCAACATGCAAGTCAGATATCGAAGATGGGTTTCTCTCAATGTACAAAAAAATAACCACTGTAACACATTATATATGACTTAAAGGAGATATTCAATGAATTCAGTTACAACTATACATGAAGTATTAAACAACAAATAATCATTCACTTGCATCCAACATTAATAGCTTCAGACACTACAAGTAAAACTTAATCATCCTTGTAGAAAATGATTACAAGATTACATTCAAGTAACACATATTTCCAACTTCACAGGGATAAAAGGAAATGTCTTTATCTAAGAAGGGAAGGAGTCCAACTAGATTCAAATACAATGGGGAACATCTAAATAAATTGTAACATCCAATACATATGCTCAACATTGAGTTCAAAAGGAGGAGAAAACTGTAAAGTTCCAACCCAATTCCTTCAGGTAAACAAAAATGAACTAGTTAAAAGTTCAACTAAGAAACCCCAATCCTACCACACTCATCTATGGGTATCAAATTTTAGAGTTAATAACAAATCATTTCATGACAAGCAGTTGTGAAAACACATTGTCATCACAAAGTCTCAGAAGAAGCTAAATCACATTTTATCACACTTCGAGCAAGGGAGAATAGTTCAAAATGAAATCCTTATTTAGTGGGGACATCTACCAACTTCTTTAAAAAAGACCCACATAAGCTCAATAAAACACGTCATTTCAAAATCAGGAAATTAAATCTTGTTACTTTCATTTCAAGACACAAATGAATCCACAAAGTGTTGAATTCAACAATTAGATGCCAAGATATCTGGTTATATTTGAGTGTTCTTTTAATGGTCCTTAAAATATTATTGTTTAGTAGTTATAGATAACCCATTACCTTTTGGGTAATAATTATATGATGAATCTTAAACAAATTCTTGGTATCAAAAATGTTTTCCCTAATTACCTTTGGCACATGCAATAGAAGTTCACTAAAAAATTATTATGAACATTATCAGTTTGTTGAACAAAAGATAAATCACGATTAAACTAAACCTTCATCAAAGAAACTACCCATATCGAAGTCTTCATTCAAGCAATATTTCAAATAAGAGATATTGCAGTCAGAATACACTAGCATGACTGTAAAGTAATCATGTCCAAGTCAAAATCCACTTTGTGTCCTTGTGATGCAAGGTTCGTTTATCATCCCAATAAGTTTAGTAAAAAGTAGAACCACTGCATGAGAAGAGGTTGATCAATGCCTGATAGAGTTTGTAGTTGCTTTGTAGAAGACTTCCAGTCCGAAGCCTCCAAACATCTCTTCTTGCCAAAACAAAGTCATCAAGCAAACATTTTTGCTTACACTTATACTTATCACAGGTTTAGAAATAGTATTTGAATATTCTTGGCCAATAGATAACAAAGGATTTTATAATTTTTAAGGCTGATGGTACGTGCTGAAGAACCATGAACCCTCCTGCAGGTCCTTCAGTGGAATTCTTATAATAATTTCTTAATTCTATCATAATCAACACATCCACAACAATCTGATCCTTCTCTTTCATAGGTAGTATCCTTGCCGTGAACACACCATCATTAAATGAATATGAAGGTACAACTTTTCCTTCTCTTTCCCTATGCCACTTCGATTTCAACTTTGGCGAGGTTCCATACCTTCAGATAAATTTGCCATGCATTGTAGATTAGTTAACTAAATTGGTCATCCAGCTTGCATTCCAATGAACCTTCTGGAGCAACTCCGCCAAAGTTGGTTGATTTAAGATGTGACAAAAAAAATCAATTCCCATGACATACCTTAGATTGCTGATCGCCACTGTAACTTTCAAAATTCCATGGTAACCCTTAGGATCATCTGATCTTTGCTTGTTAGGATAGTATTAGCTTATGCATTATATGATTTAGGTTAGGCTTCCAATTTATTTTATTAATTAAATAATCATATTCCTATAGGTTAGTATTATAAACTCCATAACCATAATTGTATAGTATGTTAGGTATAGGTTTTAAACCTTATATTAGAATCCTTTTGTTTCACAAGGATAATTGTTACAATTATTATAACATAGGTTATATGCTTCCCGGATGTATTATTGGAAGTAGTTGTGAGCAATAGGTTTTACATGTGCAACATATTTCTTTGTCTACACATTGCTTCCAATATGTATAAATAGTATGTAGCACTCCATTGTAATGGTTAAGGTCAATTTGCACATTAATAGCCCTTTAATAGACCTTTAATCTTCTCATTCAATTCAACATTATAAATTATTTATCAAGGAGGTCCAATTTTGCCATTTTCAACATGATGCAAAGTAAGGACACCTGAAACAGGTTTCCCCCTAATCATATCCAAAACAAGACTTAGTTCCTCATTACCTTTCCATTTCAGAATGTTAGTTATCAAGATGATAATAAGGAAGAATTGAAGCATACCTTGGATCAATGGAATTGATTCAAGGTGTGTTGTTAACATAAGGTAAGTATGAAAACAATAGTACATGTTCACAACTTACATATCACAAAGCAGAATGAATTCATTTCCAAGTAAACGGAATTACAACAAGTATGAATCTCTGTACAACAATAACTTATCCATAGCAAATATGATATCCAAAGTCAAAAGTATACACCTTCCTAAGACAAAGAACATGTCAACGTTTGCCATGTCAAAGGTGGAAGTCATCATAGTAACAGTCATGCCAAAGGCGTTACATACCTTCCTCCTTAAAAGAATCGTCATCTTGATGATTAACTTAATCAAACCATTAAAGTTTTGAACAAAACTTAATTATTGTCCTTCCATTCATATGTTCATAATAGAACTATATTTGAGAAATTCAAATTTCAAAAAAATATTAAAATAACTATTAAATAGTTCAGTAACTGCCCAAGTCTGGCAGATTTATCATCAAAACATGAATAATTTTTTCATATTTTAACAGTTTTTCAGAATCAATTCTGATCAAACAGATGTGGAAAAATAGATCTCATATCTTCGAGATTTTCCCAGGTTGCACTTTCTTCGATAAACTGGTCCCACGTGACCTTACATTGATTTATTTTAAAATTTCTTAAGTGCAACTGACGAGTTCTAGCACTTGAATGAGCTTAACCATGATTATTCCTGGGTCTTAGACATGCAAGGAATTCCAATTTAGCACAGGTGATAAATGTTAGGATAAATTTTATTATCCTAAATATTAATTATGCATAGTTAGATTATTTAATTAAATAAATTTTAAATAATTATATTGTTATATGGTTAATCAACCATATTTGTCAGTATGCATATTGTTATATTGTTTTCAACAATATATTTGTTTTTTATTTAATTGTTGCTTCTCGGGTGATTTGGAAGCTTGCTTATTCTGGTTTTTGGTTGCACCTGTGCAACTCATTCTTCTGGATGTATTTGGCTGTGTAATATCTATAAATATTGCAGCCTATTCATTGTAATTTTTAACTTGATTGAGATTAATAAAATATAGACAGGCTTCCGTCCCTGTTTCTCAATCAACATTTGGTACCAGAGCGAATTTCTGGCCCTGTGAAGGAGTGGAAAAAGAATGCAGCAGAAATAGAGAAGATTAGAGACGAGTATGCAGCAATAGAGAGCCTGTGCAGCCTCCTGCAACCTCCCAGCCTCATCTCTGCCTTTCCACATCCCCCAATTCGTTCCAGGTGTTTGGAATGCAATTTTTTTTTTTGCACTGGTGCACTCAGCACCAGGCAAAATTTGCTACAGGTATTGGAAATAATACTAATTTTTTTCCAACAAATTTTTTTTCTCTACATTATTTGGTCTCTATTGTATTTGGAAGTAGCTTTGCTTGTTTTGGAGATGTGTGCACCTGCAGTGAACAAACAAGCAAAAACAAAAGTGAATCAAGCTGAGCAAAGAATAAAAAAAAGAAGGAAAAGCCATTTGATGCCTCCATCGACCTGCACAAAGACCTGCAGGGTTAGTTTGTGCAAATAACAAAAAAATACAGCGGCCAAAAGGAAATACAGCAAAGGAAAACGCGGCCAAAGGAAACCGCGGCCTGTACAACCAAAGAACAGAAAAAAAAAACGTTTTTTGGAGCTAAACCGCGCCCTTCTCCTCTCGCCCGCGCCATTTGCTGCCCCCAACGCCTGCACAAAGGAGAAAAAAATGTTTTTGTGAGCATATGCACCCTTTGCTGTCCCCCATGGCCTGTGCAAGCAAATAAACAACAAAAATACAACGCCCAGGCAATAAAACACGTGCCCAGCAAAAACAGGAAGCAATAAACATTAAAAAATGCGGCCCAGGCAAGAAAAAACGCAGCGAGGGCAATAAGAAACAGCGGCCAAGGAGAAAAAAAAACGCGCCCAAACACAAAAAACGCGGTCTGTACATGCAACAGTGCGTGCAAAGGAAAAAAACGCGGCCATAGGAGAATACAAAGGCGTGGAGGTGAAAAGAAAAGCTTCAGATCCGTTTTTTGGGCAAATACAACCCTAAAAACGCCGCTTCACCAACATGCGCCACGTGGAGGCTCACCAAGTTACATTTTTTTAAAGGTAAGTCAACTTTACTTATCATTAAATACAAATTTCTTCCTTTCATAGTCCAAGCGCCCCAAGTGGGCAAGTTGGCTAGTGCATGCGCCTTGGGAGTGAGAGGTTTGAGGATCAAATCCCACAAAAAACACTCAAAAACTCTCCTTTTGCATCTGGCGGAAATTTTGGCCGAACTGCTAAATTTAGCAGGCTTTTTTGAATTTAGTTACAGCTAACTAAATTTAGCGAAGAAATCCCTAATTTAGGGTAAAAAAATTTTTTTCTCCCTTTTGGTATGTTTTATCATTCCAGACATTTTTTGCAAAAGGAGACCCATCTAAAAATTGCATTTTCAGCTATTTTTTTGCAATTTTTAGCATTTTGGGCTCAGGAGGTCACCAGGACCCCGAAACTGAAATTTTTTGCCTGTTATTCAAAATTGTACTGCATATTGTACTAATTTGCAGGTTGCCATAGTCAACTGCAAAACTTTGTAACTGCTCAGAAACTGGCAGAATTGTAATAAAAAACAGTAAAATTGGTTCTGTAACACTCACAAGATCCTAGATCTCATTCACAGCGTTCGGTATATACAGTGCCTCTAGGAAGCGCTTACGGGTAAAGCTGTCATGACTACTACTAAAATTAACACCTAATATAGCTGCAACAACATCGTCTAGGCATCGTCCCTATAAATTGACGGGGAGTAATAAGGTCACAGTGCACACACTATGAACCATCCCATCCGTCTGTGAACGATTGCAAGACATAAATCCGGACTGAGAAATTATCCGAGTATATAGCAAAGTTACGTGCGTGTATGAGGATATTTCTTTGAGCCGGTGTCAATAATCGCACAGACCCCATCAGTACTGTCTTGGTACCATGTATCGAATTCTTTCACGTACGTTAACGCCTCTTTCACGTACCGCCGGGTATATAGAAAGGGCGAGCTTCTTCCACGTACCGACGGGTATATCGGAAGGGCGCGTATATAGAAAGGTTCGGTATATCAGACTGACGGTATATAGATTGGGAGACCTAATACCTGGAGTGATAAGAGCCAAACCCTGTCAGTGATCTCTGCAAAATGGGCACTAATGCCCCCAAATTTTTTCTTCCGGATTCACAATTGCTCAGAGGAAGCAAATATGCTGCTTGGAAGACAAAAATCAAAACACAACTTGAGTTTGAAGAAATTTGGCCTGTTGTGACTGGTACTCTAACCAGATCACCAACAGATGCAACACAACAATGACAATTTGATAGAGCAGATCAGAAAGAAAAACTCATCATTTTGTTTGGAGTATCCGACGATGTGCAAGCCCACATTCCAGATGCTACATCAGCAAAAGAAGCTTGGGATAAGCTGAGCACAATATATGAGGCCAAGAACAAGAATGTCATACTCAATTTGCAGAGTCAGTTACATACATTGAAATTCAAACAGAATGAGAAAATTGAAGCCTTCCTAAGAAGTGTTGCAGAGTTGAGGGCTTCACTTCTAGCCCTAGGAGAAGAGGTCAAAGATGAGTCTCTCGTTCCCATTGTTCTGAGAGCTCTCCCTTCTTCTTACCAAATTTTTGTCACAACTCTAAACTTGTCAGATACGACAATTAGTTTTGACAAGTTAGTAAACCTACTGCAACAAGAGGAAGCAATGTACAACAAGGATGATGAAGAGGAGCAGGCACTGTCTTCACATCAAAAATGGAAAGGAAAAGGTAAAGGAAAACCTAAATCCTATCAAAAGTCCCCACATCAGAATCAATATCATGGGGACAATCAACAGAAGAAGCGATGTCCCATTTGTAAAAGAGGACATGACTTGCAAGAATGTTGGTTTAACACATATAAGAAAGGTTCATCAAGCAATTCTGGACCACAAAAACAACAAAATTACAAGGGACATTCAAACAACTATCACGGCCAAAAAAAGGGGAACTGGAAAAGAAGACCCCACCAGCAAGGTAATATTGCTGAGCAACAAGATCAGTCAGACAATGAAGACTTCTTGTTCACTGCTCGATCAAGTGAACCATCCACGTCATCTAGTGACGTCTGGTAAGTTGATTCGGGAGCCACTCGACACATGACCGGCCACAGAGACTGGTTTATTTCAACTCCTAGATCACAACCTGAAAATTGACTTTGATAGTCCTTGGGTTGACAAAGAATATTCTTTCAGTTAGTCAATCTTTGATAGTCAATCGTTAGTCAACTCCTAGATCACAAAGAAAACTTTGGCAAGAAAATGTGTTTGATTCGAGATAAATCCAGAGGCTCGAAAATAATTGCCAAAGCCTCAAATGTGGGACGAATGTTTCAACTTGATTTCATTCACAAAAATGATCAAGCACTTGTGGCTAAAAACTCCACCTCAACTCAGTTGTGGCATCAGAGATTTGGTCATGTAAGTTTCAAATATCTCGACACACTTCGCCGGTGTAATATGGTACATGGGCTACCATCTCTTCAGAAGGATACAGACAAGTGTCCCCACTGCTTAGCAGGAAAACAACACAGAGTCTCATTCCAAAAGAGTACTTTTCGAGCTCATGGTAAACTTGACCTGGTTCATACCGATCTGTGCGGTCCGATGCAGCCAAGTCATTCAGGGTTCTAGTACTTCATGCTCTGTGTTGACGACTATTCACGGAAAATGTGGATTTTTTGTCTTCACAAGAAAAGTGAAGCCTTTGAAACATTCAGAAAGTTCAAAGTGGCAGTTGAGAAAGAAACTGGTCGTCACATCAGAACTCTCCGCTCAGATCGAGGGGGGGAATTCACCAGTGATGAGTTCAGAGACTATCTACAAACTCGCGAGATTCATCGACAAATGCCTCCTCCACACACACCGCAGCAAAATGGTGTTGTCAAGAGAAGAAATCGTACTATTATGGAAATGGTGCGATGCATGATCGATGATTCCGGACTTGCAAAGACATTGTGGGCAGAAGCAGCAAAAACAACAGTGTATTTGTTAAACAGAGCGCCCACAACTGCTCTTGATGGAATTACACCACAAGAAGCATGGTCAAAAAGGAAACCATCCATTGCAAACGTCAGAGTATTCGGGTGCAAAGCCAGCATGCACATACCCAAATAGAACAGAAAGAAATTGGACATGAAGTCACAAAATCTCATCTTCATTGGATACAGTGAAGAGACTCTTGGGTATAGACTGATGGATCCTAAGACCAGAAAAGTCTACACAAGCAGAGATGTTGAGTTTTTCGAGAAGAAGGAAGCAGAGACTCCTCCTCCGGACTCACAAGATGTAGATTTTTCACCAGTTGTAAAAACTGAAGCTAATGTTCCCTCAGAAGATGAAAGTGATGATGGGGATGATGGTGTTGATCAGATAGAACCACAACCCATGGGAACAGGTCAACGTATGCCTAAATGGTGTACAAGCACATTACGAGATGCAAGACTAGATGCTCCACCAGATACATCCACCCCTGGACCATGGAATCGCAGTAAAGCAAGAGAAGAAGTTAAATTTTCTTTGATGAGTAGAGTCATTGAATCAGACGAGCCCTCTACAGTCTAGGAAGCCCTACAGTCAAAAGCTTGGAAAGATGCCATGGATTCTGAATATCAATCAGTGATGAAGAATAACACTTGGCAGCTTGTTGATCTTCCACCAGGGAAGAAACCCATTGGATGCAGATGGATATTCAAAACTAAGTACAAAGCAGATGGCACAGTGGACAAGTGCAAAGCAAGACTTGTAGCAAAGGGGTACGCACAGAAAGAAGGCATTGACTATGAGGAGACATTTGCTCCCACAGCTAAGATCAAAATGATCAGGATGATATTTGCTCTAGCTGCTCAGTTTGGATGGAAATTTCACCAAATGGATGTAAAAAGTGCCTTCCTGAATGGAGATTTGCAAGAAGAAGTCTACATGACTCAACCTGAGGGATATGTAGTACCTGGTCAAGAAGAAAAGGTATGCAGACTCAGGAAATCTCTGTATGGCCTAAAACAAGCACCCCGGGCATGGTACATCAAGATTGATGAGCATCTCGTACAACATGGATTCGTCAGAAATCCATACGATCCCAATCTCTACCTCAAAAAGCAAGGGGGGGAGATGGTGATTGTTGTAGTTTATGTCGATGATCTAGTCATCACTGGCAGTTCAGTGAAGATGATTGATGAAACAAAGAAAGATCTTAAGCGATCATTCGACATGACAGATCTCGGGCTTATGCACTACTGTCTTAGACTGGAAGTATGGCAGAAAGAGAATCACATCTTTGTTTCTCAGATGAAATATACCAAGACAACGCTCGAGAAGTTTAGGATGATGGATTGCACACCAATTGCTACACCTATGGAGAACAGATTACAGTTATCTCGTTCAGATCCATCTCCTGAGGTAAGTGCCACTCTCTATCGGAAGCTGATTGGGAGTCTCATTTACCTGACCTACACTAGACCAGATATCAGCTTTGCAGTGAGCTATCTATCCAGGTTCATGTAGGAACCCAAAGTTTGTCATTAGAAAGCAGCAAAGCGCATTTTGAGATATCTCAAAGGATCAGTGGATCTTGGTCTAGAATACAAGAAGAACAAAAACTTCTTCTTGACTGGATATTCGGATTCAGATCATGCAGGTAACATTGATGATAGAAAATCCACTTCTGGATTTGTATTCTTTATGGGATCTGGACCAATATCATGGGGAAGTAAGAAACAACACTTTGTTTCTCGCTCTTCCACATAAGCCGAGTATCGTTCTACAGGAGAATCTATCTGTGAAACAATTTGGCTACGTCGCATACTGGAAGGACTTGGAATACCACAGGACAAACCAACTACCATGTATGTTGACAATGAAGGTGTTCTCAAACTTGTTCGCAATCCAGTTTTTCACGAGAGAACAAAGCACATTGAAGTTCAAGTTCATTTCATATGAGAACATGTGTTGAAGCACAACATCCAGCTTCAATTTTGTCCAATAGCTGAACAATGAGCAGATATTTTCACAAATTCACTTGCACGTGACAAGTTTGAGTTGTTCAGAGCATTTCTCTCCTCATCTCTTTAGACAATGCACAATTAAGGGGGGGAATGTTAGGATTAATTTTATTATCCTAAATATTAATTATGCATAGTTAGATTATTTAATTAATTTCATTAATTAAATTTTAAATAATTATATTGTTATATGGTTAATCAACCATATTTGTCAGTATGCATATTGTTATATTGTTTTCAACAATATATTTGTTTTTTATTTAATTGTTGCTTCCCGGGTGATTTGGAAGCTTGCTTATTCTGGTTTTTTGTTGCACTTGTGCAACTCATTCTTCCGGATGTATTTGGCTGTGCAATATCTATAAATATTGCAGCCTATTCATTGTAATTTTTAACTTGATTGAGATTAATAAAATCTACACAGGCTTCCGTCCCTGTTTCTTAATCAACAATAAATCTAAAATGTATTTCTTAAGCAAAGAAATATGGAAAAAATCATGTATTTGTGATAAAGCAGAAGGTAAAGCAAAACGATAAGCTACGAAGTTGATTACTTCAACAATTTCAAAGGGTCCCACATAACAAGGTGATAACTTGGCAGCCTTGCCAAAAGTTAAAGAACTCTTATTCGGTTTAACCCAAAGAAAGACCTTCCCACCAAGTTCAAATTTCTTATCAACCCACTTTAAGTCTGCATAACTCTTTTGCCTATTTGTAGCTTCCTTCAAGCATTCACGAATCATTTTTACTTGATGTTCCATTTTTGTAAGGATTTCTGGCCTAATTACCTCTCTATCCTCAATATTTTCCCAGCTAACAGGGGTTCTGTATTTCCTTCCATATAGTTCTTTAAAAGGTGCCATTTTTAGAGAGGCGTGATAAGTGTTATTATAAGAAAATTCAACTAATGGGAGGTATTCCTCCCATTTATATTTCTAGTCCATGCAATACATTTGCAACATATCCTCTAAAACTTGATTAATTCTTTTAGTCTGTCCATCCATTTCCGGGTGATATGCAAAACTGAAATTCAGCTTAGTCCCAAGGGGTGCATTAAGTGTTTGCTAAAATCTAGATGTCATTCTTGGATCTCTATCCGATATGATTAATTCATGTACTCCATGTAACCTGAAAATCTCATGCAAAAATGTTCTTACTAGCACCGGTGAATCATCCTTTAGATTACTAGCAATAAAGTGTGTTACCTTTGTTAGTTTATCAACAACCAGACTAACATCATGTTTATTTTTTGACATAAGAAACCCCTGAATGAAATCCATGCTTATCACTTTACATTTGTACTACGGAATACTGTGAGGATACAATAAACCAATTGGATACATATGCTCTACTTTAACGCGTTGACACTATAAGCAACGTGTCACAAATTCCATCACATCCATTTTCATCCCTTTCCAAAAATATTGTTGTTTTATATCAGCAATCATCTTCGTAATGCCAGGGTGTCCAGAAAAAGGTGAAATGTGAAATTCAGCTAATAATTTACTTCTTAAATCATTTGCCAAAGGTATGTATACCCTATTTTCAAACCGCGAGATTCCTTCATTGTCAAAGTGAAAAACTTTATATCTCACATCATTTAGATCTGCAACAAATGATGTCTTTACTTGCTAAAAATAAGAATCAGATTCCATGACACTTTTCACCTCATCTTTAAAGTGAGCTCTCAATGTTATAAGAGTAGAAATGTACTTCCTACGACTTAGAGCATCCACTACTCTATTTTCTTTGCCTTTAATGTAACTTATGTCAAAATCATATTGAGATAAAAATTCTAACCATATTCACTGTCTTGCATTCAAATTTGGATGAGTAAAAATATAATTCAACCTAAGATGATCAATTTTTAGTTTAGAAGGCCTAACAAGAAGGTAATACCTCCATACTTAAAGCGCATGAAAAATGGCAGCAAGCTCTAGGTCATGTGGAGCATAATTCAGTTAGTGTAACTTGAGTTTTCTACTTTCATAAGCTATGACATGATCATCCTACAATAGAATACCTCTGAGACCCTCCCTAGATGCATCAGTTACGATATTAAAGTATCCATTAGGATCATGTACAGTCAAAATAGGTGTTGTAGTTAAATGGTCCTTTAGAATCTTAAAAGAAGATTGAAATTTTTCATTCCAAACAAATTTCTTGTTTTTCTTCTGTAATGAAGTTATTGGAGTAACAATCTTAGAAAAGTATTTAACAAACTTTCTATAGTAACCAGCAAGACCCATGAAGCTTCTAACTTCATGTACATTCTTCGGTGCATGCCACTCAATTATAGCTACAATCTTTGAGGGGTCTACCACTATTTCATTCTTGCTTATAACATGACCCAAATAGTGCACTTCCGTGTCATAGAAGGAACATTTCGACAACTTACCAAACAAATTTCTCTTTCTCAATATTTCCAAGAATATCTTCAGATGCTTATGATGTTCTTCAATACTTTTAGAGTATATAAGAATAATATCGAATACAAGCACAAATTTCTCCAAGTATTCTTGAAAAATATTATTCATCAAATTCATAAAAGTGGTAGGTGCATTCGTCAACCCAAAAGGTAAAATTGTGAATTCATAATGCCCATACCTTGTTCTAAAAGTTGTTTTATGAATATCTTTATCCTTTATTCGCAACTGATGATATCCAGATCGAAGATCTATTTTAGAATACAATGATGCACCATGCATCTGATCAAACAAATAATCAATTCTAGGAAGTGGATACCTTTTCTTAATTTTTTTTTTGTTTAACATCCTATAATCAATGCACAATCTAAGTGTGTCATCCTTATTTTTCACAAAAATTACCGCTGCTCCCTAGGGTGAGACACTCGTTCTTATCAAACATTCTGACAAAATTTCCTTTAATTGAGCCTTAAGCTCTACAAACTCAATGGTAGTAATTGTATAAGGTGCCTTAGAAATAGGCTCAGTTTCTGATTTAATCTCGATCGTGAAATCAAAATCTCATTTGGGGGAAAGACTAGGTAACTCTTGTGGAAACACATCACCAAAATATCGTAACAATTGATATATTTCCATGAAATTATTACCTTCTTCAGTAGTTTGAGAAATTTTTACTACATATAAGGTACAACCTTTGTTTTTTGCCTTCTTAAGTTACATAGCTGACAAATTCCTAACTGAAATCTCATGTTTTACACCTTGAATGACTGTTGTTTTCTGTAGATCATCTACACAACTAATTTGTTTTTCAAAATAGCCAACTTTTTCTTTATGCTCAGCTAGCCAAATAACATCTATGATTACACCATAAGACCCCAAAGGAGTGACATAAAGGTCAAATTATGTGGAAAAACTAGGAAAGTCAAGGGCTGCTCCAAAAAGATACATACTAAATGTATGAACAACATTATTTCCATAATGCACAACCCATGATTTATCCATTTTTTCAGCTTTTCTTTTTAATTTTGAAGCTAACTTAGTAGAAATAAAACATTTTGTAGCTCCAGAATCAAATTGTATAGTCATATGTATACCAAATAACTTACCTGGAACTTCTATAAGTGTGACTTGCTTTTCATCTTTCTTGTCAGCTACTGCAACATGTATCACGTGCTATTGATTGCGGTAATCCTTTTTCAAAGGATAGTGACTTGCATAATGATCCTTGCCACAATTAAAACAACCTCCTACAGGACCCTTCCTAGGCTCAAATTTATTTCCATCCTTGAAGTTATCATTCTATCTTCCATAGGAATTTTTTCCATTATTATTGTTCTTTACAAAGCTATTCCGCATACTAGCAACAAGTTTGTTGTTTGTTGCTTTTTTATTATTATCAGTGGTAAAAAAAAATTTCATGCCAAACCTCTTCCAGGGTCCCCTTTTGGGTGCAAGAGATGAAGAAGAGTTTGGAACTTTCTTTCTGATTTCCTCCCTATGAGCAGAGATTTTTCTCAATTTTTGTTCCTGCCTTATGGATTTTTTCAACAACCCTTTCCATATTGGTTAGGCTATGAACATCCACCTCACCTCCTATAATGGGATTTAATCCCATGATAAATTTTTCATATCCTGAACTTCTCATCAGTTTGATACTGAGGCATGTACTTAAGGAGTTTATTAAACCTTTCCCAGTACTCTGTTACAGTTAAATTTCCTTGAGATAAGTTCTGAAATTCAGTCATTTTCTGATCATAATAAAGTTGAGGAAGCCATTGTTGCCTACAGTAACTTTTAAATTGATCCCAAGTTATGTATGTTTTGAAAATGTTCAACTCATCCTTACGATTGTCCCACCATGAAGATGCCTCATGGGAAAGTTGATAACCTCCCCATATTGCTTTTGTTTCCTCAGAGAAGTTTCTTATTGCAAAGTACTTCTCCATTTCATTGAGACAGTTCTCATCCCCATCCACAAGTGTAGTTCCTATCTAACGTGGGAGGACTTATTCTTTTTATATCATTGGTGAGTTCAACTGTTAATCTTGCCTTTTTATTCTCAGGATGATTAGGTATGTTTACATTACTGTTATCAACACCTGGGTTTCCCCCATTGGTGTTGTTCACAGGAGGTGGCTGATTATTATTACCAACATCTTCTTCCTCCTCCTCATTACCCATAACTTGCTGGTCAAGTATAGTCAAACAATCTCTTTTGTCCAACAGGGAAGCAAGGATCTCATCAATTTTTTGGGTAGTAGCTACTTCTCTACCAGATGGTGGGTCATTTGCAACATTTCCTCTTATTCTAACCATTTTCTGGTAACAAGAAAATTTAAGTTTTTATCAGATTATGGACACAATAGGTCCAAGAGTTGTAACCTTTAGTTCTGATACCAAGATGTAACATTCCCATTTTAAGAATTTAGAACAAGGGAATTTTTTTAATTTTATTTTGAATAAATTTCTCTATTCTAATAATCATAGTTTAGAGCACGCATTCCAATTTTTGAATAAAGTTCTCTATTCTAAATAATCACAATATAGAACACACATTCCATGCCATTCAATATCATAACAGATAACCATATGCATCTTTCATGACTCGGTGAACTACCGATCTCTCATTTCATGACTCGATTTCTTACTAATCTCTCATGTTAACTTAATGTATCATATACTAAGTATACTTGGTTCTCTTACCATTTTTTGGGTATTGAAGAGTTCTGTTTAAGAGTCCTATCTGAATATTTGTTACCAATATTCATATGAAATCCTGCATCTTAAACTAGGTGACATAGGACAAATCAACTAGCAACTTGCGATACTTTGGCCAAAAAATTTCACATGTTGTACATGTTCATATTCCTAGACAACGTACTCATAAAATGGAATAATCCTTCACCCCACTTCATCTATTATCTAGAATGGTCTTCACTAACTCCTGTCAGTCCACTTGGTCCAAGGTTTAACCTTAACCCAGGTTAGCAACATAGATTGGTATAGAGAACAACTCACAGTGACTAAGGGTACATAGACATACTCAATTGACCCAAGCTGATTGCATGTGTCTAGTTACCCTAAGTTGTCATGAGTTACCCCCTATACAAAAGAATGCTCCTAAACGAACCTAGATTATAACCAAGGTCAAGTTCAAGTTTATTTAGATCTAGACAATCAATTAGAAAGGGTGTTGTGATATGCCATTTGCAACACTTTGCCCTCATGAAGAACCAAGTCTTCATGATGGCACGGTACCACAATTGGCATGTATCAACATACTATGTAATTATCTCATCTGGATGTACATAGCTAGATAATAAGTTAACTACTTACTTAACTCCTTATTTAAGATTTAATTTCAGTAACAGTGCCAAATATTTTATTTCTTTAATCATTAAGGTTGCTAAACATAAATGATTAGAAATTACCATGTATCCAAACCTCTTTCCCTAAGGTTTGTGTTTCATTCCTTAGTATCTTATTTTAAAATTTAGACTTACAAACAAAATCAGCATACCAACAGTAAGATTAACTTACTTATCTTAACCAAGTTTAAGCATGATTGAATTCAAATTTAGATTGCTTTATAACAAAATTCATTAAGATGAGGTCTATTTATTGTATATGTATTTATTATTTTTCAATTAACTTGTTCTGATTTTGATTTAATAAGAGGAAGCATACTTCCCTCCTCCCAAATATCATTTGGGTAGGATTCCCAAAAAAGGTCTTAACGGATTGCTTAACCTTGCAAAATATTGCCTTTTCTTATAACTATATTAGTTAGGGATTCATTGCAAGCTACTAAATTGTACAAGATAGCATAATGATTTTGCACTTTCACAATCATCATTTAATGTCTATAATGACTTAGTTAAATGATTAGCTATAAGTGCCAACTTGATAAGTTACATTTAATTAGGAATAGAATATCAATCCTCAATTCACCTAGTCATCTTAAGTTCAACTAAGAAAGTTCAAAACATACATGACCATGGGACAATAAGGACAAGTTTACAAATTCACCCTACAGGATGCCCCAAAAGAATGACACATCAGGCACAAATAACACTCAATCCTATTTCCATTCATTAAAGTGAAATGCACCTTTTATAAATCTAATCCTTCCAGCCTTATTTCATGCTAATCAACATTAATAAACTCAAAAAAGAAATATAACTTTTCCCTTTTTTAATTACATGTCAATAAGAATCTAGGTTCCTCATAAAATATCCATCCCTTAGGTAAACATAAGAAGCATCATAAAATAACTTGCCTTATTTTCTCACTTACAAAGTCCATCTGCAACATATGCTAGCACGGGTCAGTTTGTCGAACTAAGCATGATAAATAATAAGCATTAAAACAATGTGCTTTCAACTAACTATCTCATAAAAATAACTTTGCTTTTCTGAAATAGTAAAGCAATTTAGACAAGATACCTCATAAAGAAATAAGGATCATAAGAGGGAGAACAGAGTGAGAAACCACATTACATTAAGTAAGATCATGATCAAATCATCACTCTTCAATCAAATACTTCATAAGAAAAATTACATCAGATAAGTAATACGTCATCTAAATTACTTATCTCATTCTTACTATAGTTATATATAGTTCATTCTTGATTCATGCAACTAGATCAAAGGAAGATACTATTTTAATAATTCCAAAGATATAATAGTTTTCAAGAAGCACTGAACTACAATGCATATCCTTAACATAATTTAACATATACTAGCAAAAATCAAATTCATTTGATCTTTAAGGATGGAATTTAGTATAAACCAACAACATCCTAAAGAAAGAGTTCTTTTATTTACGATACTAACTAGTTTCAATCCCTATTTAATTTCATATTTAAATCCCAATTTCAATTATCTATTAAGGAGAAGAAGTTTAGGTTTACCCTCCATTAACCACTCAGATCCATACAGGAGTAACACAGATAAGAGAAAGGTGAAAAAATGAAAAGGAGGACAGCTTAAGTCTTCCTTCAGGTTCAACAAAAATAACACTGTATTCAACAACTAAAAAAAGAGAGAGAAGTCAACAACAAGGTCAAGAGAGAGTATCCCATTATTCTTTCCCATAAAGGAAAAGTATATCAGAATAAAATAACTGATATGGAACCAATCAAGGGATCTTTAAACTCTTATTGAATAAAGAAAACATAAAACAAATCTGTAATGAACTAAAATATAAGACTAAAACATTCAATTCAAATATCAAAGATGAGTTTCTCTCAATGTACAATAAAAACAACCACACTAATGCATTAGCTAAGACTTAAAGGAGATATTCAATGAATTCAGTTACAACTATACATGAAGTATAAAACAACAACTAATCATTCACTTTCATCCAACATTAATGGCTTCAAGCACTACAAGAAAAGCTTAATCATCCTTGCAGAAAATGATTACAAGATTACAATCAAGTAACACATATTCCCAACTTCACAGGGATAAAAGGAAATGTCTTTAGATAAGAAAGGAAGGAGTCCAAATAGATTCAAATATAGTGGGGAATAGCGAAAGAAATTGTAACCCCCACTACATATGCTCAACATTGAGTTCAAAAGGAGAAGATAAAACTATAACGTTCCAACTCAATTCCTTCAGGTAAACGAAACTGAACTAATCCAAAGTTCAACTAAGAAACCCCCATCCTACCACACTTATCTATGGGTATCAAATTTAAGAGTTAATAATAATTCATTTCATAATAGGTAGTTGTGAAAATAATATTGTCATCAAAAAGTCTCGAAAGAAGCTAGATCACATTTTGTGACACTTTGAGCAAGGAAGAATAGTTCAAAACAAAATCCTTAATTAGTGGGGACATCTACCAACTTCTTCAAAACAAACCCATAGAAGCTCACAAAAACAAGTCATTTAAACTCAAGAAAAATAAATCTCATTCATTATCATTTCCAGACACAAATGAATCCATAAAGTGTTGAATCCAAACAACCGTTTTGGTATAATCTCAACAAAACAACAAGATTTGAGACAATTCACATTTTAGTAGAAAACATTACATTACATACTTCTTCCAAAAAATGAAAAAAAACCCATATAAAATATTTATCAACAATATTTTCCCTAATTCGTTTGGCACAAGCAATAGAAGTTGTCATAATTTAATCAAGATTCCAGTTCTAACAAAGATAAAGCATGATTTACCCTAACATTCATCAAAGAAACTACCCATATTGAATCTTCTTCAAACAACAATTCAAGCAAGAGAATACACAAGCATGAATGCAAAATAAACATTCTAAAAAAACCAATTTGTTTCCAAGAGCATATTTCTTTTAATGAAGACGTTTAGTAAAAATAAAAAAAACTTAATGAGAAGAGCCTATCATGCCTGATAGAGTTTCCTCTTGCTTTGTAGAACACTTCCAGCCGAGCCTCCAAAATCTCTTCTTTCCAAAACAAAATCAATAACCAAATCTTCATGCTTCCCTTATACTTCCAAAGTTTTAGAAATAACTCAAAAGATGTTAGAGATCGTAAAGGATCAAAAATAGAATTGCTGGTTTGAAGAACTAGAAACCTCATGCAGAGAAAAAAACCAAAAAGAGAAAATGACCAAACAACTTCCCACAAAATACACTCCTCTTTCCTAGGAGGTTTCCTCACCGTGATCAAGGTCATTAAATGCATTGAATGCCACTTTCCCTCCTCTTTCTCTATGCCACCTCCATTTCAAATTTGGTGAGGTTCCATTTCAAAAATTTGCATGCATTTTATATTTGGTAATGATGCCAACCAGGCATCCCACTAGCCTTCCAAGCCTCTGCCAAATTTGGAAGATTTAATATGTGACAACATAAATCAATTCCCATAAATACCTTAGAAACCATCGCCACCGACTTCCCACTTTCCATGTAACCCTGAGGTTCCCCTTTCTTCACTTAGTAATAGTTTAGGCTAGATTAATATTAGGTTAGGATTCCACCTTAGTTCTTAGGTCATTAGTATTTTCCTTAGGTTAGTTCAAAACTCCATAACCATAAAGTATACTATATTAGGTTAGGTTATAACCCTTAGATTAGAATCCATGTAGGATAAAACATCACAACATAGGTTAAGGCATCAACTTTGATAGTTTAGCAATAGGTCCCAGATAGGTCTTAGTTACCATAGGTTAAAATTAACATAATACGGAACATTCCGACTAAGGATAAGGTATTTACCTTAATAGACCTTTAACAGACCTTTAATATTCTCACTCAATTCAGTGTTATAAATTATTTATTCAAAGAGATCCAAGTTCACCATTTTAAGCATGATGCAAAGTAAGGACACCTGAAACTGATTTCCCCGTAATCATAGCCAAAACAAGACTCAATTCCTCATTACCTTTTCATTTCAGAATGTCAGTTTATCAAGATGGTTAATAAAGAAGAACTGAAGCATACCTTGGATCAATGGAACTTATTCAAGGTGTTATTGTTATCATAAGATAAGTATGAAAACAATAGTACAAATTCACAACTTACAGATCATAAAGCAGAGAGACTTCATTTCTAAGTAAACAAAATTACAGCAAGTATGAATCTCTGTATAGTAATAACTTATCCATTGCAAACATGATTTCCAAAGTCAAAATAATACACCTTCCTAAGACAAATCACATGTCAACATTTGTAATGTCAAAAGTGGAAGTCATCATAGTAACAGTCATGCTAAAGATGTTACATAAAAGTCACTAAACGTGTCAGGGGTAAAGGGTTATGCCAACAGTTGGCTACCGACATAGAGAGCAAGGATGTGGAAGATGCTACGCTCCTAAACATTGACAAAAAAGACTTCCAAGTTGATTGGTTAACAAAGATGCAAAATTTCCTCCTCTCAGGGGTATATCCTTCAAAAATGGATAAAGTCCAGAGACAACAGTTTTCGTCTCAAGACTATTCATACATCCTGATCAATAATGTTATTTTCCGTAAAGACTTGAACGGTGTGCTTCTACGCTGCATAAAAAAGAGCAAGTGAAAAAAAAAAAAATAGGAGAGTTTCACAACAACTTATCTGGGGGACATTACTTTGCTTGGAAAACCACTACTAAATTTATGCGAGCTGGTTATCATTGGCCAGATTTGTTCAAGGATTCTTATCTCTGGGTGAGGAAATGTAAGGAATGTGCCTATTTTACAGGTAAACAGAAACTGAAAGCCCTTCCCTTGCACCATATTTAGGTAGATCAACCTTTCATTCCACGGGGGTTGGATTTTATCGGGATGATCAACCCTCCTTCCAGTTATAGGCACAGATGGGTTCTTACCGCAACAGATTATTTCACTCGATGGATAGAGGCGATTTCTTTACAAGAAAGTAATGAAAAGGTAGTCCTTGATTTCCTAGAACATATAATGACGAGGTTCAGAGTTCTATTTACCGTCATCTTTGATAATGTAATGGATTTACTTGGTTTAAAGTTAAGTGAGTGGGAATTTACGAATGGGGTCTCTCTCAAGACTTCATCCAATTACTATCCACCTGGAAATGGGTTGGCTGAATCCAGTAATAAGAATCTCATAAGGATCATCAAACGAATGATGGAAGCTAACAAAAGGACCTGGCATACACAACTTAAGACTGCCTTATGGGAGGATCGAATCACACCTAAAAAGGCCATTAGAAACTCACCTTTTATGCTGGTATATAGGAAGGAGGCAAAGCTTCCGCCCTCCTTGGAATTTCCTTCTTTGGAATTGGCTCATCAGCTTGAAGTTATTGAAAATGGCTCCTTAACAGTGAGGTATTCTGAACTCATGGAATTGGAGGAAGTTCGAGAAAAAGGTTATGAAAACTTTAAGCCAACAACATACTCAAGTTAAGAAATCCTTTGACAAGAAATCTTCTGATAGGAATTTTCAAGAAGGAGACTTGGTTCTCAAATGGGATGAAGACAGAGCCAAACCATGTAGGCATGCCAAGTTTGACACTCTCTGGAGTGGACCCTATATTAACTCTAGTTGCAAAGAGATGAATTCGTTTCATCTAGCTAGACTTAATGGGGAAGAACTACCCATTCATGTGAATGGGATGCATCTCAAGGCTTGCATTTGAGAATGTCTCGCCCTTGTACAATTTTTTTTTTCTTTTCCATTTCTTGCGTGTGTTTTTTTTTAGTTTTCTTTTTATGACTCCTTTTCCAAATGATTTTCTTAAGGCTACTGGTCTAGAAACATAGCAGGAAATCATTCCCTAAAGGTCGCCAAAATGTTAATGTTTTAATCTACCTTGAGAAGAGGATGTCGAAAGTAGTCAAACAATTTTTTTTGAAAAAATACTTTGTCTGAAAACCCGAAAGTTTGAAATTTCAGACTTTCAAGATTTCTGGGTTCAGATTTTTTTGCTTAGCGATTGGCAATTTTTATCCAAAATTCCAAAGTCTGAAACCTTGAAAGTCCAAAATTTCAGATTTTCAGGGTTCGAAACTTTTCGTCGCACTTTTGGTAAAATATATCTTAGACTTCCGAAGTCTACAAGTCTTAAATTTCAGACTTTCAGACTTTTGGGTTTTAGAAAATTAATTGCCATTTTACGTTTTTTATCTCCAAATCTCCGAAGTCTGATAATAATAAAGAAGAACTGAAGCATACCTTGGATCAATGGAATTGATTCAAGGTGTGTTGTTAACATAAGGTAAGTATGAAAACAATAGTACATGTAAGCAACTTACAGATCACATAGCAGAATGACTTCATTTCCAAGTAAAAAAAATTACAATAAGTATGAATATCTTTACATTAATAACATATCTATTGCAAACATGATTTCCAAATTCAAAAGAATACACCTTCCTAAGACAAATCACATGTCCATGTTTTTAATGTCAAAAGTGGAAGTCATCATAGTAACAGTCATGCTAAAGATGTTACATAAAAGTCACTAAACGTGTTAGGGGTAAAGGGTTATGCCAACAGTTGGCTACCGACATAGAGAGCAAGGATGTGGAAGATGCTACGCTCCTAAACATTGACAAAAAAGACTTCCAAGTTGATTGGTTAACAAAGATGCAAAATTTCCTCCTCTCAGGGGTATATCCTTCAAAAATGGATAAAGTCCAGAGACACAGTTTTCGTCTCAAGACTATTCCATACATCCTGATCAATAATGTTATTTTCCGTAAAGACTTGAACGGTGTGCTTCTACGCTGCATAAAAAAGAGCAAGTGAAAAAAAAAAAATAGGAGAGTTTCACAACAACTTATCTGGGGGACATTACTTTGCTTGGAAAACCACTACTAAATTTATGCGAGCTGGTTATCATTGGCCAGATTTGTTCAAGGATTCTTATCTCTGGGTGAGGAAATGTAAGGAATGTGCCTATTTTACAGGTAAACAGAAACTGAAAGCCCTTCCCTTGCACCATATTTAGGTAGATCAACCTTTCATTCCACGGGGGTTGGATTTTATCGGGATGATCAACCCTCCTTCCAGTTATAGGCACAGATGGGTTCTTACCGCAACAGATTATTTCACTCGATGGATAGAGGCGATTTCTTTACAAGAAAGTAATGAAAAGGTAGTCCTTGATTTCCTAGAACATATAATGACGAGGTTCAGAGTTCTATTTACCGTCATCTTTGATAATGTAATGGATTTACTTGGTTTAAAGTTAAGTGAGTGGGAATTTACGAATGGGGTCTCTCTCAAGACTTCATCCAATTACTATCCACCTGGAAATGGGTTGGCTGAATCCAGTAATAAGAATCTCATAAGGATCATCAAACGAATGATGGAAGCTAACAAAAGGACCTGGCATACACAACTTAAGACTGCCTTATGGGAGGATCGAATCACACCTAAAAAGGCCATTAGAAACTCACCTTTTATGCTGGTATATAGGAAGGAGGCAAAGCTTCCGCCCTCCTTGGAATTTCCTTCTTTGGAATTGGCTCATCAGCTTGAAGTTATTGAAAATGGCTCCTTAACAGTGAGGTATTCTGAACTCATGGAATTGGAGGAAGTTCGAGAAAAGGTTATGAAAACTTTAAGCCAACAACATACTCAAGTTAAGAAATCCTTTGACAAGAAATCTTCTGATAGGAATTTTCAAGAAGGAGACTTGGTTCTCAAATGGGATGAAGACAGAGCCAAACCATGTAGGCATGCCAAGTTTGACACTCTCTGGAGTGGACCCTATATTAACTCTAGTTGCAAAGAGATGAATTCGTTTCATCTAGCTAGACTTAATGGGGAAGAACTACCCATTCATGTGAATGGGATGCATCTCAAGGCTTGCATTTGAGAATGTCTCGCCCTTGTACAATTTTTTTTTCTTTTCCATTTCTTGCGTGTGTTTTTTTTTAGTTTTCTTTTTATGACTCCTTTTCCAAATGATTTTCTTAAGGCTACTGGTCTAGAAACATAGCAGGAAATCATTCCCTAAAGGTCGCCAAAATGTTAATATTTTAATCTACCTTGAGAAGAGGATGTCGAAAGTAGTCAAAACAATTTTTTTTGAAAAAATACTTTGTCTGAAAACCCGAAAGTTTGAAATTTCAGACTTTCAAGATTTCTGGGTTCAGATTTTTTTGCTTAGCGATTGGCAATTTTTATCCAAAATTCCAAAGTCTGAAACCTTGAAAGTCCAAAATTTCAGATTTTCAGGGTTCGAAACTTTTCGTCGCACTTTTGGTAAAATATATCTTAGACTTCCGAAGTCTACAAGTCTTAAATTTCAGACTTTCAGACTTTTGGGTTTTAGAAAATTAATTGCCATTTTACGTTTTTTATCTCCAAATCTCCGAAGTCTGATAATAATAAAGAAGAACTGAAGCATACCTTGGATCAATGGAATTGATTCAAGGTGTGTTGTTAACATAAGGTAAGTATGAAAACAATAGTACATGTAAGCAACTTACAGATCACATAGCAGAATGACTTCATTTCCAAGTAAAAAAAATTACAATAAGTATGAATATCTTTACATTAATAACATATCTATTGCAAACATGATTTCCAAATTCAAAAGAATACACCTTCCTAAGACAAATCACATGTCCATGTTTTTAATGTCAAAAGTGGAAGTCATCATAGTAACAGTCATGCTAAAGATGTTACATAAAAGTCACTAAACGTGTCAGGGGTAAAGGGTTATGCCAACAGTTGGCTACCGACATAGAGAGCAAGGATGTGGAAGATGCTACGCTCCTAAACATTGACAAAAAAGACTTCCAAGTTGATTGGTTAACAAAGATGCAAAATTTCCTCCTCTCAGGGGTATATCCTTCAAAAATGGATAAAGTCCAGAGACACAGTTTTCGTCTCAAGACTATTCCATACATCCTGATCAATAATGTTATTTTCCGTAAAGACTTGAACGGTGTGCTTCTACGCTGCATAAAAAAGAGCAAGTGAAAAAAAAAAAAATAGGAGAGTTTCACAACAACTTATCTGGGGGACATTACTTTGCTTGGAAAACCACTACTAAATTTATGCGAGTTGGTTATCATTGGCCAGATTTGTTCAAGGATTCTTATCTCTGGGTGAGGAAATGTAAGGAATGTGCCTATTTTACAGGTAAACAGAAACTGAAAGCCCTTCCCTTGCACCATATTTAGGTAGATCAACCTTTCATTCCACGGGGGTTGGATTTTATCGGGATGATCAACCCTCCTTCCAGTTATAGGCACAGATGGGTTCTTACCGCAACAGATTATTTCACTCGATGGATAGAGGCGATTTCTTTACAAGAAAGTAATGAAAAGGTAGTCCTTGATTTCCTAGAACATATAATGACGAGGTTCAGAGTTCTATTTACCGTCATCTTTGATAATGTAATGGATTTACTTGGTTTAAAGTTAAGTGAGTGGGAATTTACGAATGGGGTCTCTCTCAAGACTTCATCCAATTACTATCCACCTGGAAATGGGTTGGCTGAATCCAGTAATAAGAATCTCATAAGGATCATCAAACGAATGATGGAAGCTAACAAAAGGACCTGGCATACACAACTTAAGACTGCCTTATGGGAGGATCGAATCACACCTAAAAAGGCCATTAGAAACTCACCTTTTATGCTGGTATATAGGAAGGAGGCAAAGCTTCCGCCCTCCTTGGAATTTCCTTCTTTGGAATTGGCTCATCAGCTTGAAGTTATTGAAAATGGCTCCTTAACAGTGAGGTATTCTGAACTCATGGAATTGGAGGAAGTTCGAGAAAAGGTTATGAAAACTTTAAGCCAACAACATACTCAAGTTAAGAAATCCTTTGACAAGAAATCTTCTGATAGGAATTTTCAAGAAGGAGACTTGGTTCTCAAATGGGATGAAGACAGAGCCAAACCATGTAGGCATGCCAAGTTTGACACTCTCTGGAGTGGACCCTATATTAACTCTAGTTGCAAAGAGATGAATTCGTTTCATCTAGCTAGACTTAATGGGGAAGAACTACCCATTCATGTGAATGGGATGCATCTCAAGGCTTGCATTTGAGAATGTCTCGCCCTTGTACAATTTTTTTTTCTTTTCCATTTCTTGCGTGTGTTTTTTTTAGTTTTCTTTTTATGACTCCTTTTCCAAATGATTTTCTTAAGGCTACTGGTCTAGAAACATAGCAGGAAATCATTCCCTAAAGGTCGCCAAAATGTTAATGTTTTAATCTACCTTGAGAAGAGGATGTCGAAAGTAGTCAAACAATTTTTTTTGAAAAAATACTTTGTCTGAAAACCCGAAAGTTTGAAATTTCAGACTTTCAAGATTTCTGGGTTCAGATTTTTTTGCTTAGCGATTGGCAATTTTTATCCAAAATTCCAAAGTCTGAAACCTTGAAAGTCCAAAATTTCAGATTTTCAGGGTTCGAAACTTTTCGTCGCACTTTTGGTAAAATATATCTTAGACTTCCGAAGTCTACAAGTCTTAAATTTCAGACTTTCAGACTTTTGGGTTTTAGAAAATTAATTGCCATTTTACGTTTTTTATCTCCAAATCTCCGAAGTCTGAAATTCTGAAATTTTGGAATTTTGGGCTTTCGGGTTTAGGATTTTCAGATTCCTTCGTGTAATTAATTTTTTACCTACCTCCATACGGATAAGAATTTCTCCATTAATATCAGGTTTCCTATTTAAACTCACATTTCCACTTCTCATTTTCACCTAATACTTTGCTATGACATTCCATTTTCTTGTACTTTCAGCATCATTTTCGAGGTACTTTTTAACTTGGTTATTTTATTTTTGGTTTAAGATCTTTTATTTTGTTTCCTCCTTGTTTATCTTTCTTTGGTTTCTCCTCTGTATACCTTTTGAAACAACCAACTCATTTCCCACCATGTTCTACATTTTGAGCTTCCACAGAGATTCATATTTCTCAAAGGATCCTCTTGAACACTTCTCTTTTTTCATGATTCAGAGATTAGCATTGTTCAGAAAACATTCTTCCCAAATTTCATAGATTTAGTGGTTAGTCACTATTTCAGAGGTCTTCTTTTCAAAATTTCGGAACTCTTGTTTTCCGGATTTTGAAAGTCACCATTTCAGAGGATTTTCACTTCAGGATTTCGGAAGTCAGATTTTCAGAACTCTTTGTTTTTGGAATTTGGAACTCTTGTTTTCAAAACTTCAGAACTTTCATTTTCTGAATTTTGGAGTTTTTCTTTTCGGGTTTTCGGAAGACAGGCTTTCGAAAGTTAGGTTTTCAGAATTTCGTACCTTTCCATTTCAAAGTTTTCCACTTCAAAGTTTCAGAGGTTTCCACTTCGGGTTTCTAATTTTTAGATTTTTGGAGGTTAAAGATTTTCAAGTTTCTGATTTCTCTTCTTCAGCAATTCAGAACTCAGAATTTGATGTCTACTTCCACATCAAAGGGAAAAGAAAAGATGGGGTATTCATTTCTTGGAGTTTCTCCTCACTTCCGCTTGTCTTCTGACTTGGAAAATATAGGAAACACCGACCTAGGGTAGATTAATTTTCCAGATTTCAAGGAAAGAGTAAAGGCTCCAAACAAGAAACTATGGATGCAGGCCATATACGACAGTGGGCTTGTCCTTCTTGCCTATTTTCCCACATCCATGCATTACCCGGAGTTAATTTTAGCTGTAACATCACACTTTGATGAGGAATATATGGTGGTTAAAGATGCTGATGATAAGGTGGTAATCCGTTTGGACCCAAAATTCTTTGATGATCTGCTCCAACTTCCTGACATTGAAGACTATGCAACCATTTCACCAGAATCAACAATGGAACATTGGGACAAGGAAGAAAAATTGTGCACAAAGGTCATGTAGAAAACTTATCTGGCCAAGAGCTTTTCCAAATTACTAAAGACCATGCATCGGTCAAATTTTATTCAAGATTTCAGTGACCTTATTGTGCTACTAAGTAGAATTTCAGGTCTTCCTTCTGTAAAGGAATTGTTATCCAAAATTCACCCCTCAAGGTAATTTTGATAACATGCATTAAATTCTCAAGTCCCAGGCAAATAGATTGAGTCAGGGGAAAAAGTCATGTTTTTTGGGTCCCCTCAGAATTTTCTAACTCCCATGTCCAAGAAGGAGGGAGCAAGTTCTGAGAAAATGTAAGAAAAATTGCAAAAAACAGGCTCGGGCCAGGAAAAATCATGAAAAATGGCTAAGTCCTAGTCCTCGCAACAGTCGGGACAGTTGGGACAAAAAGGCGCGGATCGGCCGAAATGAGCACAGGCGGCCCCGGAAACGGTTTGGAACATCTGGGACAAAAGTACGCGGTGGGCGCAAAAAGCCGATCTGGCCAAAAAATTAAAAAAAATCGACTAACTACTGAGAGGGACAGTCTGGGACGTTTGGGTCAAATGGACCCGAACCGGCCGGTTCGGCCGAAATCAGTCAAGGCAGTCCAAAACAAAGTGGGCCAAATGGAACAAAAATACCCGAACCGGCCGAACCGGGCGAAATGGGAACAAACAGTCCAAAAGCAAATGGGACATCTGGGACAAATAGGCCCGAACCGGCCGGTTTGGCCAAAATCAGCGCAAAGAGCACTGTACCAAATGGGACAAAGGGACACGTGGGACGTGAAAACCCGAAGGATCCGAGAGCCAATCAAATCTTGCCACGTGTCCAACGCAAAGAGGGACAAGGAAGCCCATTTCGGGCGGATCGGAGGTTTTTGTCCCAAACGGTTTGGGACATCCGGGACAAAAAGACGCAAAGGGCGCAAAAGAGCCGGCAGACCCGTCGACCAATCAAATCATGACACGTGTCACAGGAAGAAAAGTCAACGTTTGGTCCGAAAACTTCAAACGGCCATAACTTTTGACTCCGAGCTCCGATTTTCATAAAATTGGACTTTCTGGAACGAGCACGACGTCCTCTACGCCAAAAAAATTGGATTTCTTAATTTTAATGAGGGTAGATATATTTAAATTAAGGAAACGTGTTCGGCTCCAGTCAGTGAATGCTCTTTCCCGTCAGATGACAGAAAACGCCTGCCAGGCCCAAAACAGCTGCCCGCACTCAGAAGGCCATAACTTTTGCATTTCTCAACGAAATCGCACAAAATTGGTACCGTTGGAATCGTGGTTCCAAGCCCGATGCAAAAAAATCAAGAAATTCCAGATTTTATTAGAAATTTATTGAGGTTTTTAAGAAAACGTGGCCGGGTTCAAAACAGTGTTTTATTTGGTAGCTGGGAGTGCAATTAAGAGGCATGGTCATCATTCCTTCTCTGCTGCAGCACATGGGATAGTATGGGGAGCCTTTTGCAAGTAATGTATACCCATTCCACTCAATTTAATGCCTCTTACAGGTGGTTGAAGGACAGATTTCGGGATTTCCATTTTCCCTTCTCTTCTCCTTCTCATTTTTTCTATAAATTGGAGTGTTGGGCTCATTGTAAAAGAGAGAGTTTTTGGGTGGCAAAGCTCTGCCAAAATTGCTTTGTGAAGCCAGTGTGTTGCAGGCCCTTGTAGTGGACTCCTTGCATGGTGATCCAGGCCCTTATCTTGTAATAGACTAAACTGTGCATACCAGGAAGCAATAAAATACAAGTTTGTGGATGTATCTTCCCCTGCTGTGTTTTCTTGCATTCTTCTTGCCCTTTTATCTTTCTACAAGAATATTGTGTCTATTTTTATGTTCTTGAAGGAATTCATTAACATTGTGCATGCTTGGAATATTGTTGTGAATGCATTTTGCTAGATTATGGTGAACTGTCATCACCTCTTCTAGTGTGCATTTTGCCTCTGTATTTCACACATTTGGAGATTACTCTCACACCCTCCTTTTCTAGTGTATCACCGTTTTAGTGTAGGCTTTCATTTTATGCATTCTCTTTCTCTGGTCCCTTGGAATTTTAGATTAGAATAGCTAGTTTCTCCTGCATTAGAGTAGATTGTGGCAGGTAGTTTAGGAGTAAGAACCAGCTTTCTCTGGAGGTCTATCTCAAGTAGCAAGTCCCACAACTTGGAGATAGTACCCATGTTATCCAATCACACTATGAGTTCAAGTATATGCACAGGGGTGCTGTGATTTGGTGATAACAGGAATTCTAGGAATGGATGTTCTTGTACATCGCTACCATAAAGAAAAATAAGGAATTTATTTAATGGGGGGAGCATATCAGTAGCTCCATTTTCTATCAGTTGAGCAAAGTGATTTCCATAAATATTTTCTATATGAAATCCTTCTTCATTTATGAGGCTGTTGTTATGGGATATTTCTCTGGGTTGAATACTAAAGGTATTCGCAAAACCTCCCAAATCTATGATTTCTAACCTCAACTCACATTGAATGAAGGGAGTAGGCATTTTTGTAGGGTAAATGATGCCTTCTTTGTGGTTATCCTCTACCATTTTGATAAGGAGTTATACAATCGAAGGATTTCCGATGAAGCCTTCAAAGAAGTGCATGAGTGGGGAGCCATCTATTTACAGTTCCCCAAATTTTATTACATTCAAATTCCAGGCTTCATAGGTGCTCCCAACAAATTACCAAGATGTCCTGCTGATAAATGGGTTCTCCTTGAATTGGTTCGACAATATTTGGATTATCATTGAATTTAGAACAAACGCCACAAAGTAGGAATGTAATTCCCTATTTCAATTGGCAGATACACCAGCCCAAATATTCATAAGGCTAAAAATGTGGATGCAAAAATGGCCGAAGTAACCCTACGAATCTTTCATCCATGGACCAACTTCGATTATTGTGGTAAATTTGGCAAAACAGGTCGGTCCAGTGCCCATGTGCCCCAATTGGAAGATATCTGGATTCATTGTCAGGATGAATACATCATTTGACAAAGGAATTATGAGAGGTTGACCTTGGATGAAGTTCGGAAGTTTGGTATAGCTAATGTCCCAAAAGATATGTAAGATAATGAGGAGGTTTTGGATGTGGCATATAAAAATGATAATATTGCCAAGCAACCATTTCCATGGATTGATTGGTATGTAGAGGAATGCTACAATAAAAAGGAGAGGGCGAGGTCCATTATGTAGAGAACTTAACATTGGTTGGGTACCTTGGGAATCTCACCCCAGGGGATTAGAGAAAGCTACAAGTACAGAAGCCCCACTAACCATAAGCCAATCAACACCCACAAAGGGGAAAAGGTCGACCCCAAAAACCCATACAGTTCCAAAAAAAGATTCATTTGTTGTTGGTGGCTCATCTCTCTCCAAGGCTTCTATTTCCAAGGCCATGTCTCCTGCAAAACCTGTGGTTGAAGTCAGTGACTCTCCTAGTATCTCACAAGATCTATCATCTCTTCCATCTCTTCCATTGTCACTTCCAGTATTAGTTCCTTCCACTTCCACAATCATTTCTTCTTTCCCATCTCCTTCTATGGCCCAGGTATTCTCATCCCTTCCAGTTCTCTTAGTTGGAGAAACTATCAGGTCACCCATTTCTTCTTCACTTCCCTTAGCACTGCCATTTCCCTCCATTTCATCCCCTAACATAATTCTATCAACTCATATGGCTGTCTTTACATCCACCCCATCCATCATTGCCACTTCTACCCAAATGCCAACTAATGTTTCAGGTATCATATCTACTTTTCCATCTTCATTAGCATTAGCCATCCCAGAATGGCTGTTTAGACAGACTCCAAAGTAGAAGAAGAAGGTGCCTCTGGGAGATGTCATCATCTTAGTATATTGGAGCATACACCGAAAAGACAGGCCAAGAGGCCAAGGAATGTTTCAAGTCTGATAGTGAATCCATCTGGGGAGCTAATTTTAGAGGTTGTTACTCCTGTTGAGGGAAAAATGAGGAAACAATTACAACTTCAGATTATTAGATCTCTTGATTTTCATTGGGAAAAGCCACTCACGAAGGAGCCAAACAAGATGTGCACACTGCTCTTGGGGCTCTGCTAGAAAAATATGACAAGGATAAGGCTACAAAATATGAGCTCAAACTCAAGTTTGAACAACTCACTGCATTGCTAAGGAAAGTAACCCAACCTACTTCATCTACTGAAGTCTCAACTACTATGGCTATGATAGTTTTGTCTACTATTGACAACATTTCTTATCATGAGATCGAAAAGCTAGGCCAGAAAGGGAGATCAATAAATGGATGGGTGGAATGAATTTTGCATGAAGTTGATCCTTTAGTCAAAGAATCTATCGGGATATACAATGATTTGCAAGATGAGAGAACTATAATTTGTAAAATGGACAAAGAATTTTCTAAGGATAATATTAACTTGAATATGAATATGGCAACATGGAGTGAAATAAGAGAAGTGGACCCATACTTGCTCCTTCAAGAAGAGGTGATCGATGATGCCTCAAAGTTATTTGAATATCAAAAGGCCATGGAATTCTGGTACTAAGTGTTACAAGATTTAATTAAGAAATTGGAAGATAAATGAGTGGAAATCACGGATGCCTTGAATGATATCTTAGAAGATTTTGATGTTGCTAATTATAAAATTTTCAATGAAAACATTGACACTCTCCCAAAGGATCAAATTGAGGAAAATTTCAAGGATTTGGTGAAGCGTGATGATGAGGTCACCAAAATTTCAGTAGTGACTCCATTGACCGATTGGTCTTGTGCCAAAATTTCATAGGGAGGCTGAAGAAAGTTGTGAGTAAACTTTGAAGAGTGCCAGCTAAGATCACAAAAGAGGTTGAGACAATAGATGTTATGAACCACTATGCATGTAGGCCAGGAGATGAATAAATTTATGGGATCATCAAGCACTTCATCGAGTATAAGCATCAAATGGCTGTGTGGGAAGGTGAACAACAGAATCCTACAGAAGAGAAAGGCATAGTTGAACCAGGCCAAAGCTGAGTGGCCATGAAAAGACAGAACTAAGCTCCAGATCAGTCAAATTTGTAGGGTTGATTGAGTCAAACCCTTGCAACAAACGTGATATTTTTCACGGGAGCATGTTCCCTTAATTTAATGACATTTCTATTTTTAGTAAAATGTTAGTTAAGGGCCCAACTGTAATGGCTCAACCTAAGAACTTATAAATAGTTGAATACATGAAGTATTTTGGGAGAACATAAGATACAAATCAGTTTGGTGTGAAGTTTCTCTTCAAGTTTGGAAGAGTGCTTTAGAGATTTCTAAAACATTTTAATTATATTCAAAGTTATACCTTGTTGTTGGAAATATGATTTATTGTGTTAGGTGGTTAATCAATACTTACTTTGTGAATGTATGATTCCTTAGTGTGAGTGGTTAGTTTACCTTTATTTCAGATTATCTATTTCATGTTGTGAGGGAGTAATGTGATTATCTTTTATTTCAATTGTGAGAATCTTATTTTCCTTCTGTGTTAAAATTGTATTATCATTATTCATAGTTAGTGAAATGGATGTTTAACATGTGCATGTGTTCTTTACTCATAATAACTATGTATTTGAATCAAATTTGATCTCTCTCTTATGTATGTTCAAGTTTAATGAAGGAACATATGCCCAATCTGTGGTATTTTGTACCCTTTCCAAGTTGCAATAGGTGAAGGTGGCCAACGATGCAATTATCCTGCCCACATTAACCCTTCTGGAGATTAAAAATCCCTTTATTTAGTGCATCACCATCCCTAGTACAATCTCATTTATGTAAAATCTCTTTCTCTAAGACCCATGAAAATGTTAGCCTAGGACTAGGTAGTCATTTTATTACACTAGGAGTAGTACAACACTTAGTTTAGGAAAAGGAAGTCGACCTTCTCTGGAGGTTCACCTCCAGCCCAAGTATTATAGCTTGAGAGGTGGTCCCATGTGTCCTAATCACATCGAACATCCTAAGAACATTCTTTCCATTCGGGGGTGCAATGATTTGGCAAAAACAATAGTGATTTCATGGACATTTATAGTAAGGGTTTCTCTCTAGTTATTAGGATAATGATTAGGGTCTGCCTCCTTAACAGTCTTTAAGGCATCACCCGTCAATGACCATCAGTGTAAAGGCTTTTAAATGGACAAAATTTAATTTGTTAGATAAGATGAAGGCATGAATTGAAACTTTCAAATAAAAGGTGGGAAATAAATACTTATATGTCCCACACCTATTCCATGGATTACATTATTCCTGCCAAAACAATATTTGTTATGTTTTCTCCATATTATCATCTCTAGCTCACTTTCACTATTCACGTGAGTGTAAAATCCAATAGATTCGAGGCTCAAAATCTATATGTAATGATTCTTTATTGTAGACTATTCATTTGAGTGAAAAATCCAATACATTTGAGGCTCACTACCAATATGTAATGATTCTTTATTGTAGCACTTTGTGGTACTCCTTTTGAGTTTTAAGCTCGAGCAATTACATGAAAGAAAGTGGTGTGCAATCAACCATTATTGATCAAAAATTAAGAATCATGTGCTAGGGGTTGTCTAATGACATCTAATCGTGGCAACATCGTGACTGCCAAAAAAATGGACTTTGCTATTTATTTTATTTTATTTTTTTGGCATCAAGGTTTTTGAGATGACGACATTTAATTTTTTAGATAAGGTGAAGACACAAATGGAAATTTGGAAATAAAAATGTGGGAATTAAATAACTACATGTCTCACTTGTATTCCACGACTCAAATTGTTCTTACCGAAACAATATATGTTATATGTGCTCCAATTTTTCATCTCAATCTCACTCACATTACTCACATGTGTGCAATTTGTGCTTAAAGAGGCTAAAATAAAAAAAATGGGCTATAAGTAATGATTCCTTATAGTAGCACTTTGTGGCTCCCATTTTCAATTTTAAGCTCGAGCAATTGCAAGGAAGAAGGAGATGTGCAACCAACCAAATTTACGAATCATGCAATAGAGGCGATCCGATGGTGGAAAAATGATGACCACGATTAAATGTTATTTGCTATTTATTTTTTGGCATCATAGTTTTTTGAGTGGATGACATTTAATTTGTTAGAAAAGGTGAAGACATGAATGCCAATTTAGAAATAAAAATGTGGAAATTAAATACTTGCATGTCCCGCATGTATTCCATCACTCAAATTATTCTTACCCAAACAATATTTGTTAATTGTGTTCCACTTTGTCATCTCAATCTTGTTTGCATTACTCACATGAGTGCAGTTTACGATTAAAGGGGGCAAAATAAAAAATTGGGGAAACTCGAATAAGGTCCTGTGAGGAATTAGTCTTAACATGGGTGTACTAGTTTGTGTGTGTGGACAATAATAATAATAATTTATATGAGATATGTATAACACTCTCCTAATATTTAGGAGAGTGCTTTTAGGAAGGTTGAGGGAAAATAGGTTGGAATAAAAGTGGTTAAACAACCCACCTAAATTTAGCATGTGAGATTGGTGGAGTGGTTAATGTTCATATATATATGTAACCATTTTTATTGATTAATGTTGATTGAATTATTTTTGAGCATATGTCCTTTCTACAGATATGAATTAAAACCCACAGGTCCAAATTCAAAACCCAACCATCATCGATAATTGAGTCCCTCCAACTGTAGGTCATACATGTCTTACAAGTGAAATTATTATACTAAGACTCCATTTAAATACCTCCATGCACCATACCTTTTCCACAGTTCAAATTGTAACACCCAAATCACACTAGATCAATATACTCACTACCCAAGTTACACAATCTCTAAAAAATTAGGGAAAATACTAAAATAAAAATAGTGATACTTCTGTTAGTGTCGTTTGTTGGTAGACAATATTTTCATTTTTGCCAGTGTGGCTTAGATATATTCTATGTTGTAAATTCAAAAGCAAGTCCACCATTGGAAGATTTCAACACGATCTAGTCATAGGCCTTCGATAGCTATTCAAGCAGTAAATTCGAAGTTTAGATTAAAAAAAGAAAGAAATTCATGAGCATGACACAGAGGCCATTCAAAAGATGGGTTGTAAATATCAAAGACACCACACACAAAATTAGAATGTGGGCAGAAAAGTTTAAGACTACAAATAAATCTACATGGGTGTATGACGAGGCTACCTACCTACTTGGGTGCTCAATTACCCAAAACATTGATAAAGATTAAAATGACAACAAGGAAGTTCAACTACTACAAACATGGATGGAAAATGTTGACTTGTGTTGTCAATGTCTTTATAAACCAAATCTCTGTCATTTGTGTCTCGATCCATGTTAGACGAAGCACCTTGATTCCGAAAAGGAACACCTTCAACATAAATATTGCAATATACATTACCTATAGAATTCATTTTAAGAAATGTTGGTATTTTATTTGTTACACTGATCTTAAAATTTGGAGTTCGATTAATGTTTGCACCAATTCAATAAAAATGAGGTGCCTTGGTTGTATTTTTATTGCCTTGTCCTACATGTAAAATCTACATGAAAAAATATTATGGTAAATAAATTTGGAAATAATTTCCTAAAATGTGTTGGAGTCTATACATAGAAAGATAATGGTGATCATAGAAAATATTTTGGATCATAATCTTAAAAATGACACAAATTACGACTTACATGATATCTTTAATATGGTAGAAAAATAGGTGCAAATGTAGAAAAGAAAAGTATAAGGAAAATATAACATTACAAGAAAATCAAGCACATAACAAAGAACACATGATTTCTGATTTGAACAATTCATTCCAACATTCTACAATGGAAAACAGAGCAAAAAACCATATATGTAGTCGATGGGAATTTATATGAAATACCCCCAAAAAAATAATAACCAGTTTTAACAATGACATAAGACATATTATAAATAGTGCATTTGATTTATTTTCCACCCTGATATTTTAAAAAATTAAAAGAAAGAGAACTATTGGCTTGCATTAGTCCCCTTAATCAATGTCAACACACAATTTCAGCATCTTTTCTCCAGCTTATGGGCGTTCACTTCATCTGGCATGCCATGAAACGTCAGAAATGACAAACTCACCTTCTCAAAATTCTTGTGAAAAACACACAAGGCCTATAAATCTCGCACATGGTTTTGACATGTGGCTTCCATATGGATTTTCTCTGGTTGCCGGCTATTATCATGATCTTCTCCAAGTACTTGATGGAATTCTTCACCATTTTCTTATCAATTATTACAGCCCCAAGTGTTGGCTAGGATGAAGAGGATCTTGTAATCCGTGAGGTGCCACCATGAGGGTCACATTGTCTCTAGCATAATGAAGAGAAGTGCGAAGAAATTGAGGGTTACATCATCTATAATTGTCTGGATTCTAGAAATACATGATTAACATGACAGTGCAGCCAATGGATTCATCCATGAGATACTTTGGGAGGCCTCTGTAGAGCTGCTTGTCTTCCACAAAATTGAAGAAACAAAGCGAGGCCATAACAATTTTTTCAATACAACAGGTAACAATTTCCATTTTCTCCTATGTTGATGTTAATAAAAATAGGCGGGCAGGCTAAAGTTGCAAATAGTCCATACGCTTGGGGATACCCAGTGTCGCAACAGAGTCTGGAGGTGGTCCAACTCACAACAAGCTCCCTGCGCTTGGACTTGAATTTGCAAAAGTACATTGGAGATCACCATAAATTTTATTATAATCGAGAAAGATTGATCAACATGCAGAATAAACAGGGATGTGGATCAATGGATCTTTCCATATCCAAAATAAAATCTCACTTTGAAGACATGCACTGTATCTAGGTGATACATATTCAGAATCATTGGGATTGTCACCTAAGAGGGTATGCTACCAAGTGAAAACAGTGGGTGCCGCGTGATGTTCGGTTAAAGAAAAAAGTATGGATCTAGTCTACATGTACTTCTGAGCTTTAGGACAGAACCAAAGGTCATGCCAAAAGCTGTTTCCAGATAAACACTTCTAGGGGCATTTGGGAGCTGGTACCGTCAATTAAGAAGTAAGACGGGTCGCTCTACATAGGAAGGCCTTGGTGTAGAATACACCAAATTAAGATGCGCAATTTTGGGATCCACTCATAAAATCCAAACATTCTCAAATCGTCTACCCTAGTTAGACAAAATGGCATGAATTCCCCAATGAGTATTAAGTAAGTCCACCATGGGAAAAATGGGGTGCGAGGCTTCATTTGTATTTTGAATGATTTTGGCATCTTATATTACATTTAATGGTCAATGACAGATATATTCGTTAATTATCTTGTGTAACAAAAAAGCTAGGCAAGTATTGATTTGTTACACCCCAATGTGTACCAATGAACAAATATTATTGTTGATAAGAGTGTAGCAACACAAAACAATTATGTAATCAAACTAGGCTGAGCCTAAGGAACTGTACAACAAAGCAAAAAGCATCGTAGGATGACAACCATAACAAAGGAAATATCATTTAAGCTTATACAGTTTGCAATACATGCCCAATTTTGCATGGGCGGATCTTGAAATCAAATCCGAACCTCCCTAAAAGTCAAACAGATTTTCTTGTGCTAGTGTTCTGGAATAGTCCCAGCCATGAAAAGCAACAGTGTCTTCCTCAAGGTCTGCTTCCTTGCACGTAAGGAATTGACGATAGTTAAGTTGTTGCATGGAACCATTTCAAGAAGATGGCAGGGGTTTTTCCAGTATAAAGTTTGAAATAAGTGGCATGGTGTGAAGTGATGGTAGTGATAAGAACCTCAGACAATATACTCGTGAGTCGACGAATGCGGTGGAGAAGTTTCACCCATGTAATGCATATACAGAGGTGAAAGAATCACCCATGCCCTGTTAGTGAGGTCGAGGAGTAAAGGCAAACGGTGAGACATTGATACATAAATATATATATTTTTTGCAATATCAACGATATGATGTTGCCGAGTGACTCCACGTCATAATTGGAGAACGACGGGTTCGGAAAATGTGCACAACACTGTAGTATCCGCATGAGGTCGGCCTCCATGGGTTGAGGGTGATGAGTCGCCTACAGAGGAGATTTTGAAGGCACTCAGATGCAATTGTTGCACGAGGCTTCATAAGCCAGTGTATGTAAGCAAATATCCGGAAGTGGTCTTTGACCTGAGAATAACACACCTTAGTTGCATTGCTCCCCTAGATGTTTCCTTCTTTAGCAAGAGAGTGATATTGGATATCATGGCCAATAACATTTATTATAAATCCGAGAAAGATGGTGATCAACTATCAGAATTAATAAAGAAAAAAACATTTCAACAGTTGTCCATATCCCAAAATAAAATCTACAGCCTCATGAAAAGTAGTGACTCCTACGATCTCCGGTGATAGCGTCTTTCAAGTCCAGTCTTAGGGATTGTCACCTGTAGAGGACAATGTTGCCACAATGAAACAGTGGCGCTGTGTTTGGAAATACCATTCAAAGTATGTTTTTTCCTGCACTTTTTTCCATACATTGTTTTTTCACCTAGCATTCATGGGCAAGACATGTAACCATAAACTATCTGCATGTAAAAATGTTTGACACTTCAGCTTCAACTATTGCCCACAGATTGGTTTTGAGATTTCCCATTTGTAGGAGCTACGATACCCCAAGTCTACAACAAGCACAGGCCACTAGTTCTTTTGGAAGGCCTTGGTTGCATAGAATGGTGACCAACAGAAAATGAGCAATTTTGTGCTCCACACATATAGTCCAAACAGTCTCAAACCGTCTGCCCCAGGTAGAGCCTTCAGTGGCATAGAATTCTTCAATGAGTGATTAAGTTTGTCAAACCATAGGCAAATGGTGTCGAGGCTATGGTCATTTGTAAATTTGTAATATTGCCTGGCATTTGTATTTCCAATGATCGGGTGCATCTACAATGGAGAGTATCTCGTTACATTATCTTGTGTATTAATTCCAGTTACAATGTTATTTCCCCATAAGGTGTTACAAATGCTGTACCCGGATATGTCCCAAATATTGCATTGTTGGATAAGAGTAGCAACACAAAACAGTTATGTATTTCTATTTTTTTTTGAGCATTAAGAAACTGGTCAAAATAGCACCAAGCATGCCTAAGAATGAAACTTGTAGGGGTTCAAAAAATATCATTTATTCCTATCAAATGGAAGTGATGCAGAGGCACTTCGTCTTGGAATTGAATTGTAGGAGTCACATTAGAGTAGCGTAACAGAAAACATTTCATGGAGGCTGTTGAAATGGTCATACAGTAGATTTTTGTGTTATTGAGTCTAGTAATTAGATAGCTATTGAAAAACTTACAATGTATTTAATTTTTTGCATTTAAGGAATATGAAAATAGCAAAATCATTGTTAGAAGTGAAACCTTATCTCAAGAAATATTGTTTTTCCACAAAATCAAAGTTTGAAATAAATTGATTTCACTTTCACGTGAGCATAGTGATATTCTCGAATGAGACAATATACATCAGAAACCTGCATTGTATTTTCTAGTTCCTTGTCATTTGTAATCATATACGGAAATATGGGTAAGAATCTTTGCACTATTTGATGTACGTACAGATTCTCGTTAGGTTGTGTAATTGGAAACCATATACTAGGTGTTTATAGGTGATAACGCATCGAAAGTGGAAATTTTCCTTCGTAATATGTTTCTCACCACCACAATGGGTGATCCTTAATGATACATAGGGATCCAAAATGACTCTACTTCATCAAATTAGCCAACACTGAAAAAGAAAAATGAAGAAACAAATGTTTTATATTTTATCTTACTAGAATTGTCGCTCTATGTAAGAGTGATGGTTACAGAATCACCGCCCAACCCTATGTGGCAGTCCTGTAACCACCACCTAGCCATGGCGACGGTCTTGTGACCACCAGTTTGCATTGGGCGGGTGGTCTTGGATCTTTCGGATAGTAAAATAAAATTCAAAATGAACAATCCCAAAATTGGAAAGGTTGGCTATGTCTCTTCTCCTCCATGACCTTTCTCATCCAATAGTGCACATAGGAAGACATGAGAGGGGTTATACATACATGTAAAAAGGATATTATTGGATTATCGAATCATGAAAGAAAGTGAGCAAGAAATTCTTAGTGTTAGAATTGTATTTGTAGAAGAAAGGACTGTTGAGGTAGAACAAGACAAGTAATTGGGAGGAAAGTGTCAGATGTTATCTACTTCTCTTTCATACTTATTGTAAATTTTGTGCTTCTTAATTGAATTGGTCAATAAAAAGTGGGAAGAAAGAGCATTTTTCCTTCCCGACTAGTTTTCCTCCTTTGGAGGTTTACAAGATAAAACTTGTTGGTGTTCATGAGTTTATATTCTTTCCTTTCCTGCAATTATTGATTCTGAGCATAAGCAAAAATTAATTCACTAGCTATCTCTATCATTTTCTAATCGAAAGTAGAACATCAACGTTTAATTTTGATTTTGTGAACAATTATAAATTAGAGAATTTACATATCATTGTGGAATCAAATCTAAAAAGTATCCAAGGATGTGGTATTCATTATTGGATTTGTATGGCAGTGAAGATATCTAAAGGTGAAGAGGATTTACCTTGCGATCCAAATATTTATACAAGGAAGTGGAAATAGAGAATTCAGGGAAAAATGGAGGAAGAGAACTTGGTCCACAGAATCGAGATGTTGGAGACCATGATGGATAGGATGTTTAGAAGACAAGAAAAACTTGTAGATTTTGAGAAGATGGATTCTATTAAGTAATACTCCATTGACTTAGTGGTTTAAGGCTTAGCCAAAAATTTTGGCATAGGGAAGAGCCACCATGAGGAAGATTGTGGGGAAGAGCATGAAGAAGAGACTTCAAATGCAAGAGAAAAGGTAAAATCTGATCATACTCCTTTTATAGTTGAGACGAAAGTTGAAATTAAAAGCTTTCAAGGACAAGTAGATGCATAGTTGCTTGATAAATGGTTAAAACAACTATAAGTCTACTTTAGTGTCCATAATGTCACTAAGGCACAAAGGATCACCTTTGCATGTCTCAAAATGGAGGGACACACTTTGGTTTGGTGGGAATCCCATCTAACTACTTGTGAAAAGAAGAAACGTCCTATTGTGAAATCTTGACAAGAATTTAAAGAATTACTTAGAGCTAACTTCTATCCTGTTCGCCACAAGACTGACCAAATGATTAAATGGTGGTATTTTAGACAAGGAAATGGTCAAAGTGTGCATGACTATACTACGAAGTTTCAGAGGCAGGGCCATGGTGCTAAACATGGACTTGGAGGATGAGGATATTCTAACTAAGGACTTGGGTGAGAACTTCACACTCACCTTCAAAGAAAAATAATCTCCACGAAGCCCAAAGATCTCAATGAGGCCTTTGTGTAAGCATACTACATAGATGATGGAAAGAAGCAAGGAGAAGCAAATTCAAGGGAAAAACAGTCGAAAAATTAGTAGAAGAAAGAACATGGGCAATCAAGTAACAAGGGGTAAGTGGAAAGGGAAAGGTAAACAAGCTACCACTACTTTAAATAATCTTAAGGATCCCAAGAATTTTTACAAGAACTCTAATATCAATGGTCATACTGACACTACATGTTGGAAGTTGCATCCGGAGTTACATCCGAAGAACTTAACTAGGGACTCAAAGAAACCCATGATAATTATAAAGACAAAATGGGAGGTGGAAATTGAAGATGAATGATGTAGATGAAAGACATGGATGCACGGCCAACAACATGGACAATCAAGAAGAGGAAATGAGTAGAATATTCCAGATCAAAATCCAGATCAGGAGAACTAAGGTAAATGCTTTGGTTGATACCGGTTCTCAGTCTAATTTGATTTCTGAAGAAATTGTAAAGAAGCTTGGTCTTGAGACTTACGAGCATCCACACCCTTGTCCTTTGGGTTGGGTGAAGAAGGGTGTTGCAATTCAAGTAATAAAAAGATGTAAGGTCAAGTTTGGGATAAATTCCCAATATATTGATGTATTGGAAGCTGATGTTATTCCACTTAATGCTTTTTATGTTGTTTTCAGGAGTCCTTACTTGTATTCAGGGATGCTATATTTATTAGAAGGGAAAACTGGTACAGATGGGTCAAGGATGGGATCAACTACAACATTCGGGCACACCAATGTAATACATAGGTTACTATGGTGAGTGTTAACCAAGAACAATAACTTATTCAGGTGAATCATAATCAGTTGTGTTTACTTTAGTTAAAGGATAAACAAGCTGGGGTAGAAGTTTTAGAGATTTCTAACCAGGGAAAACAATATTTGGATAGTATTATTCAGTATTTTCAAGCTCCCAATGGGTTACCACCAAAATAGGAAGTAGAGCATGAGATTCAGCTATTTCCAGAGTCCCCTCTACTGAACATTGGGTTGTATAGGAAATCCTTGCTGGAGAGTACCAAAGTAAAGAAACAACTCCAGGAAGTGCTAGACCAAGGGGTGATACGTCCGGAGCACCTAGTCATATGGATCACCTATTGTGATGGTGTCGAAGAAGGATGGTTCTTGGAGAATGTGCATCGACTACCACACTTTGAACAAGATCACTATAAAGAACATATATCCACTTCCCCACATAGATGATCTCTTGGAACAACTTCAACATGCCAAATTATTCATGAAGTTGGATCTCAAGTCAGGTTATCACCAAGTCAGAATGAAGGAGGAGGATATATGGAAGACTTCCTTCAAAATAAAATAGGGTTTGTATGAATGGTTAGTACTTCCATTTGGTTTATGCAATGCACCCACTACATTTATGAGATTGATAAATGATGTATTGTATGATTTCATAGATTCATGTGTCATTGTTTATCTAGATGATATCTTGATTTTTAGTGCCACATGGGAGGAACATCTAACTTATTTGCAGTAAGTCTAGAAAGTTCTCAGGGAGAAACAACTGCTTTGTAATATGAAGAAATGTGAATTTGCCAAATAGTCACTTGTCTATCTTGGGCACATGGTTGGAGGAGGAGTTCTAGGAGTGGATCCAAAGAAGGTGAAATCCATCACTAGTTGGCCAACACCAAGAGAAGCCATAGAGACTAGGATTATTGTGGGAGCAGAGTACCATACATGCATAAGTTCATTATGAGCTTCTCCACGATTGTAGCACCTCTACACGTAGTGGCCATAAAGAGTAAGGGTCTTGACCAGGGTAAGGAACAATACAAATCCTTTGAGTTATTGAAATATAAGATTACTCATGCTCCCAGTACTTGCTATTCCTAATTTGTGAGTAGCGATTTGAAGTAGAGGCAGATGCCATTGATAATGTTATGGGTGTAGTATTGCTTCAGGGAGGCAAACCCCATATGCTATCATTTGTGAAAATTTCATTTCAGCAGTTAAAGGATATTCAGTATATGATAAGGAAATGTATGCACTAGATTAGGAAATTAAAAAATGGAAGCATTATTTGTTGCGTAAAGAAACTATTGTGCACATTGACCATAAACATCTCCAGTATTTGCAAGCATAGTCTAAATTGCAGTAGGCTAGGCACTACAAATGGATGGGGTTCCTCTTAGTAGTTGCATTTGTTGATCAAATACAAGAAGGGTAGTACAAAATTGGTGGCAAACATGTTGTCTAGTCCGCCCACACAGAAGAAGTTCTCTTGGTTGGCCACTATCTCTCAGATCAACCCATTCACGAAGGAAGCTTACAGAGAGGGATATGCCCAAGATAGAGACTTTTGGGTGACATTTCAGAAGTTACAGTCCCCAAGGGGATAAAAGGGTATGGATTGAAAATTTTTATCTCAAGGATGGGTTGCTATACCGATGGGGGAAGCTTTGTGTGCCTAAAAAAGAAAGAATTCTTATTGATGAGGGAAGAAGATACCTCGAAAATAATAAGACATTTCGGTGTTGGTAAGACCCTAGCCCCCTTGCAAATGTATGTGTAGTGACCAAATATGCAAGAAGAAGTATCAAAATTTATACGTGGATGTAAACTTTCTTGTACCAACAAGCCTAAGACTAGGAAGGAGGGTTTTTATATGCCTTTGCCAGTACCTAACTCGGTCTGTGGGAGAACATTTATATGGATATTGTAGGAGGATTACCTATGTCTAAACATGGTCATGACTATCTCTATGTTGTTGTTGATAGATTCAATAAGATGTGTTTTCTTATGGCATGTAAAAAGACAGTAAAATCACATGAGGTAGTAGATCTTTTCTTTGCTAATGTATGGTTGCATTTTGGTTTTCCAAAGTCTATTGTTTCTGACAAGGATTCCAGGTTCTTGGGGAAGCTTTGGACTACTTTGTGGGACATGATCGATACCAGAGTTACAAATGAGCAAAAATTTCAATCCACAGAAAGATGATATATAGAGGTGGTGAATAAGACTTTGGTACATTTGATCAGAGGGTATAATAAAAAATACCTAAGGACTTGGGATGAGTCCTTAGGCTACATTCAACATTCCTATAAACGGGAAGTACACACATCCACTATGAAGTCACCGTTTGAAGCATGCTTGGGATATCTACCTACAAATACATTGGATATAACAGTTGGGTAACAAGATGAGGAGGAGACACGAGACATAGAGGTGACTAGAGAAATCAAATTCATCGAGAGGATCCGGAAAATCCATCTCAAATTCAAAGAACAGTTAGAGAAATCTCATGCCAAGTACAAGGCTAGGCACGATCAACACAGGAGAAAACATATAAAGCTTCATGTTAGAGATAGAGTTTGGCTTAACTTGAGCAAGGAGAGACTACAAGGTCAAGCATGGAAGCTCAAGTCACTACAATATGAACCCTTCACCATATTGGAGTAGGTTGGAGAAAATTCCTTTCAACTTGATTTTCCGTCATTTATGAGGATGTACTCCGTAGTAAACTATGAGAACTTGTACCTATATGAGCCATCCATGCTAGATGAAGATGAAGGACTCTAGTTACTACCTTCCATTGAGGATTGTATCTTGGAATCACAAGGTGAATTGGAGGAGGATGTAATGCTAAAATAGAAGGTCGGAGAGACTAAGAGAGGTCCGCATGAGTCTTGGCAGGTTGGACTGAAAGGAAAGACACCAAGGCATGCCCGGTGGTACTCGAAGGAGCAAGTGCGGGAATTATTTCCTCATCTACTCCCCCACTAATATTTTGTGGTACCAAAATCCTCCTAATTAGGGGAGGTGTGATCCATAGGGATCTAAAATGACTCTACTTGATCAGGGCATTCAACACTGAAGAAGGAAAATGAAGAAACATATGTTCTTTCTTTATGTTAACAAAACCGCCGCTCTGTGCAGAATGGCAGTTACATAACCACTGCCTAAGCTGGGTGGCAGTCTTGTAACCACCATCTAGTTAGGATGGCGGTCCTGTGACTGCCAGTTTGCATTGGCCGGTGGTCATATCTCTTTCGGACAGAATTTTTTTTTTAAATGAACAGTCCCAGAATTGGAAAGGTTGTTTGTGTCTCTTCTCCTCCATGACGTTTCCCATCCTCCAGTACACTGGAGGACATGAGAAGGGCTATAAATACATGTAGGAAGGAGAGTGTTGGATTATCGAAGCATTAAAGCAAGTGAGTAAGAAATTATTAGTGTTGGAATTTTGTTTGTAGAAGAAAGGAGTGTTGAGGTAGAGCAAGAAAGTAATTGGGAGGAAGTGTGAGATATTATCTACTTCTCTTTCATACTTATTGTAAATTATGTACTTCTATATTGAATCGACCAATAAAAACTTGGAAGAAAGAGCATTTTCCCTTCCTGACTGGTTTTCCTCCTCTGGAGGTTTTCATGATAAAACTTGTTGGTGTTCATGAGTTTATATTCTTTTCTTTCCAGCAATTTTTGATTCCAAGCATAAACAAAAATTCATTCACTAGTTATCTCTGCCATTTTCTAATCAAAAGTAGAACAACAACGCTTAATTGTGAATCTATGAACAATTCCAAAGTAGAGAGTTTACATATCACTTGAAGTGGGTAAGTTGACATAATGCTATCCATCTCATTGATCATAATGGTCCTACAACAGAAACCAAGACACAGAACGATCAAACGCATGGAAAAAAAAATGGTGTCACAACCTGAATAAAAGCAAAGATTTGACTTGTAACCTATTATTAAACATTCTGCAAGCATATTTCTGGAGAAGGAAAATTGAGACTTCTTGCAATATGTTATCCTAGACATGGTGTGCAAATTTTGAGGGAAGAAATGTAGGCTGAATATGTTTCCCATCAGACAAGTGAACGTGATGTTGACTTACAGAGTTAACTGTCGATCAGAGCAGAGACAAGTTCAATAGTTGTAGCCTAAGATCTTCATGGGGTGATCGTTCAATGATTTTCAAAATTCTTCCTTCTATCAAGTTTGTTTCCATGATGTCAAAATATCTCAGTCCCGTAATAAACACTACAAATCTAGGGCACAAATACACAAAGGTTAGTGTCGCCTTAAGTGTGGAAGAGGTGAAAGGAAAAAACCATGTAATTTTACTTATAACATTGACCACACAACAATTATTGGCAATAAATAAGAGGACACGAAAAAATCCATTCATGAAACGATGCATCGGAAAAAAGGAAAAACGTTGCTTTAGAAAATAGAAATACAGACCTTATAACCACAACACTAAAATTAACTTGAAATGGTAGGCGAGGACATTACCAATTGCGGTCTCACCCACACATGTGTGTGAACACTACAAATATCCAACAAATAAATAATGATAAAAAATTGTTTCCACTATAAAATCGAGAAGTCTATTTCGAGAAGGATGGGAGTGGGGATGATCTTTGACGTGTAACTTGAACCAGGGAAACTGTTAGTAGCAATTTTTTGTAAACTTGTGAAAATTGATGTTTATGGAAATTCGAATAGGTGAATTTTCTATGATTCGTAACCGACTTATTCGCCAAAAACTTCAACTGAAATTTCCCTTGTACTATTCATTTCAACTAGATTTTACACATATATAAGAGCTTATGAATATAATTCACCACCATTTTGTATGCATATTCACCGAAGTAAACATAAACAACCAACACCATACAACATATGCTTTTAAACTGCAACTGCAAGCCATCCATACTCTAAGAGGTTGGATGGCTAAGGGGTTAGATGACCAAGAGGTTGGATGGCTAAGGGGTTGGACAACCAAGGGGTTAGACGACTAAGGGGTTGGACGACAGAGTTAGACAGTCAACCCACCCATCAAACCACCTGACCAACCTTCCCGCCCACACCCTCTCGTCCAACTTGTCCAACCAACCATTGGACCAAGCTTCCCTATCCAACCTACCCGACTAATCTGCCCGATCTGTCAACACAGCCAACCTACCCGACCAACCTACATGACCAACCTACCTGACCAACCCTACCTAACCATCCTACACGACCAACCTATCCAGCCAACCTACCTGACCAAGCTACCCAACCAACCTACCCAACCAACTACCCGGCCAATCTACCTGCCAACCTACCCGACCAACCTGCCTAACCATCCTGTCCACCCAACCTGCCCGTCCAACTATGCGAAACCTCGAGAAAATTTCTCCATGCGAAATCACCTTTCCTTGAAACATTTTTTCATAAATTTGCCAACAATTTGAAAGTTGATTTTTGAGATTTGCCACAACTTCTAAAATAATTTTTTAGAGGGCACTTCTTAAAATGATTCCTAATTTGAACAAAAATTGATATTTCATGTAGTCTTAGTTTTTTGTTTTGTATGGTTATTTGGCATAAAACCTCTAGTCAATTCTCTTCCTATCTACTGTAATTCTTCACGGCAATGTCATAGAAATGCAATCTTTCTTAATATGCAACTCTATATTAAAATATAATCCCACTTTTTGTTTTTATTTGTGTAGTTTCTTTCTTATTACGCCAAAAGGCGTGTTCTAAGTTAGAAAGCCCGAGGGGCTTTGACACGCCGTACCGGTCCTGCATCACTCCAAACCGTCCGTTTCATTTTCTGTATCATCGACCAAACTAATCTGAGTCGTCCAGGTGTCTACGTTGAATCTGTGAAAACAAAGGGGAGAGGGAAAAGAGCAACACAGACATGGTGTACAGGTAAGTATGTAGGTACACTGTAGACAGACAGTGCATAAGTAATTGAGAATTGTCAAGTGTTAACTGTAGTTGTAGCGTGGATAACTACGTGAGGAAGCAACCACTCCTCTCCACCTCGCACACCATTTTCCGCCAGCTAACGTGACGGCATTCGCGTATCAACCCCAAACCCGTTTCGGGCCGGCTAACCGTAGGACTCGGCCCCACAACCCCTCTAAATATTTTTTATCATGTGCTTCTTGTTTTTAACCATAAGTACCCTCGTTAACTTAGATGGGGAATGATATTAAAATAAAATGGTTTTAATTACGTTGACAACTCCAATTGTTTACAGATTTGTGCGTTAAGTGGTTTTTTTTTAGAAGATTATTCCAATTGTTGATTTGAGCTTAACATTTCCTCATACTTGATTCTGATGTTTGTGAACTTTAGACATTGAAAGATAAAATATTCTTTTATTTCGACTGTTCATGTACTGCATAAAACACAAGTTCTCTTTTCTTGTGGCTCCTTAGGTATTGTCTATCTTCCCATCTCATATCTAACCATGTGGGAGCTAGTTCTTAGTTTGCTTAATGATGATCTTTTCCTTTAATTTAATTTCAGCCCCTGTATATGTTTTTTACAATGTTTATACATTGGGTTAAACTTTGTAATATAGTGTTGACGCTTCCAACTCGCTTTTGAAATTTTATCATTAGCCATTTATGAATCCTTTCTATTTGTCTCCATTTTGAACTTGTCATTCCACTAACCCATACCTCGCAATTATACAACACTGAATAGGACCCTCGGAGTCTTCCAATCACATAGCTCAACATTCCTACACATGTTTTGGCATGCATAAAGAGCTCTACATCCTCCTTATATTCTCTTCATCCTACAAGTATCTCAATTGAACTTGCTGTGAAAATCAAGGCTAAGTTACTTGTATTCTGACACCACTTCAAGAGACTCTCTTGCAATCTAAAAGATATTAATACTTGAATCAAACCTACAAATTGCTTAGAATTAACTATGGTTTAAAGCACAATTTGTTTATTAGGATTAGGCCCCTAAACACTAAATAATAACAAATTGTATAGTTAAAAAAAAAATTAGTGATATGCATGACTTGAATTGCACGTAAAAAATACCCTACAATATATATTAGTTTCATAAAATGATAAACATTCTAACATTTGATTATGTCATCTCTCGAAAATGGTTATAAGTATATAATAGAAATTGGCCAAAAATATTTGCGTGTAGTCTCATGATGAACCTATGTGTGCTTATTTCTTAAATGAGCTAAACAAATTATATTTAAGTCGAGACAGTATTGACACCTAAATCAATATCTAACAATGGTCAACAAGTGAAAAAAACGAAACAAAGGGAACACATGCAACATGAAAAAAAGAGTCCACACTAAGGGATTGTGAGTATGAATAGCCCCTAACAAATCTACGACTGGTAGTTGTCTAGAGATCAAGGCAGAGGAAAGAAAGAGGAGAGAGAAAAGAACAGATAGAAGAGGCTAATAAGAAAGAGGAATGCCATCAGAAATAGACAAGTGTGCTAATAATACCTAGTTTGAACCAATAATACATATTTTGAACCAATAATAAAAAAATATACAAACACAATGAAATCATGCAATTAGTTGTGACAATTTTAATCTATCTATATACCCCCTATTTGAATTATTGTCCTATTTCCACATGCCTCAAATTCATTGTGTGATAACAATATTATTATTATGCCGAAAGCCGTGTTCTAAGTTAGAAATCCTGAGGGGCTCTGTCACGCCGTACCATCTTGCGTCACTTCAAACCATCCGTTTCATTTTCTGTATCGTCGACCAAATTGATCTGAGTCGTCCAGGTGTCTACATTGAATCTCCTCCCGCACAGACCGATCTCTACCTTACACGTGGGTTTGGTGCGTTTTGCAAAAAACATGAAAAAACTCGCAACCGCACAGATAGATCTCTGCTTTTACACGTGGATTTGGTGTGTTTTGCAAAAAGCATGGAAAAACTTGCAAAAACAACCTCTTCTCGTACGGTCCGAGCAAAACACAACGTTCTTTCCTTTTATGGCATATTTTTCCATTTTTTTGTTTTTAATGGAAAAATCGCAAGCATAGAATTCTTTTTGCCATTTTTGGAAAGGGTCTGAGAAGATGTAGCAGCAAAAACTTGCATGTGCCATAACTTTCATTTTGTGCCTTTGTTTCAGGTGTCATTTTCTCTAAAAGTGCATATTTTCTCGAGCTCTATGCATTTATTGCAATATTTTTTTATTTTCATATAATCCATTTTTACACCTTTTTGGAATTGCCAACTGTTATTATGCCAAAAGATGTTAGCATTTATTATGCCGAGGAAAATAATATTTAATATTCCTTTGCTGCATCTGAGAAAATAAGCAATGAAATCTCTAATCGTTATTACACCGAAAGGCATTAGCACAAGGGGAAACCAACAAATTATGCGCCGCCGACCGAGATGCTTTGGTTGATGGTGTACGGGGAAACAAGATTCTCACATATGGCATTAAAACAAAAGGCATGATACTGTGTGTAAATATATGCAAAATATATAGTTGTATAGTTTGTATGCGTATTTGTATTTTTAAATATACGTAAAATAAAATGTTAAAAAAAATTGTATGAGAATTTGTATTTTGTCAATACATTCATCAAATTATACAGCTTGCAATATAGAGATATTCAAAAGAAGATTCAAAATGTCAATTTATATGGAGGTTTGTTTCTTTACAATAAGTGAAGGAATCGCAAATTTTTATTACATGGTGAAAATAATATTTAAAATTCCTTTGGTTGCGGCCAAGAAAATAATGTGCATTAAAACAAAAGCACAATAATGTGCATAATAAACATTCCTATTTTTTGTAATTAAGTTATTACCCTCGTTATCTGATGTCCCTCTAGAGACTCGTGTTCTCGCTTGCGCAAGGACCTGAGAGCGTCCATTGGATGGAAATAGTACTATCATGTAAACAATCTCTCCATACTTACGTCGTTAGAGGGCCATCACGCGCTGCTCCAGTTGTATATATTGGATTAGGGAATAGTGTTTGAAAAATAACAAAGTTGTTGCTTTTCGGGAAAAGCAAACAACGGTTTAGGTGTTGTTATAGACAATATAGACCAATTCCCAGATGCACAATGCACAAAATTAATGACAATAACTCGGTTTGATCTAGGTGATAAGACGAGGCATCCTAGATCATGCGGGTGACTTAACCATTCCCCTCAGTCACATTGTCATTGGCTCCAAGTTCGCGGGCTCAAGAGAATGAGGAGCGAGATGAGGCATCCTGAATCGTGCGGGGACTTAACCATTCCACTCAGTCACATTTTCATCGGTTCCAAGTTCATGTGCTCAAGAGAATGAAGAGAGATAAACAAAGCAAATTAACTAAGCACTGTCTCATCCAAGGCTTGTTTAATGGCGGGCTCTAGCTGTTCAATTTGTGAATATCCCAAAACCGCCTCAAACCGGAGCTCCGGATACATTTTCTGACAAACCCAGATTGAAAATTCATCATTTTCTCCACATTGCATAGTTCAATCTCTTTGTTGCTTTTCATTGTCACGCTTCCATAAGGAAATGATAATTCCTTGGCAGATCCTTTAGAGTTGCGTGATTGACCCAGAAATTTCTCTAGAGATTTAACAAAAAAATTCTCCGAATGAGTTTTTATGGATTTGGATTTTTTGCAATGAAATCGTTACTCTCAGAGAAAAATATATATGGTCACTACCAAACAGGTCGTATACCATTTCTTATTTGATAAATCACGTTTTGTAATATATTTATTTATTCTATATGTATATTGTTATTACTACTGGTTTGTTTTACCGTTTTTTAATACATATTTTATATATATTATATAGTGTTTTTATTAATGATGTTCGACATTTTTTAAAATTCTTTAGTTATTCAATATATATATAATAAATTATATTTACATATATTTATATAATAACATAAATAGTGTTTTGGTATATTGTATTTTGAATATTTTTTTTGATATTTTTTTATTAAGCTCGAGTTATTATCCTGAAAGGCATGTCCACAAGCGGAAGCCTCTTCCCCCTCTGACAACTAAAAGAGACATGAACGATTACAATTTATTTGGTTACTGAAGCACTGACATTTATCAATCGTACACGTGGCATGCAATGGTTGGAGACAACTTGTCACATGTCAAATGACCAAAACTGTTGTGAGGCGTTCAACATTCTGCCCTTCCAACACTGACTTTGTATCTTTAAAATTGAACGTGTCAACTAATGGACGAGAAGAATGGTTGTGGAGCAAGCTCCAGATCGTCATATAATAGTCAATTGTCCATCTTTGCCAAGATCGATGTTATAATATTTTCCAGGGAATCGTCCTCCAGCTCTAGATTCCATGTGTTGAGATCCCTCACATGACAAAATGAATCCATCTCTGAAGTAGAAGAATTTTTTTCACCATCTTCTATGTTGCATTTTTGAATCTTGTCAAATTGTGACGGTTTGTCATGGACATATCGATAGATTTCGAGATGCAATCTAAGAAGGACAGGAGGGAACTTATCCATGATTCTTCAATCCATGGTGAGAGAAAGTGTGTTGGACGAAACTTGCACCTTGGTCATCTAAGGCCATAAAGAGACGCCAAATCCTTCTCCGTGTATTGGACAAGGATCGATTCCTAGTCTTGTTGGACCAACATAATGGATGTAAATCCATGGTAATTACTAATTACGGAGTAAGATGAATTGATATTATAATTTGTGTTAGCTAAGAAATAATGATTATTCTAAAACATTTTAGGGATTTTTAATTTTTTGGGGAAGTCATATTATCATCATTCATTATGAAATTGACATATACTTTAGCTTGAGTTACCTTACAATCGCAAGAGAAATAATTATGACTACAAGCCTCCTCGATTTTTGGCAACTGATATAGACGTCGATGCTTATGATGTATTTTGTTGGTGAAGCACAAACATTCATCTACCGTACACGTGGCTCATCGTTGTTGGAGAGTGACTGTCACATGTCATATGAATAAAGCATCTTCTCTTGTTGGCCATATTTGATTTTATTACTCGTTCTCTAACTCGATCAATATACATGGCCCTTATGAAAAACCCCTCCCATGTTCCAACTAGCATAATTTCTATAGGTCGCCGAATGTAATTACTAGTTAACTTGGCTTGGTTGTTTTCAATCAAAAAACTCAAGGCTTTACTTTAAAGAGAACCACTATTGAAATTGGGGGCATGGAAACACAATGAATTTACTTCACAACTATATCGATTGTTCCCGCCTTGTCTGCCTATCAGATCTTTCCCCTTTTCCCACTTACTTGCTATGTCACATTTTCTCAGCAGCTATTTTGCAATCACACTTATAAGAGGAATCTTGTCTTCATTCCCTATCCTTATCAATCCCCTCTTATTCAATGGTGGACCTTCCCTTTCAAGCCACTCCACTTCTTCTGGACCTGAATCTTTTCTACTTCTCCACTTTTCACTACTTCATTTTGTTTTTCATTTACTACCTACAAATATCATATTACTTTGTTACATTTATCAATTAATTTTCCGCCTTAATAATATTTCAATTTCGGCGTTAACATCGCACACTTCACATGCGATTGCTAGTTTTCTATTTGTGTTTGGTAGCTCAAAAGATAAAGTATAAATATACGTCACCCAAAGAATTCATTTTTTAATTGAGTATGTTTTATTACACTTGTAACAAAATTATGATTATCTCTAAGAGAAAGCTTAATTTTGTTTTTTTTTTTGTTTTTTATGGATAGGGGATGTTTGTTGTATGTTTGTGGATGGGAAAATGATGAACAAATAATTTGGATTTGATTTTTTTTGTAGCTATGGAGTCCCCTTGGGGTTTACTAAGGGTCAAAAACTTAAAACAAATGTTTTATCCATTTTCTTTATGTGAATAGTCATTTTCATTTTTCTTCATCTTTAAAAAGGGCATCCCCAAGAATGATTGGCCCAAATAGGGGATTATAATTTTACGATCATTGAGGACGATAGAAGGAAAATTTACTGAGAATTTGAAATTGAATGGTGGAGGATGAAGAGGATGGAGCTGAAAGCTCATAAATGGAATTTTGAGTGTTCACATGCCTAATTGAAAGAGAAAATAAAATCCAACTGTATTAGCTTTTGCCATATGAATTGGGCTATATTTGATTTCATTACTTAATAAGGAGAAACTGAGTATATTCACTTGGGTTTGTTGTGAGATGATCCACACCCACATGAAAATTCTCTCTTAAATAGGAATTTAGAAACATTATCTCCAATTTAGTAAGGAACGTATCAATTGATAGGAAACATAAATTATTATATCCTTTACTAAACAAAAGATAGATGGTAAATGGAACAAATCAAATAATATTATTTAGATAGAGGAGATTAATCCTCCTTTATGCCTTTTGTAATAACTAATGCACATTCTGGTATGATGTAGTCACATGATTATTTAAAAACAATTGTTCTTGTGTGAGGTATTTTATCTGAAGAAAACCTAATTTCACTTCTCTTACTCTGTTCGTTGATATGGGAAGACACTTACACAAATCACTAAATATTCTGAAATTTTTTAAGTTTCAATGAGTTTTTCCTTCTTGTGCGGAGTGCATTTATATTACAGAACTAATAAAAAAATTATACTTTAAAAATAAAATCTTATATTATTTTACAATCCAATTATTAGAGTGATAGTCCAAATGTATCTCTAAAAGTGATAGAGATATAATATAAATAATTAGAGAAAAAATAAAGTATTTTTAGTACAGGATCATTTTCATCTCTCTTTATGTTATACTAAGCATAATTGAAAGCTTGGTGTTCTCTATCGTTGGAATGGTATATCGAGAAAATATATTCTCAACAAAACCAAAATTTTATAATTAATTAGTACAATATAGTTAAATGGAAATACAATTTACAACATATTCTAAATGCATATATAAAATTAGTTTATGTAATATATCTTTCTTAACAAGTGCAAATAAACTGAAGAGAGATATCCAATAACTATGCATTGCACAGTAAAAAATAGGACTCTATATGTCGAAGCTGAAAGGGTGTTGGAAAATAAAGTAAGAATTTATTGTGCAACTAATATCTTTCTTCCCCCAGATTTAGCTCTCTGACTTATCATATTTGCATTTGAATATGACTGCTGCAAATTTAGTTTTTGGTTGATTATTCTCACTGAGTATCTCTTGTCAGAGGATTTGTGTTGACTTATAAGGCAAGTTTTTTGTGTAGGTGTTTATTATAAAAAGCATAATGTTTTATTGTGAGAAGAAGATGGAGGAGGAATATTAGATTTGGGAGAAGAAGAAAAATGTGCAATCCCAACTCAAGTCTGGACTGATTTTGTTGAAATAATTCCTTCATTTCAATGTTGTTATTGTATGCATGAAAGTTTTGTGTGCAACTGTAGCTGTTCTTCAGTCCTCATATATATATATATATATATATATATATATATATATATATATATATGTATTGCTGAAGCAATTTGATGCCCAGATCTGTGTTATTCACAGCCAAGTGTGTTATTTTATTTTTCTGTTATAAATTTATGTAGCTTCTCCTTTTCCCCCTATTTTACATCATTTAAATCCATTGCATTATATTTTCTATTGTTTTCTAAAGATATTGTAGTTTCTGTAGATTCTACAGTTTCTATAGATCCTTGCATTCCCTTCATTTGGTATCAGAGCTAGGCTAAACCCTGTTTCTATTCTTTTTCTGGGTTTTTTGTTTTGGCAGCCATTAATGGCTTCTACGTCTGGCGCATCGCTAGTTAGTGTGAAAACTACGATTTTCACAGGAAATAACTATGAGTATTGGTCTTTGACCATGAAAACTTTGTTTTATTCTCAAGACATTTGGGAAATGGTTGAAAACGGTTACCAAGAACCAGCAGACTAGGCAGCATGCAATACTCTTACACAAGCTCAAAATGACATCTTAAAGGAACAGAGGAAGAAGGATGGGAAAGCACTGTTATATATCCATCAATTAATGCATGAGATCATACTCCCAAGAGTTGCAGCAGCAAAGCAAGCCAAGGAAGCATGGGACACACTCTAGATTACATATCAAGGTATGGACTTGAGGTTAAAACTACTAAATTATAGCTCCTTAGAAGAGAATTTGAAAATTTATCAATGAGAAACTCAGATTCAAAAGAGTCTTTCTTTACTCATGTTGTTGGTCTGATAAATCAAATCAAGTCCCACGGAGAGGTCATAGAGGATAGGAAGGTTGTTGAGAAGGTACCTAGAAGTCTCCCTACTAAATTTGATCCCATAGTTGTGGTTCTAGAGGAAACCAAAGATTTGAGCCAGTTTAGTGTTGATGAACTACATGCCTCTCTTATCAATCATGAATATAGACTGAATAGATCAAATAGTTCAGTTGAAAATGCATTTTCATCTCAGATTTATGTAAATCATGGAAGAGGAAGGAGGAGTTTCAGTCCTAGAGGTAGAGGGAGAAGTTCTCCTAGAAGTGGACGTAGTAGCAGTCATACAAATGTTGGTGGTAGATGTCAAAATCAGAATTTTAGTCACCCAAGTGGCCAAAGATTTGATAAATCACACATTCAATGTCACTATTGTAAGAAGTTTGGGAATTATGCTCATGAATGCAAGAAAAAACAATATGATCAGTAGAAGCAAGGTCAAAATTAGTCAAGTAGCACTCCCTCACGTAACATCTTCATTGCATGCATGAAGATTACTGAAGCAATCCCTAAAAACTCTCCAGTTGAGTGTAATGTTGTTTAAGAAAGCCCTTCTGACATATAATATTTAGATTCGGGCTGCAGTAATCACATGACAGGTAATAAAGATTTTTTTTCTAGCTTGGATGAATCATTTCAAAATGATGTTACACTTGGTAACAAAAACAAAGTCACTGTTTTGGGTAAAGGTACGGTTAACATTCTAACCAAAAAGGGGGATCCGAAATTTATGCCTAATGTATATTATGTTGTTGGTCTAAAACACAACTTGATGAGCTTTGGACAACTGATACAAAAGGGTTATAGAGTGTACATGGAAAACAATGAGTGTGTTATTTTGGACAAAATTCCAAGCAATATGCTTATCGCCAAGGTACACATGACTACAAACTACATGTTTCCATTAAAAATAAGGTCGGATATGAAAGGAAAAAATACTCAAGCTGTTCATGAGACACATACTATAAATTCTAAAGTAGCTTTTAAGGTAGAAGATACAAAATCAGCAGTAGCCAAAGACAACTACAGAAAAGTTCAAAACAACTATGGAAATGTTTAAAACAGTCACAAAAAGGTTCAAGACAGCTATAGAAATGTTCAAGATAGCTACAGAAATGTCCAAGACAGCTACAGAAATGGCCAGAACAACTCCAAAGAGGAAAATGATGTTTCTATAAAAACTCAAGCAGCATTTCAATCAGTGGTAAAGGATGAATCTTTCTTATGGAATTTTAGATTTGGGCATTTATATTTTGGAGTGCTGAAATTACTACATATGAAGAATATGGTAAAAGGTTCTCCACTAATTGAGAAACTGGAAAGAGTCTGTGAAGGATGTATTATGGAAAAACAACATAGAGAGTCATTTATGGTTGGAAAGGAAAATAGAGCTACAGCTCCACTTGAGGTTGTGCATTCAAATATTTGGGGGAAAATGCAAACACCATCTATAGGAGGCTGCACTAATTTTATTACTTTTATTGATGATTTCACAAGAAAAACTTGGGTTTATTTCTTGAAACACAAATATAATGCATTTGCTTATTTCCAATAGTTCAAGGCACTTGTGGAGAAGCAAAGTGGCCACTACATGAAGGTTCTAAGGATAGATAGAGGTGGTGAATTTATATCTAATAAATTTATAATTTTTTGCAGATCTCATGGCATAAAAAAACAATTTATAGCCCACTATACACCTCAGCAAAATGGTGTGGTGGAGAGGAAGAACTGAACAATTATGGAGATGGCTCATAGCAGGATGGTAGCCAAACATGTACCAAATTAATATTGGGTTGAGGCAGTGGCAACTGCTATTTACATCATGAATAGGTGCCCAACAAAGAGTGTAAGAAACAAAGTCCCTCAAGAGAATTGGACAAGAAGGAAACATAGTGTTTCTCATATGAAGGTTTTTGGTTGCATTGCATATGCACATGTTCCAGCTGAGTTGAGAAAGAAGTTAGATAATAAAGGACAAAAATGTATATTTGTTGGTTACTTAGAGGAAAATAAAGCATATAAGTTGTTTGATCCTATTAATAGGAAAGTTATAATCAGCCGTGATGTTCAGCTCATGGAGGATGAAGCATGGGATGGAAGCATAGAGAGGAATGTTAGAATTAAAGCTACTGTCCCTAATGATAATATGGTGGATGAAGTGTTTCCCACACCAAATATAACTCAAACAACAACTCCTTCCAATCTTGGGATGGTACCACAAGTTGCAGCTCAAGCTACACCTTCATTCACACCAAGAAGATCTTCAAGGTTGCTATCCACACCAATAGGACAACAAACTTCACAAGCATCTACAATGGCATCGACATCAATTGGTATCCTTGGAGCAATACCATCTAGCACTCCAAGTATTTCTTCATCTCCGGATCCAACTCTACCAAGCATGATGCCATGAAAAATAAGGAGTTTGAGTGAGTTGTATAATGTTGACACAACTAATTGATTTTCAGATTTTGCTTTATTTTCTCATATTGATGATCCATTAACATTTGAAGAGGCTGTGAGTAGTGATATATGGGAAAAAGCCATGGATAAGGAGATTGAATACATTGAAAAGAACCAAACATGGGAGTTGGTTGATTTGTCGGAAGGAAAAGATGTAATTAGTGTCAAATGGATTTATAAGACTAAACAAGATGTTGATGGGAAAGTGCAAAATCATAAATCAAGGCTAGTTGCAAGGGGATTTACACAATATCCCGGTATAGACTTCAATGAGACATTTGCTCTGGTTACTTGGTTGGATACAGTCAAGACTATTTTAGCTATTGCTGCCCACAACAAGTGGCCTGTATATCAAATGGATGTAAAGTCTACATTTTTAAATGGCTATTTAGAGGAGGAAGTGTATGTGGAATAGCCACAAGGCTATGAGCTACCGGGTCATGAAGACAAGGTGTATAGGTTGAAGAAGGCACTCTATGGATTGAAGCAAGCTCGAAGAGCTTGGTACAACCGCATTGACTCTTATCTCATTCAAAATGGTTTCCAAAGAAGTGTTTGTGAACCAACATTGTACATTAAGGTCAACAAGCAAGGTAACATTTTGATCATTTTCTTTTATGTGGATGATCTAATCTTTACCGGTGATCTAAACATAGATTCTTTCAAATCAATAATCAAGAATGAATTTGAAATGACTGATTTCGGTCTTATGGGGTATTTCTTAGGGATTGCAGTCCATCAATCCAATGATAGTATATTTATTTCTCAATCTAAATATGCAAATGAATTTTTGAAGAGATTTAATATGGCAAGGTGCAAGGTATCCCCAACATCGGTTATGACAGGGATGAAGTTAAGCAAGGAAGATGATGGAGCATGTGTGGATTCTACATTTTTCAAGAGGCTGGTTGGAAGCCTTATGTACTTAACAGCCATAAGGCCGGATATTATGTATGGTGTAAGTCTGATTTTAAGGTTTATGGACTCTCCAAAAGAATCACATTGGTAGACCGATAAGAGGATATTGAGGTATGTAAGTGGTACAAAGGATTTTGGTATATTGTATTACACTTTAGATGATTTCAGCCTTGTTGGGTGCACTGATAGTGATTGTGGGGGCAACATAGATGATAGGAATAGTAATTTTGGGCATACTTTTGACTTTGGTATAGGTGTTGTGTCATGGGCATCATAGAAACAACCCATTGTGACCCTTTCTTCAGCTAAATATGAGTATGTGGCAGCCACTAGTGTTGTGTGTCAAGTTGTTTGGATGCGAAGGATGTTGAAATATTTGATGCATGACCAAAAGGAATCCACTATAGTATTCTATGATAATAGTTCAGGCATAGCATTATCTAAAAATTATGTGTTCCAGAAGAGAACTAAGCATGTTGATACGAGGTATCATTTTATCAGAGAGCTTGTAAGCAACAAAGAAATTTGTCTTGATTTTTGTAGGTCTGAAGATCAATTGGCTGACATATTTACAAAATCATTGGAAAAAGAGACATTTGAGTATTTACAAAGGCTTAGGAGTTTGTGAATTTGCACAAGTTAAAAGCTTCGGAAAACTATCAGTTAGCTCCGGAAATGCTACAACAGTTTTTGAACAAACTTGATTCAAATTTCCATGATCCGTAGCTGTTCATAATTAAGGGGGAGTGTTGGAAAATCAAGTTAGAATTTATTGTACAACTAATATCTGTCTTCCCCTAGATTTATCTCTCTGACATATAAGATTTACATTTAATTATGACTGCTACACATTTACTTTTTGGTTGATTATTATCCCTGATTATCTCTTGTCAGAGATTTTGTGTTGACTTGTAAGGAAAGTTTTTTGTGTAGGTGTTTATTATTAAAAGCATCATGTTTTATTGTGAGAAGAAGAAGGAGGAATATCAGATTTGGGAGAAGAAGAAAAATGCGCAGTCCCAGCTCAAGTCTGGACTGGTTTTGTTGAAAGAATTCCTTCATTTCAATGTTGTAGCTGATGTTCATTCCTCAAATATATATATATATATATATATATATATATATATATATATATATATATATATATATATATATAAGTGTGTGTGTGTATATATGTATATATGTATATATGTATATATATATATATATATGTATATATGTATATATGTATATATATATGTATATATGTATGTATATATGTATATATGTATGTATATATGTATGATAATATATATATATATATATATGTATATATATATGTGTATATGCTATATATGTATGTATATATGCATGTATATATGTATGTGTGTATATATATATATATATATATACATATATACATATATACATATATACATATATATGAATTACTGAAGAAATTTGATGACCAGATCTATGTTATTTGCAGCCAAGTGTGTTATTTTATTTTGCTGTTATAAATTTCTATAGCTTCTCCGTTAAACCCTATTTTGCATCATTTAAATCCACTGAAGATTCTGTAGATTCTACAGTTTCCGTAGATCCTCACATTCCCTTCAAAGGGAACATATTTTGTATTCACATAATCCACTCTATCATAAAATAGTGGAGCGACAACAATAACAAGAAGTTATGTAGAGAAGATAGTAAGGAACCCATAAAGAAACATATACAATGTTAAATTAATTTTTGTTTCTGAAATTTTGATTTGAAAGCATTAGGGATTTTTGGTGCACCCTTTTTTTTTATATATCCTTTTTTTTCTTTTCTGACAATCACACCCATATTCTTCAATTTTTGAGGTGACTCACGTTTCTGTGCATCAGCAATTGTGTCATAGGAAAGTCCAAACCCTCTAGATAAATAACCGATAGTGCAAAATTTTGAAAGATACATGACACTTGTTTGTGGTAGATGAAGGCGCTCCTTGACCATTTCGGAAATCCTCGGTTTTTCTAGACGTGGCTACCTATAGTGCAACACATTGCCGACAAATTGACTTCTGTTGTATTCTTCATCTCTATACAAGTTTGGAGTTGTGAGAGTAACACTGACAGGAGGCACATGAATGGTGATTATTATTTTCATTATGTCAATCTGAATGGGTTCAAAAAAAGACAAAGTATCATTAAAGAAAGCAAGATATTAAAAAATGGGATGACGGGCAGCTTTAAAATCCTTGTCAAAGCAAAGTCTACCACTCATTTATGAGAAATGAGCATATTGAAGTGGCCTCATAGAGGATCATAACCTCTCAGCACACTCCAATTCTTGACCTTGGCAAGGCATCTGCCCCCATATGTCCGTTCACGAAAAAGCAAATGCGTGTTTATCCAATGTAAAACAAAACTTATTGCAAACCAACACAAACACAACATATATTTATCTTAAAAAATACACTGCTAGCTGCACAACTAGTTTCATTAAAAAACATAGTATGGCTAATGAAATGTGTTTGCTACCAAAGAATCCACTAATTTAAGTAAATGAGCAGCTATTCCAAATTGTGTATGGATAGAACCAATAGGTATAGTGTTTTGTTGGGCTAGCTAGGACTTTTTTTCAGACCTTACAAATACCTTCTAGTAGAGAATCCCACAAACCAATAACACGCTACAAACTCAAAGTTCATCAATAGCAACTGCCTCGCCTTCCTACAAAAACATACACTATAGGAAAAAGAAGTTAATTTTTTGTAAACAGAAAAAGTAGAAGTTACTTTTCTCCAAACAACAAATTTATACAAAGATTTTGCAACAAATAAAATATTAAATAATGTCAATATGTTCAAAGAAGGGTGGTTCTTGCTTTGAGATCAGCACTACAGTGTTGTAGATGCTCAATTTCACACTACAAATAATTCCAACCGCCCTTGACCAAGTGAAACAAAGATCACAACAAAATCCTACAACCATCAAGTAAATAAATAGTCACAAAATAACTCAAAATAATCCAACCCTCAAGAAAAATACACTTGCAATAACTCAATGCAGTCCAACAACCCAGGGGGAAAATAAACAATCACTCAAAGATTTTAAAGAATTTCTTACCTCTTTCATCCCTCATAGGCAACACACAAGAATTCACTCTACTATAGGACATTACAGTGCCATATCTAACCTTTCCAAAGGATGATACAAAAAAATTTAAAAAAAAACTAAAAGACCTTCACACGCTCTTTCCTACATTTCTTATAAGACATTGATATACTTATCATGTGACCCTCTTCAGGATGTTGACTTGCTAATTTAATATAAATATGCTAAAGAAGAAAAAATTACGTATCTATGTAATGACTAAAAACATTATGCAAATATTACAAGTCACATTTGAATTATTCTTAGTATCACTTATAACCCTAACAGGAAGCACATAATAATTCAAATTTCACCTCAAATATGCACATAATAAATTTTTTCACCTTTTTCGTTCCGACTTCGAATCTGTTTAATTCTTTTAGAGTAGATATTCCCAAAAAAAGATAGCAGATACTCCTACATTGGTCACAAAATGAAACCACGCCACCTGCAACATAAATTTATCATCAACTAGAGGAAGCTCTTGATCCTGTGTACAAAAATGATCCAATATTAGGCCGAAAGGTAAACCCCTCTTTTAAAGGAAGGCTTCAACTAAAGCTCGTACGCTTGACAAAATATAATAATCGGCATGCTAAATGCATAAATTAATTGACAAAATAAACAAAACCCATCTACTCTATGGTTTTCTTGATTGAAAGAAGCTAAGAAAACTATAGCCTATTATTGGAAATGTGCACCAAAAACTTATTGAAAATCATAGTACATAAAGGAAACTGTGAACACACTTGGGAGATAAAGTAAATGCTCCATCCACACTTTCTATAAATCATGAAATAAGAATGAACGAAAATCCAAACAATAAACAGAAATCAGAGAGCACACAGAGCTTGATGCCTCCCCACTTACCAACAAACAAACCTAGAGAACTTAAGAGGAAGACCAATGCATTCCAACAACCACGAAAACAAAACTAAAGGAAATCCCCAGCACAACATTTATAGCGATAGTGCATGTAAAAATAGGTCAACAAAACTGTTAGAATAAATTTATAGAGATGTGATAGCAAACAGTAATGGCCTGCTCAAACCATATCCACAAACCAAATCTTCAGCAAATAACTATTTATTCCACAAACCATCTAGAAATTTATTTTTGTATTTTGTCTCCTCCATTGTATTCTATAAATTGGTGTTGAATGAAAGCCTCAAGCAACCAATTCAGTCCATATTTTCTTGTGTGTTTGTGTATGTCTGATGTGGTATCAAAGGTGGTTGTGAATTGGTTGGGTATATGAAAGCCAAGAGTGGCTAAGAGTAAAACAAGGAGAGAGAAGCTGTTGTTAGTTGTGAAGGAGCAAATTATTCATTTGGCAAAAGAAAAGGAGGATGTGAAAAGAAAAATATAGTTGCATGTGGCTGCTATAAAGAGAAAGCTATGTAAGATTGTTTTATTTTTGGGCCACATATAGTGTTGTTTTTTTTCTATGTAATTTACAGTTTTAATTGGAGATTTCTCTTCTTTAAATTGATATCTTTGGGTTCATGAAATCTGAGATTGAATCTTGGTGAAAAATTATTAGTGTGATGGCTTCTTCAAACATTTTAATTCTTGACTGCAAGTTAGATGGAAAGAATTACTCTTTGTGGAAATAAAAAATAAAAAATGTATTGCTTGAAAAAGATTTGTGGGAATTTGTAGAAGAAAATAAAGAAGCCACTGCTGATTATAGAGAGTTAGCCCAATTTAAAAGAAATAATAATGAAGCCTTAGCTATCATTGGTATGTCTATTGCTGATGAAATCATCCCACAAATTCAAGATAGTGATAATGCAAATGATGCTTGGAAAACCACTAAGGAAATATTTGAAAAGCCTAGAAAGACTAGGATTTTGTATCTAAAAAGACAATTACATAATCTAAGAATGGAAAATGATCAGGATGTGACAGATCATCTTATAAAACTAAAGGAGATAAAGAATCAGTTAGAGGCTATGGGAGAGAATGTTGAAGAAAAATCATTAGTTGAGATAACTCTAAATAGTCTTCCCACAGTGTATGAATATCTAATCACATCTTTAGAAGTTGCTGATAAGATTGATACTCTAACATTTGAAGAATTAAGTGGATACTTATTCCAGGAAGAACAAAGAATTAGAAGGAATTTGATGAAACTAACTCTACCGAGCAAGCCTATTTTTCAAGAGACATATTTAGAGGTATCAATATGTAAATTCAAGACAAAATTGCCATAGAATATAAGCAAAGGGTGAACCAAGGAGAAGATAAAAGAAGGAAGCAAAATCATAAGGTTAAGTGCTTCAATTGTGGTAAATTGGACCATTTTCAATGGGAATGTACAAAAAGAAAGCCAAAGATGCACAATTGGTCTAGAAAGCAAACCAACAACATGAAAAATCAAGAAGAAAGGGAAGGTAATCTATTAATTGCATCATTATCTACTTAAGATACTTCAAATGATGTTTGGTATATAGATTCAAGAGTAAGTAAGCATATGGCTTTTAAGAAAGAAAATTTTAAATCTATTGAAAAAGATGAAGAATGTGAAAGAGAAAAGATATTGCTTGGTGACAATAGTACTTATAGTATAGAGGGTCATGGTGATGTTCCTATTAAAATGAATAGCGGTGAAGTAAAAAGTATTAATAATGTGATGTGTGTACCTGGTTTAAAGAAGAATCTTCTTGCAATTAGTCAAATCACAAAGTAAGGTTTCAAAGTTGAATTTTATAAGGATAATTGCTTGATTAAGGATATGAAACATGGTTACAAAGTGATTGCATCAGGTACTCTAGATGGGGGAATATATAAATTTGATGGAGGAAGTACAAGTACACATGCTCTTGTTGCATCACATGACAATACTAGTGTGTTATGACATTTAAGATATGGGCACCTTAATTATCAAAGTCTAGGTTTAATGAAGAAATTGGACATGGTGTATGGTCTTCAAAAAATCCATTCAAATTGAAATGTGTGTGAAATATGTTTGTATGGGAAACAACATAGAGATAGTTTTGAGAAGAATGGGGCATATAGAGCAAGAGAAAAACTTGAGATAGTGCATAGTGATGTTATTGGTCCATTTCCTACTCCTTCCTTTGTAGGATCAAAATATGTGTTGACTTTAATTGATAATTTCTCAAGAAATTTTTTGATTTATTGTTTGAAGAACAAAAGTGAGGTGTTTGAAAATTTTAAGACATTTAAATCTCTAGTGGAAAATGAGAGTGGGAGAAAAATTAAAATTCTTAGAACATATAATGGAGGAAAGTATATCAAAAAAGAGTTTCAAATTTTTTGTGATAATGTAGGTATCAAAAGGCAGTTAACAATTAGATACACACCTCAACAAAATGGCGTTGCAGAAAGAAAAAATAGAACTTTAGAAGAAATGGCTAGGTGCATGCTTAAAACTAAGGATTTTCCAGATTCCTTTTGGGTTGAAGCAATAGTTATTGCTTCCTACATATTAAATAGATCTCCCACAAAGGTTGTAACAAATATGACACCTCATGAGGCATGGTATGGTCGTAAGCCAACATTTAAGTATTTTAGAGTGTTTGGATGTAATGCCTATGCTCATGTGCCTAATGAATTAAGGAAAAAACTTGATAATAAAATAATGAAATGTATCTTCATTGGTTATAATGAACAATATAAAGGCTACAGGTTATATGATCCTCAAACTGAAAAGGTAATTATCAGTAGGGATGTTGTGTTTGATGAAGGTCTTCATAAGGAATCTACATCTACTTTTGAGATAGTTTTTGAAGTTGAAGATATAGAAAAGGAAGAAAATAGTGATAGTGAGAAAAGCCCCCCAATGAAAATAAAAAGTCTCCAGGAAATTTATCAAAAGAGTAAGAAAGTTGAAGAAAAATATCATCATGTTAACTATGCTTTAATGACTAGAATAGATAAGGTACATGATCCCCAATCTTATGAAGAAGTAAAAGGAAAGAAAGAGTGGGAACATGCAATGCAAGAAGAGTATGACTCTTTAATGAAAAATAATACATGGGAATTGACAGAACTTCCAGAAGGAAAAAATCTTGTTGGTACTAAATGGGTCTATAGGACTAAGTTTAGATCTTATGGATGCATTGAAAAATTCAAAGCACGTCTTGTTGCAAAAGGATTTTCTCAAAAAGAAGGGCATGACTTTAGTGAGACATTTTCTCCAATGCTAAAAATGAATACAATAAGGTTTGTTCTTGCTTTGGAAGCTAACTTTAAATGGAAGGTTCATCAAATGGATGTAAAGAATGCATTCCTCAATGGCGAGCTACAAGAGGAGATCTATATGGAGCAACCATAGGGATTTGTGAGAAGAGGACAAGAAAATATTGTTTATGGGTTGAAGAAATCTCTATATGGCTTAAAGCAAGCACCAAGGGTATGGTATGCAAAGATTGATGAGTACTTCAAACATGAAGGATTTGTAAAGAGTCCCTCTGACCATAATATTTATGTTAAAAAGAGTGATTTTGGAACAATAATTATCGTTCTTTATGTGGTTGACATAATAATTACAAGTAATATTGATGTGTTAATTGATGGAACAAAGAAAAGATTAAGGGAAAAGTTTGAGATGATTGATTTATGACTGCTTCATTATTGCTTTGGCATACAAGTATGGCAGAAAGATGACAGGATACTACTCTCTCAATCCAAATATGCACATGATTTTTTGGTCAAATTCAAAATGGAAAATTGTAAAGATGCTACTACTCCAGTTGAAGTGGGATAAAATTATCAACAAATGATGACTCAGAATATGTAGATGGCACACTATTCAATCAGTTACTGGGAAGTCTTATTTATTTGACAATAACTAGGGCTGACATTGCTTATGCAGTTAGTCTAGTGTCAAGGTTTATGTCATCTCCCAAAATTTCTCATTAGAAAACAACTAAAAGAATTTTGAGATATGTCAAAAGAACTCAAAATTTTGGAATTGATTATTTTACAGGTGGTGATATATCTTTCACATGTTATACAAATTCTAATTGGACTGGATGTATAGATGATCACAAATCTACTACAGATTTTGTGTTTAACATTGGATCTGGTGCTATCTCATGGTCTAGCAAAAAGCAACCAACAATTGCATTGTCATCAACAGATGCGAAATATGCTTCAGCATGTGCAACTTCTCGTGAAGCAGTATGGTTGAGGAGAATACTTGGTGATTTACATTTTCCTCAAAATCAACCTTCACTACTATATTGTGACAACAAAAGTACAATTCAGTTGGCAAAAACTCATGTCTATCATGAAAGAACTAAACACGTGGAGATTCATCATCACTACATCAGAGAATTGATTCAAAATGATGTGATTCAACTTGTCTACTGCAACACTGATGATCAAATTGCAGATATTTTCACCAAAGCATTGAGTGAAAGAAAATTTGTAAAATTTAGAGATAAATTAGGGGTCAAGGAAACTATGTAAATGGGTACCTCATCAGCCATAAGACCCATAGAGGCAGGTGGGACCCATAAAGTGTGGGGGAGTTTCTAAAGTTTGTGTAAGAATAAATTTATGGGGGAGTGTTAGAATAAATTTATAGAGATGTGACAACAAATAGTAATGGTCTGCATAGACCATATCCACATACCAGATCCATAGACCAAATCTGCAGCAAATAATTTTTTATTCCACAGACCATCTAGACATTTGAATGAAAGCCTTAGGCAACCAATTCAGTCCATATTTTTGTGTGTGTTTGTGTATGTCTAATAAAAACCACATCCATCGATGGAAATTATTTTTTAGCATCAAGCATATACTCCACCAGGACAGAGACGTTTTCTCTGAAAAACCAAAAATCTAGAAAACCAAAAACATTATTACAAATTTGCATGAACGATGGCTGCGTATGGGGAAAAAATGGCAATCTTCACCGGAGACATGTTTTTGTGAAAATTCTATTGCAGTCACTGATTATTAATCTCCTATCTTAAAATATTATTTAACTACCGAAAACTAATTCACAGCTAATATTTAAAAATAACACAACTGAAACTTCACTAATAAAAATACGGAAAGAAATGCGTAACACAAAGAACACAATATTTTTAGAAAAAACTGTCCCTGGAAAAACCCCTAAGGGAAAACCAGTTCTACAGATGAGGAATTATATTAACTTCAGCAAATTAAGAGATACAAAGGTTCCTTGCCTCTTACTGGAAGAACTCTGACAATATCCCAACTTCTCCCGCTAATATTCCTCCACTACTATCCCTAACTCTATCACTATGCCCTTGCTAACACTACAAGATTGTTTGCTATCATTGCAAACTTACAAACTCATTTGCTAGCACTACAAATGCTTCTCCAAACTTGTGTACTCCAAATGCCCAATGACCTCCTTTTATACTACTCTCCTTGGTAAACCAACAGTTGAGATCGATTCTCAATCAATGGCTGAGATACATAACAACTTAACAACCATAACAAATTTGGTTGCAAGGTGTCACTAAAGGAAATCAATAATTAGAAAATAATTAAATACATTCTCAACAATAAGATAACTATTATCTAATCTTAGCAAATGGAAGAACAACTGTCCAAGCTAACAAATTAACACTCCCTCTTAGCGAGGAAATTTGTTCTACACAACACCCATCTTATCTCTGAAGAAGATAAATTTTTATTTTTCCAATGCCTTAGTCAGAATATCTACTACCTGCTCCTCTATAGGTATGTATTATAGATGAACAATACCTCATTCTACACAATCCTTGATGAAGTGATACCATATATCTATATGTTTAGACCTATCATGAAACACTGGATTCTCAAACAACTTGATGCAACTCTGATTGTCGCAGTGTATCATAGTAGTCTCAACCTTCTGACCAAACAAGGCCACTAGCAACTTCCAAAGCCATATAGCTTCACATGTCACCATGTTAGTTGTAATGTATTCTAATTCTGATGAACTTAGATCCACAGACTTCTGCTTCCTACTGAACCAAGAAACAACTCATGATCCCAAACTACAACAACACCCTGAAGTGCTCCTTTTGTCTATTGTACTGCCTTCCCAATTTGTGTCAGTATAGCCTATCATATTGATTCCTTCACCTTGAACATATCTGATCCCATACTCAACTAAACCACGTAAATAATGCAACACATGCTTGGCCACTGTCCAATGCACTCTCTTTGGCTCAACCATGAACTGACTAAGAGAGTTTACTGCAAATGCTATATCCAGCCTGATGTTGACCAAATACATGAGCGAACCAATTAACTGCCTGTATAAGGTGGGATCTACATCTTTGTCCTTACATGTATCTATCTTCCTCCAATTAGTGATCATATTTGTAGACATGTCTTTTCCATTCTCCATCTGGAATCTCTTCAAGATTTCAGTGCAATATTTCCCTTGACCAAGGAAAATCTCTCCATCTATCTGCCACAACTCCATTCCTAGAAAATAGTGCATGAGTCCCAAATCCTTCATCTCGAACTCTTCTGCAAGGTCCCTCTTGTAATCCTCTATGATCCCTAGTGTACCTATAAGAAACAAGTCATCTACATATAGAATAAGAATGAGAGCCTCACCCCCAACCACCAAGTAGTAGAGGTTACCATATACCTCACTCTTCACAAAGTCCATTTCCTACAAGTATGTATCAATGCACTCCTACCACACTCTAGAAGCATGTTTGAGTCCGTACAAGGCTTTCTTCAATCTGCACACGTGGGTCTCTTTGCTATGTGCTACAAATCATTTTGGTTGTTCTATGTATACCTCGTCCTTCAATTCACCATTAAGGAATGTTGTCTTGACATCTATTTAATGGATATGTCATCCCATTTGCATTGTAAATGAGATTACAGCTCGTATAGAAGTATACCTGGCCATTGGAGCAAATGTATCCTCGTAGTCTATTCCTTCCTTCTGAGATAACCCCTTTGCCACAAACCTTGCCTTGTATTTCTCGATGCTACCATCTGCACCATGCTTTATCTTGAAGATCTAGCGTGATCCAACTACTGCCCTATCTATTGGTCTAGACAATGCCTCCCACACATCATTATGCATTATTGAAGTATATTCCTCAACCATAGCATCTTGCCATAGCTAATGTTGTGCAGCCTCTTGATAGCTGGAAGGTTCACTATCTACCAACTAGCTGACTAATGCCACATAGTCATTGAACTTTGTTAGTTCTTTCCTCTATCTCATACTCTTCCTAGGAGGTCCCACAAACTCCTGAGTATCCCTTTGTTTGTTTTGAACCTCATGGTTCCTACTGCCAACTGTAGAGGATGAAATATCAACCTCTAAATCTTCTAGATGCATATCCTGCTACACCAGTAGCTCCATACTCTGTGAATCTTCACTACCTAAGTCTATGCTTGTGCTAGTAACTGTACTTGAGCTTTGCTGCCCTTGACTTGGACTTGGAGATTTTGTTGGCTGCTCACTTTGATCATCTGCTGGAAAATATTTGGACCTTCTAAACGCTTTGTCCTCCATGAAATTGACATCACATCTAACAATAATTCTTCTGGTCCCTGGAATAAAAATCCTATATGCCTTTGAAGTTTCACTGTACCCACCAAGGTACCCCTTCTATGAAGTCTGATCTAACTTGGTATGTGTATCTTCTGCGATATGACAATATGCCAAACTCCCAAATATCCTGAAGTGACCTACATTTGGCTTCTTCCTTGTGAAAGCTTCCTCTGGTGTCATCTTCCCTAGTACCTTGTGTGGAACCCTGTGTTTCACTCAGAATGTTTCGTTCCTTTTAGAAAAAGATAAGGGTTGGGGCTAGGAGGAATACCCGTTGAATGTCGAGATGGTGTGCGCGTACCGTAGAGAAAGATCAGGCTGACTGCGAAGAACTCCTTTTTGTCTTGGAAGGACTACCTGCAAATAAGAACACAAGACCACAAGATTTTGATTAGACAATAAATGAGGAAACTGCCTTGGGCCCAGGGAAATATAAAACTTCCTTTCGAAGGTGGTCAGTTTCCCTGCCAATATGAATTAACACAAAAGACTGTAAAATATCAATTAAGTTGCTTTGTTGAAACAAGTAGGGGAAAGGCTGATTTCTGGTTTTGAACCACAATAACTGATGGCGGTCACTGATAACCGATGCCGGTTACTGATAACCGATACCGGTGGGGTCTAGGATCTGTAGGTTGGTTGTTTTATGGGGTGGTGGTGTCGTAGGGTAACAGTGTTATTGGTAAGGCTGGTATATGAGTGATATTAGGTAATGAGATGGTGAGAGGTAAATGAATGATAGTTAGATGCAATATGTTATCGGGTAGTGAATCTGGGAATGGATTTGTGAGGACTATGATTCAAAAGTCTAAGAAGTATTATCAAAAGGACATGCAAGATGTAACTTACTGGTTATTGACGAAGCTGCAGGTCCAAGAACTCTGATGACAAAGGCAGAACTCTAGGTAGGATGGCTTGACACACAGAAGATGAGAGATCTCCCTCCCGATGATCAGCTGAGTATCACAGATTTTTGGCTATTTCGTCACAGTTCTGGGCTTGATCTCCTTTTGCTGCAACTCTCCTTGTCTCTTCACTCATCTCTGCTCGGTCAAGTGAAGATTTGGACTCTGTTGATCGCTCCCAATGATCTCTCTTGATTCCAAAAATCCTTTGACTCTGATCCAAAAATGAAATTTTCGATCCTTTGTTTTTGGTTTGGGGAGCCCATTTACAGGGAGCCGATGGCGGTTACGTAACCGACAGCGGTCGAGTAGGAACTGGCATCAGTAAGGAAAAAGTAGGCTATTTTTAGTAAAATAGCCCACCTTCCCTGCTTTTCTCCCGAGAGATCAGTTGCGGGCTTGGTCAAATGACTAGAAGGTCAATTTTGGGTGCGAGAAAGGGGTCATTAGTTATGGGTGTAAGTGTGGACCAAGTTATGGGTTTTAATTAGGTTAGTTTAGGGTTAGGGCTAGGTCATGATGAAGTGGAAAAATGAGGTGGTAGGTAAGGTGATGTGGATTTATCAATTACAAGGTAATTAATAAATAATTGTGTAAGGTTTAGGTGATGAGGTTATATTGCGAGATGAGATGCGGGTCCCAAGGGGTCGTAAGACACAAATTTGGTGTCTACATTAGCCCCTTATTGTCGTGTAGCTTGTTTTGTAAAGCTGCGCGGAAAATAATATGAAGTGGTTTTCCCGGTTAAGGGTATAGGTAATCCCCCTCAAATCTATCACAAATTGAGTGAACGGGAAATTAGGGATAGGGTTGATAAAGGGTAAATGGTGTAGAGAGGATGGTAAGATGGTAGGGTAGGTCCAAGGAAGCAGAAACATGTTGAAATTCCATAGTATGACTAGGGTACATGATTTGACGAGCAAACCAGCAGTGCAGAGGCAAAGGTCGATAGTTTATCCAAACAAGGGTGATATAATCCTGGTATCCAAGGCATAGGAAGTAGCTCCAGGGTATATAACAGGTAAGGTACAGGAATGTTTAGGCATGTCCGGCAGCACCAAATGGTTGGTTTGGTTGAGATAAACGTCACGGTCTAGGTCTGGGAAAAGTTGGTCGACAGATCAAGTCAAGAACCCTAATCATGCTAAAACATGAACAGGTGAGCTCGATTGAACAAAAAATACAGGATGGGTGGATAAAAGTGTATGGTGTTGATTTTGGGTAAAGTATTGAAGTGGTACGGCCGTGGGTCAGGCCGAGTTGTTGGGTTGCAGCCTTGGGTCGGGCCGGATGGTTAGGGTGAGGCCTTGGGTCGGGCCAAATAGGTAGGTTGAGGCCTTGGGTCGGGCCAAATGGGTAGGGCAAGGCCTTGGGTCGGGCCAAATGGTTAGGGCGAGGCCTTGGGTCGGGCCAAATGGTTAGGGCAAGGCCTTGGGTCGGGCCAAATTGGGTAGGGCGAGGCCTTGGGTCGGGCCAAATGGGTAGGGCGAGGCCTTGGGTCGGGGCCAAATGGGTAGGGCGAGGCCTTGGGTCGGGCCAAATGGGTAGGGCGAGGCCTTGGGTCGGGCCAAATGGTTAGGGTGAGGCCTTGGGTTGGGCCAAATGGTTAGGGCGAGGCCTTGGGTCGGGCCAAATGGGTAGGGGGAGGCCTTGGGTCGGGTCAAATGGGTAGGGGGAGGCCTTGGGTCGGGCCAAATGGGTAGGGTGAGGCCTTGGGTCGGGCCAAATGGGTAGGGTGAGGCCTTGGGTCGGGCCAAATGGGTAGGGCGAGGCCTTGGGTCCGGCCAAATGGGTAGGGCGAGGCCTTGGGTCGGGCCGAATGGGTAGGGCGAGGCCTTGGGTCGGGCCAAATGTGTAGGGTGAGGCCTTGGGTCGGGCCAAATGTGTAGGGTGAGGCCTTGGGTCGGGCCAAATGGGTAGGGCGAGGCCTTGGGTTGGGCCAAATGGGTAGGGTGAGGCCTTGGGTCGGGCTGGACAGATGAACAAATGGTGTTCAGCAAAGGTGGATATAGGCGATGTTGGGAGAAAGGGCGATTGGTAAATAGGGGTAGAAAGTTGGGTGAATAAAGACAAAACCAATATCGGTTAGTGATGACCAGTACCGGTTAGGTAACTGATGCCGGTTCCTTAGGGCACGATCTGACCGATGTCGGTTCAATGGTAAAAACCTATAAAAACAAAAATATGGCCGGTCATTGTCACTTGTCTAATTTGAAAATCGATTTGAGTTGTCTGACGTGGAGAGTGGAGATTGGAGCATTTTGGTGCGTGAGGTGGCGTTATTTGACTGGAGGAGTGAGTTGTTAGCGAGGCCCGAGTGAGGAGGAGGCAGTTGGTGATTGGTTTGAGGACCCAGAAGAGGACATTTGGAGCCATGGCACAGCCAGGAGGAGCAGGAGGAGCTGGACCAGCGGGACCACCACCACCCATCCCACCACGACGACGTGTCGTCATACCGGTAGGTTCGAAACCCCTTATTGTGGTTATTTGATGTTATTATGTTAAATGTGGGGTTTGGGTAAGAATTTACATTTTTTTTAGGAAATAAGTAGAAAATGGAAATAATTTGAAAAAGGGAGAGGGTAGATAGGTTAAATAGGCTAAGGCGGCTAGGTGGGTAGGTTTTTAGGGTGTTTGGGTGGGTATGTTGGTAGAAAATTGGAAAAAGGTAGGTTGGGGGCCGCGCGGGGGTTCGGCTCCTGGAAATTACAGCGACCGATGTCGGTCACTAAGCGACCAGCATCGGTCGCAAAATTTGCGGGCAGGGCGCTTTGCGTTTGGCCGATGGCGGTCGGTAGTCGACCGGCGTCGGTGGGAAGAGGGCCGCGGTCGGTTATTGGGGACCGGTACCGGTCCGTAGTTTTTTTTTTTTTTTTAGTAAGTTATTGTGTTGTGTTGAGTTTGTGGTGGTGAGTTAGGTGTTGTTTGGGTTGGGATGAGGTGTTTTGGGGTGGGTTGTTTTGGGTAGAAGAGGGAGACGAATAGCGTAGAGAATAGGTGGGTAGAGTGGTGTGTTAGAGAGTCATGGTGTGGCTAGGTGGAGAAGAAAAGTGGGTGTAGAGGGTGGTGGTGTTGTTTTTGTAAAGAGTAGAGCTAATGTTGTGGGTTGGTTTTGCAGGCACGTCAGCAGCTGATGATGCGGGACAGGATGCCCCCACTGTTGGTGCGGATGTGACTACATGTGTCCGCAGTGCATCGGGCTATCATGCGCGAGGTGGGACTCGGTGGAGGCCAGCGATATAGAGTGATCGATAGAGATCATAGCTTGATGGTTGCCCTCATCAAGAGATGGGATCCGGCAACCAATGTGTTCCATCTCCCAACTGGGGAGATGACTATCACATTGGAGGATGTGTATCGCATCCTTCGACTGTCGATCGAGGGAGAGGCAGTCTTCCAGGTAGATTCTGAGACGGCCATGGACAGCATCCTACAGGTTTTTGGAGATGCAGCCGCGCTACTTACCTATCACAGCGCGAGTATCAGGTATGGTGATATGTACCGTGCGCACCGACATGAGACACGGCTTTCCATGCTGATGATGATCGGGATCACCTGCTTCACCCTCCCGGACTCAGAGGGAGGCCGCTTTACACGAGCATTGATGGGGGTGCTGCATGAGATGGTGGAGGAGCACACCTGTTACGCTTGGGCACCAGTTATACTTGGTGCAGTTATACAGGGAGCTGTGGGGCTATCGCCGGATGAGGCGATTTGGGATTTGTTCGACATTTTTACTTCACTGTTGGGCATATGAGCACATCATATGCATCAGACCAGTAGGGTTACCCCAGCAGCCAGGGCCACAGGTCATATACAGATACGGCTTTCAGAGGTGGTTGGGGGTCGTGGGGCAGCCACGAGCAGTGCTTGTAGGTCGGGATGTCGCCTATTACAGGAATTTATTAGAGGGCTTGACAGCGGTAGACATCGTATGGAGACCTTACAGAGGTCATCACCCACACAGAGGAGCCCGAGTATAGTTACGCTGGATCCAGTACACTTTCTGGATAGCAGGACGGAGGCCGGGAGAGTACGAGAGGATACCCCTAGAGAGGGTACGCAGGCAGATGGGGCTGCGACAGGACGAGCCACCTCCCTTCCCTCAGTACAGGAGGGATGATGTAGAGGCCCCACTACCTGCACCATAGCCCGTGGATCCAGATTGGGTTGCTGAGAGGCCGGCAGATGATGGTGTAGATGATGCTGGTTGGACGGGAGCATACATGGTGTGGTGGGCTGGTCAGAGAGCAACTAGGATAGCACCGCCTACACAGCCAGACTTGGCAGCGGTGACAGCAGAGCGAGATCAGCTCAGGGCCAGGTACATTTATACAGGGGCAGGCTGCGCTGCACAGGCAAAGATAGGTGTTTTACAGGGGCCAGCTAGACTGGCTCAGGTACAGGCACAGGGCACACCAGCCAGCAGTGTAAAAGCCACAGCCCCAGGCCATAGGTACAGTTACCACCACCAGCAACGGCAAGCTACAGCCCCAGGGCACATGCACAGATACCACCACGGCACAGGCACCACCAGCGCACCATCAAAGGCACAGGGGAACTGTGGTTTAGTAGGATTCAGGGGGGGGACGGGACTAGCCCAGACCACTACGATGGCACGGGACAGGGATATATGGAAGGCGAGAGAGCCAGAGGCCCGGGTATTATCAATATGTTCTTGATGGTACCGGAGTGATTTATCAACCATATGCAAGGCTTATTATAGAGAAGAGGACCTCCCATAGTCAGAGGATCGCAGGGAGGTGCAGACACAGCCGGAGTAGTTAAGGCAGGAGGTGAGAGAGCGCCACAGGGACCAGCAGGGAGAGGTGCTGAGGGTGGGGGGAGAGCTGAGGGATCCCTACATGTTTTTGTTATAAGACATGGGACCGGTCGCGAACTGGTGGTTGGGTTGATAGAGGCATGCGTGCCTAGATTTATTCAATTATTGATTATTAGACCGGCTGCGAGACGAGTACGCGTTGTACAGTTGATACCGGCTGCGAGCCGAGTATATTTTGATCTGAGGGACCGGCCTCCGAGCCGCGTCGAGATGTTTGATAGTGATTATTGCGGCTTGCGTGCCGGCTTGTTGGATGATGAGATCAACAGAAGCCCGAGCAGGGCACATTGTATATTTGAAAAACTTGTATATATATATAGAGATGAGTGTTTTGATCCACAGTTGTGTTTTCAAATGTTTTTAAGTATTTTTCGAGGGGTTTGTGATATAGCATGTATGATGAGTTTAATTGACATGTGATATATGGATGATGTTGATTGTTTGTGCACCGTATATTGGAGATGACATGTTATAGATGAAATGTTTCATGTTGGGCGGTTTT